>SJYX01018880.1:326351-370101 GCA_006410675.1 Oreotragus oreotragus
TCCTGAAAGATGATGCTGTAAAAGTGTTGTACTCAATATGCCAGCAAATTTGGAAAACTCAGCAGTGGCCACAGGACTGGAAAAGGTCAGTTTTCATCCCAATCTCAAAGGAAGACAATGCCAAAGAATGCTCAAGCTACCGCCCAATTGTACTCATCTCACACACTAGCAAAGTAATGCTCAAAATTCTCCAAGCCAGGCTTCAGCAATATGTGAACCATGAACTTCCAGATGTTCAAGCTGGTTTTAGAAAAAGCAGAGGAACCAGAAATCAAATGCCAACATCCGCTGGATCATGGAAAAAGTAAAAGAGTTCCAGAAAAATATCTATTTCTGTTTTATTGACTATGCCAAAGCCTTTGACTGTGTGGATCACAATAAACTGTGGAAAATTCTGAAAGAGATGGGAATACCAGAAAACCTGACCTGCCTCTTGAGAAATCTGTATGCAGGTCAGGAAGCAACAGTTAGAACTGGACATGGAACAACAGACTGATTCCAAATAAAAAAAGGAGTACGTCAAGGCTCTATATTGTCACCCTGCTTATTTAACTTCTATGCAGAGTACATCATGAGAAACGCTGGACTGGAAGAAGCACAAGCTGGAATCAAGATTGCTAAGAGAAATATCAGTAACTTCAGACATGCAGATGACACCACCCTTATGGCAGAAAGTGAAGAGGAACTTAAGAGCCTCTTGATGAAAGTGAAAGAGAGTGGAAAAAGTTGGCTTAAAGCTCAACAATCAGAAAACGAAGATCACAGTATCTGGTCCCATCACTTCATGGCAAATAGATGGGGAAACAGTGGAAACAGTGTCAGATTTTATTTTTTTTGGCTCCAAAATCACTGCAGATGGTGATCACAGCCATGAAATTAAAAGACACTTACTTCTTGGAAGGAAAGTTATGACCAACTTAGACAGCATATTCAAAAGTAGAGACATTACTTTGCCAAAAAAGTTCCATCTAGTCAGGGCTATGATTTTTCCAGTAGTCATGTATGGATGTGAGAGTTAGACTGTGAAGAAAGCTGAGCGCCAAAGAATGATGCTTTTGAACTGTGGTGTTGGAAAAGACTCTTGAGATCCAATCAGTCCATCCTAAAGGAGATCAGTCCTGGGTGTTCATTGGAAGGATTGATGGTAAAGCTGAAACTTCAATACTTTGGCCACTTCATGCAAAGAGTTGACTCATTGGAAAAGACTCTGATGCTGGGAGGATTGCTGGCAGGAGGAGAAAGGCATGACAGAGGATGAGATGGCTGGATGGCATCACCGACTCAATGGACATGAGTCTGAGTGAACTCCAGGAGTTGGTGATGGACAGGGAGGCCTAGTGTGCTCTGGTTCATGGGGTCGCAAAGAGTCGGACCCGACTGAGTGACTGAACTGAACTGAACTGACGCCACTAAGCACGCACGCCTGCACAAAATTCACATAACAGAATTAACCATTTTAAAGTATACATTTCAGTGGCACTTAGTATATTCAGAATGTTGTATAATTATCACCTCTATCTAGTTCCAAAATATTTTCATTGCTCTAAAAAAAGAAATAAATTCCATAACCATTAACCATTCACTCCATGTTCCTTTCCTCTACCTGCTCCTTATGGCAACCTATAATCTGCTTTTTTCCTGTACGAATGTACCTTTTCTGGATATTTAATATTGTGGGTGAGATGACTGGATGGCATTACTGACTCAATGGACATGAGTTTGAGAAAACTCCAGGAGATAGTTAAGGAAAAGGAAGCCTGGCATGCTGTAGTCTCCCGGTCGAAAGAGTAGAATATGAATTAGCAACTGAACAACAACATTAATTTTCACCTCAGACAATAATAATACCGTATTTTTGATTGGTGTTCTGAAGATTTTATGGATTCTCATATGAACCACTTTATTTTTTTTTTGACTATTTGAGAAATGGGTGTAACAGATAAATCCATGTTATCTATTAAAAAAGTGAATGGAGATGTTATTACTTTGCTTGCTAAAAAATCTGATTTCTCAAAAAATAAATTTATATTTCTATAGAAACAGCGATCCAACCATTTTAGTTGATTAATCAGGTTAATCTGTCCATCTCTCTGCACTCGCCTATGATTAGCGTATGTTTGAGACTTTTAGCTATCTGATGAGGCAAGCTTGTTTATAGATTGTGCCTGTGTGCTTGAGGCATAAAAGTGCTGATCCCTGTGTACAGAGTAGGTTTGCTGATTCTGATTCTTCGCTCTGCCACCGAATGCTGGAACTGTTAATCCTTAATCTTTCAGTGAGGGAGAAATGCATTTTAAGGCCAAATTAATCTTTGTGTAAAATTTCTTTTATTTTTACTTATTTACTTGAAAGAGTAATAGGTAAATACTCTATTTGTTATTCTGTGGTTCCCTTTTGCTGTATCAGTGATGGAACCCTTGATATTTAGCTAAATATACAGCTATCCTGAATAAAGAGTGTATTGATAGCATCCCTTCTAGCTACTAAGCACTAACCCATCTGGCTAGTGAGGTATCTATGGAAGTGTCATATTCAGCTTATGAATAAGGTCCTTAAAGGGGAGAGCATGCACCTTACTTCCTCTTTGCTTTTCTGTATGGAAGGCAGGCAATGCGCCCAGAGCTCCAGCAGCTGTTTTGAACCAGCAGGTAACTTTTAAAGTTGGAAGTTGTCTTACCAGTTAAAAGGATTGGAAGTGTGAAGTCAGTTATTGGGCCAGGGAAGTCCCCACTTCTAAGAATTACATTGACATGATACTCTATATCACAGAGAACTGTGTACAGTGTCCTACAATAAATCATAGTGGAAAAGAATATTTTAAAAAGGAATATACTGAATCATTTTGCTGTATGGCAGAAATTAATACAACATTCTAAATCAACTACATTTCTATAAAAAAAATTGACATGAGACAGATTAATAGGAGAAAATAAAACAAAAGTTTAATAACATGTATACATGAGAGAGGGACCCAGCAAAACTGAGTAACTTGTTTAAATAGCCGAGGTCCTCACCTTGAATACCATCTTCAGCTAAAGACAGAAAAGGATGCTGGGGGTAGCTGTTGGGGGTCGTCATGGGTGGGATTGGAAGGGACTTCAAAGGGGAAAAAGGCAATTGACATAGAGACAGAAAAGGTAGTGGTTGGTAAATAAATGTTTGCTGGCCATGTAGAGACAATGGGACAGCAGGGGAATTTTAACAGATTTTGCTAGGCTCCTCCCTGTCTACCGCAATTAGTTCTTACTATGGTTATCTACAGTGATAGCTCCCTTCCGCTATCTATATTCTTTGGGCAGCTAAGGGGGAGGTAAAAAGAAAAACTTCCTGAATCTTTTGTTTCTTAAAAATAATCAGCCTAACTTAATCTTCATGTCAAAGAGATTCATGTGGGGCAAAATTTCGTTCCCATAAAAACCAGTGTCCCAGCAGTTGGCCATTCTATTAATAGTAGGTGTCCAGTGGGTAAAGCAGTTATTTTTTAAAGACAAATATTTCAGAGTACAAAGCATATATGGAGAATATATTAAAAGCCAAAAGGTTGTGAACCATTTATCTGTAATTCTTCAAGACTTTTAGCCAAAAGTGATTTGCTTATATGATTGCTTATATGATATGCATTATGTGATTGCTGAAAGCCACTGTAACAATAATATCAAGTAGAGGTTGGCGTCTTCCTCATGCTTTCAAAGCAAACAGGAGATAAACATTGAACAAAGAGTCAGCGGCACTGATTCTTACCTTCCTCTTACTTGCTATTGGTGCAGTCATAAAAGTATGGATGGAACATAATTGAGCCAAGCCACCTCCTGCAAAGTTCACAAAAACTATCTTCATTTTTAATACAAGTTTCACAATCTAGTATCTTACTCTAGGCCTAGTTCCATATTTTATTATTCTATAATTTAGATAACTCCCTCACTTTAGTTTGTAATAAGGATGGGTAATACACATACATGCTGATTATATATCTAGTTTCATGAGTATTCACAACTTCTTCCCTTTGCTCTAAATGGTGGAAATTCTGTCTTTCCCTTCTTGATGGCCTCTTAAAGTTAGGAATTTACACCTAAATAGACATGGAAAAGAGAACTACAGTGCAAAGAAAATAAGCACATGAAATGATGAGTGAAATAAGAGAAGTTACACTGGCTGAGTTATAGGCAAATTTCTAGAGGGGATTCAGAGAGAGAGGAGAAATTACTGGAAGCCATTGCTGCATTGTGGGTAGCAATGCTTGTGAGTAAATGGACAAAACTGATTGTAAAGAGGTCTGTAGTGCGATGTGGACATAACTTCCAGGGAAAATTTACTTTTTCAGTGACTTACAGATGTTAGGCTAATGTTTCTTGAATGCAACACTGACTTTGGACTGGATCATTTTATATATATTAAATTTGCATATGCATTTTATATTTGTCTCAAGGACTTAATGGTCTTATTTTGGGATTAGAGTTTTATTTTGCTGATTAGAATGAAGTCTTCGTCCTCCTACTCAGTCTCCAAAAGTCACACTGCTGAGTTAGCTTGACATGAATCTGAATCCTAGTGAGGTTGGTTGAAATCACTGCAGCAGCAGCAGAAGCAAATGTAAGATTTTTGTCAAAAGGAATAAAAAGGAATAAGACTAAGGTAATAATGAAGGTTCTGTCTAAGAAAGAGCAAGATATAAAGTCAATTTTCATGCAAAAAATAAACAAGTTTTTTTCCAGTTCCCTTTTTTCTTTCTTTCCCCCAACAAAATTCATTTTGGAGATGAGCAGGAGAGAGATGGAAAGGAATAGTTGATTTTTAATGTTAATACGTAATATGTAACACAGTTTCCCAGATCTTTAACCATTTAATGATATTTTCTTTATTCTTTTAAATAGAACGTTTTTTAGAGAAAGTTTCACTTACTAGAAGCTGAAAGTGTTGTAGCCTACAGGCAGAAACTGGACTTCAAATGATAAAGAATTCTTATTGTATAATAAAGCATCTTCCTCTTTCTGTCCTTCCTTTTTTTCCCCTTGTTTCAGGTGTTTTTTTTTTTTTTAATAAAAGGTAACTAATTATCCTATTCAAAATTAGATTTTAAAGAGAAAATAGATGCTGGTTTGAATCTTTGGGCAATCATTTAGACGATTGCATTGACAGAGAATATCTACTGGAGATATGCGCTTTTTATGCTGTGGAATGTTCTAGAGTGCCCATTCTCATGGAAGGGATTGTACAGCTGTCCCTTCCTCCACCATGGAACATTTAACCATGTCTGTCTGGAGCCTGTCTTGCTTGTCATGACTAGGGGAGGGAGCTACCAGCATGTAGTGGTTAGGGGCCAAGGATATTGCTAAATATTCCTTCAGTGCATAGAACAGTCCCCCACAACAAAGAGTTATTCAGCCTAAATGGCAACAATACTGAGGGTGAGAAAGTTCTATTTTAGATATTTTTAAAACTATTCCTGGATTATTTTCATTTTAGGCATAGAGGTTACAAAGTGAATTGGGAAGTTTAAATAATCATCCTAGTTATCATTTGCCATGTTGCAGGTATTGTTCTAAAGACTTATAATTCCCATAATAATTCTATAAAGCAGACACAATTTGTTCCATTGCACAATTAAAAAAACAGAGGAACCAGGAAGATAAGTAACTGGCCCAGGAGTGCCTAAGTGTTAACAGTTAGAGCTTAGGAAGAAGTGTAAATCTAGAAAGTCCCCACTTTTATCTGTTATGCTATGTTTTCCTTTTTTTGTAAAACAAGACTAAAGGCCTTAGCTAAATGAAGGTGGGGGGACAGAAATGGAGGTCTGAAAAATGGTGTTTGTCTGAATTGCCACCTCTTATTCTGATATTCATTGCCTTAGAAAGACAAAATTATCTTTTTAATCATCGCATTTGTGGAAATATTTGAAATGACATCGTCTGATGTTTATCTGAAACAAGCGATTTTTCTGATTACTGTTAATTTAGTGGTATACAATAGTTCTGCTTGTGCAAGGGAGGATATTTTAGACGATAGGAAAAAACTGATGCAATTTTTTTCAAACTCTGAAATTTTCAACTTGAAAAATGGAAACGATTATGAATGGTGAGTTCTTTTCTATTGTTACTAGATAATAGTTTTGATTGCTGCACTAAACTGTCAATGTGTTTTCATATTGCTCTTATTAATTTTAAGACCCACAGGGGAAAATAAAAAATCCTCAAGTTGGACAAAATCTTGCTTCCACCATCTCTGTCTAAGAGGTCAACAGGATTATGGTTCAGAGTTTGTTTGGGCAGCTTAGGCTATAGTGTAAGTTCCATAGAAAGAAAGGCAGATCTATTGCTTTTGGCTCAGTGTCTGAGAATATGTATACTCCAGAGCTCAACATAAGAAAAACATCCTTCATTCAGGGTTGAAATAGAATGATATAGGATTCTGCTTTCAGAAAGGACTGCTTTGACTATTCTGATGTTCCTGATTTGAATCTGTTTTTTCCATATGTGGAAAAAACATATGGGGGAAAAAAAGACATCCATGAGATGGAGAGGCTGAGAGTGGATGAGTAGCGGGGAAATAGGATGGCATGTGAATGCTACAAAAACAAATCTGGTCATAATTATTTCTCAGGAATTCTAGAAAGCAGCTCAACTTATCATCAACATGGAACTCTGGACAAAAACATTTGATATCAGATTCTCATCTGTTTCCTTAAAAAAAAAAAAAAAAAAGTCAATTCACATTTCCCTGGGTCCTTTCAATTCATTTCTGCTGAAAAAGTCCCAGAATGTGATGTAAAACAAAGGCTCTTTTCCTGAAACAGCACATTGAAACTTATAAAAAGTACAACTGATTCCCTTTCCCTCAGTCACTTGAAAAATCAAAATAAAGCAAAGGAAAGCAAAACCCAATTCAGAACTCAAAATCATTCATGAGCCCTTCCACCCCTAACTGTCATGTTCAACCCTTAGCCTAAAAGGGGAAAAACACAGTTCAAAATCCATCCAATTTCTAAATTACACTCATCTCCAGCATGGATATAAAAATGAGTAAAAGTCAACAATCAGGATCTATCTGCAGCTGTTTGACTTCTATATACTCAAATTATTTGCTGCATTGCAAGGTCAGGTCATCCACATTGCCAGTTTCCTATACTGTCTGCAGCATCTCCAAGTTCTCTTAGATATGGCCATCGTCTTTCAGAGATAGAAGAACAGATTATCAATAGGTTAACTTCAGGAAAGATTAGAGGTGATCTCACAACCCATTTCTCTCTCTCTCTCTCTTCTTTTATTAAACTTAATTTTTAACATGCTTATGCTTCTAGGCATATTAAACAATTGTAGAGAATTCAGCAAATCCTTTTTTAAGAGCACTAAACTCCACTAGTATGGAGCTTGTGGAGTGTAAATAAAGAACTTGAAAGATAAGAGAAAAAAAATAAAGACCTCACATATCTTGTGTTCATTAATTTAAGAAGCTATTGAGTTCTATGAACTGCATCATTCTTATTGTCATCTCTTCAGTATGTTTTACAGAATTTAGTGTGGGTAATTTTCTCTGATCATATAAAAAGAAATTTGAGCTATATTTGTGTTTTATTTATTAGTATTTTTCAACATTTATATAGTCCTAGTTCAAAGAAAATATAGTTAATTCACCACAGGAATGAACTTTTTCTTATGCTTAAGATCTTCTTACAGATAGGTAAGATATTGAAGTACATATAGTGCTTAGAACAATATTGTCATTGTGCTGAGAAAGAATAATGGAGGGAGGCAAAGGAGAGTCTACTCATTTTAAGTATTCAGGGCTTTTAAACCCTTTAAAACCACATTGCTTAAGATTTACAAATAGATTTCACCTTGTGTTCAACAGGTTTTAGCCATTCTGCCCGGATCTGGAAGCCCTTCCCAGTGACCGCCACTCCTGGAACAGGTTTGGCTGGATTCTGAATACTCATCTCTTTTGCCTTCCTGACAGGTCACAGATCTGGCTCAGAACTGGCTCTACCTACTTAAGTCTTACACTGTCAGGGTTACCTGGAGAAGGCCAGTGGGTTTCACTCAAAACTGGACCCTGTGTTCTACCGCAAGTGACCAAATGACCTCCTCCAGAACTAGAAAACAAAGGAAAGACGCAAGGAGCTAAAACACCTCATAGGGGCAGTGACTTAATGTTACTTACTGTGTCCTCAGTAGAAAGGATAGTACTTAGCACCCAGTAAATGTGCCATAAATATTTGCTAAATAAAGTTAATCTTCACAGTAATGCTGAGAGGAATGAGTTACCTCCAGCTTACAGAAGCTCAGAAAGTTTAGTGGAAGAAATGGGACTTGAACATAGGGGTAGATCTTTCTATTATCAGTTCAGCTGAGTTCAGTCGCTCAGTCTTGTCCGACTCTTTGCAACCCCATGGACTGCAGCACCAGGCCTCCCTGTCCATCATCAATTCCTAGATCTTACTCAAACTCATGTCCATTGAGTCGATGATGCCATCCCACCATCTCATCCTCTGTTATCCCCTTCTCCTCCTGCACTCAATCTTCCCCAGCATCAGGGTCTTTTCAAATGAGTCAGTTCTTCCCATCAAGTGGCCAAAGTATTGGAGCTTCAGCTTTAGCATGAGCCCTTCCAATGAATATTCAGGACTGAATTCCTTTAGTATTGACTGGTTGGATCTCCTTGCAATCCAAGGGACTCTCAAGGGTCTTCTCCAACACCACAGTTCAAAGCTTCAATTCTTTGGCGCTCAGCTTTCTTTATAGTTCAACTCTCATATTCATACATGACTACTGGAAAAACCATAGCTTTGACTAGATGGACCTTTGCTGGCAAAGTAATGTCTCTGCTTTTTAATATGTTGTCTAGATTGGTCATAGCTTTTCTTCCAAGGAGCAAGCATCTTTTAATTTCATGTCTGCAGTCACCATCTGCAGTGATTTTGGAGCCCCCCAAAATAGTCTCTCACTGTTTCCACTGTTTCCCCATCTATTTGCCATGAAGTGATGGGACTGGATACCATGATCTTAGTTTTCTGAATGTTAGTTTTAAGCCAACTTTTTCACTCTCCTCTTTCACTTTCAACAAGAGGTTCTTTAGTTCTTCTTTCTATTATACTACATAATTTATTAGAAAGTTCTCTCCTCCCTCCCCAAATTCAAGTCATTTCGAGACCTCTTGAATATAGATGTCTTTTTGCCACATCCTAAACTTTAGGCAAAAAATGAAAGGAAAGTCAATCATAAAGTGACCAACCAAGTAATCTGAATTTTACTGGGTACTGTAGAAAGTATCCAGTTTAGTTCTCCAGACAATGAAGAAGCAAATGTACTAGTCACAATGCCTGGCACACGTTAAGTGCTTAATAAGCATTAACTCCTAACCATATAAAAAACTCATTCTAGGCTGGCATCCCAGCCTTGGGCCAGAACATTTTCATTAACTATGTTACAATTTTATGAAATGTTCTATTCTCAGAATGAACTGTTCTGACTTGAATGTAAACACCATGAAATAAGTGACTTTATTTTGTTGAAAGTTGCATTACTAGCGCCAGAATAGGGCCTTACACATTGCAGGTGCCAAAAAAAAAAAAAAAGAATGTTTTAAATACATGGCTAAATGCATGAATAATTGTTGGAATAGTTCTAGGAACAGCACTTTTTTGCTAAAGAAATGAGTTAGGAATTCAGACGAAGAGCTGGTACCTCAGCTCAGCAGGTGGCCCTGGTGGAATCATTTGAAGACATGTGACACTGTGGTAGATGAATGGTTCACAAGCTGTGGTCAGGACCTTCCACCCCACCACAGTCTCATCCAATGACAAATGTAGGATGAGCTTACATTTGGATGAAATTTACAGACAGCATAAGGAAAGGTAGGGAAACTCACCAACCACAAGATGGGCTATGGCCTCCCTCTCTCTCTTCCTCTCTCATTCCCACAACACAGAAATTCCAGTTTTTTAGCCAATCATGTATCAAAATCATCCAGCATGAAATGATACATAATCAGGTCATCAAGTAATCCAGAAGACGAAAATGGAGAAAAAAAAATTCTATTTCAGTTGGCAGTATGCCCAGGTGAAGCTGATTCTTGAATGAGGGAAGAAAACGGGGGAGATCTAAAAAATTTAATACCTTTGATTTTTTAAAAGAGATCAAATAGCTTTGCATTATCTCCTATAACCTTTATAAATCCTTTACTGAAGGCACGTTTCCTACAGAACCTCTGAAAAACACTGTATCACATAACACTAGCACCAGGTATCATAATTAAAGAGAAAGGCATCTTCCTAGAATTAAGTACAATCCAAGCCCACCCCCACGTGGTCCTTCTTGTATTTGTTCACAAAAGACTGGCTGTTTGTTGATCAAAGTTCCAGTCACACTGCTGAAAGGGTATTCTGTTCTCAAAGTGATTATTAAGCCACTTTAAAAACACTTTAACTTGTGGATTTGCCTCATTCTATTTGAGTCCAAGTTTCACAATAATACAATGAAGCAAGCCCTGTGGTACTATGTCATCTTCATTTATCAGGAAACCACAACCTTGCACATCTTTTCCAAGTATCTTTTTATTTTTTTCCTCCCCCTACCTCTGTGTCTAGTGCTGTCTGGCTTTTTTTTTGGCCTAAGTTCCAGAATTGAGGACTCACTACATTTACCCTACAAGGCTCCCTTATCACTTTTCAAACTGGCCCACCCCTATTCCTGATGTCAAGTTTCAAACTCTCTATGTGCTTTGAGTAATCAAGGTTTTAATCATAAAAACCAATTTGAATCCCCAAAGAACGCTGAACTATTCATATCATTTTTCCATCTGCTTCCGTGGGTACTTTGTGTGAATTGTGAACTTGGGAAACATAAAAAGAAAAAATTAAAAAGAAATATGTAGGCAGTAAGGACTGGTAGGAATCATGAACAGTGTTTCAGAGAGTAAACCAAGAATATGGAGCATATTTAACCAATCTGGTATTTTCTTTATAGGCTTTCTTTATGATTTGCTCCTGACGGAATGACTGAACATTTACTTAGGCTTGAGATATGATCTTCACTTTGTTTGAGAACTTGATGGTTTTACTTCAGAAATATTTGACAAATTTTAAAAAGTACTTAAGAATGTTAAAAATGTATTTTTAAAGACATCACTAGTCATTTATTTTAGAAACAGCAATTTCCAAAATTTTTCTGGTTTATTTATGGTCTACAAAATGCTAAGGGCCTTGATTATCATTCATGACATTGTATAACTATTTCTATTCATATCTCCAAGTAATATAATTCCAGATATTTAATGTTTCTGACATACTTTATAAGAGCTTCCCAGGTGGCAGAGTGGTAAAGAATCTGCCTGCCAATGCAAGAGATGCAAAAGAGGCAGGTTCTATCCCTGAGTCGAGAAGATCCCCTGGAGTAGGAAATGGCAACCCACTCCAGTTCCCTTGCCTGGAAAATTCCATGGACAAAGGAGCCTGGAAAGCTACAGTCGATGGAGTCAGACACGACTGAGCACAGCACACACACACACTTTATAAAAGTGAACTCAGAATTTTCCATATAATTGTTATATAATTGTTAGCTAACTTCTATTAATGTTAAAGAATTCAATTGCCCATACTGATGACTGAGGACAGAAATAGTAGCTACCTTAATGGTATTTTGAAGAACAATTGTTAGGCATATAATGCAACAGAAAGACAACCCGACTGAGTTGATGAAGACTGCACTCTTCCGTATGATCCCGAGAAAGTCACCTGACCCCATTAGGCTTTGATAGGGTCAGAGAGCTTAGAGTTAAAACTAAGGTCATTCATATCCTTTTGCTTTTTGCCATACCTGCTTCAAATGGGTTTGTTTAATTTTTTGTTGTTCAAACCAATGTTGGGAAACATCAAGCCAAACTTTCATTTTTTTAAGTTAAACAATCTTCTTATTTCCTTACATCTTTGGTTTTCCTCTTTTAAAAGTCCCTTTCTATGAAGCTGTCTGATATCTAATGAAGCAGCAATTCTTTTCCCTAACTTTGACCTGAAAAGGTAAACAAGCAACCTACTCTTGCATAATCAAAAGCCATTTTTTTAATAGCATTTGTCTCGTACTCAGAGAAAATAGATGTTAACTGCCAGAAAGAAAACAAGTTAGAGACCAAAGCAAAATCTTTGTCTTTTTGTCTGTTCAGAAAAACAATATATTCTTTAGCTGATTGACTCCTACAGATCCAGTTTAGTTCTAGTCCTGTCTTCATGTTGCATTTAAACTTACTTAATTTATAAGTGCAGTTCCTCATCTCTACTTTTTTGCTGGTATTACTCGTGGCTCACCGTTCTTCAACTTTCTTTCTTATGATATCTCAAATTCTCATGATTTGCAAACATTTTTGAATCTGAATGTTGCTTTGTTTCTGTGAAGTCATCATTGAAAGTCATTAGATATATTTTACAAAGAAATCTGGAAGTTGACAAAGGAAATTATGAGAATGCTGAAAAGCCAGAGAGATATCCTACAGGAAACCAAAATTTAAAAAGGAGGGGATAAGAAAATTTCAGACATTCCATAAGTTTTGCGTGACACCCAAGAGTTCTAATTTTTTTTCATTTTGGGCTAACCCATCTGTTATTTTGATTTATTAATTTTTGTTGGCAACACTTTTGACATGCTATCTTTCATATAAACTTACAGCTTTAGCCCTTTCTGGAAATAGAAGTTTTCTTTAATTTCCCTTAAAACATGAGTCACTAGATGCAAGTAAAACAGGATAGGGCAGGGGGAGGTAGGAGATGGAAATGATCCTGGTGTGCTGTAGTCCATGAGATTGCAAAGAGTCGGACATGACTGAGAAACTGAACTGAACTGAACTGAATAAGGTATTGCACCATCTTCAGGAAGGTGACCGTGCTGATGGGTTCGTGGAAGTGCTGACAACTTATTTCACCAGCAACCAAGTTCTATTACTTGGGACTCTAATGTAAATAAATGAGACCATGTGTTTTTCTAGTGGTGGATTTGTCCTAAATAACACACATTATCTTGTTTTGGCCTTACTGGGCAAATGGGTACACGTTACAGATGTACAATGTTCGTGGGTGCTAATTCATCTCAGTCATGTCCAACTCTTTGTGACCCATGGACTGTAGCCCACCAGGCTCCTCTGTCCATGGAATTTTCTAGGCAAGAATACTGGAGTGGGATCTCTTCCAAGGGATCTTCCCACCCCAGAGATCAAATTCACATCTCTTAAGTCTCCTGCATTGGCGGGCTGGTTCTTTCCCACTAGCGCCACCTGACAAGCCCATACAGTGTTCAATTTTTACTAAAACAATCTTTTTACTATTGAGTTCTATGGCAATTTTAGAAGTGGGAAAAGAGAAAGAGCAGCATTATCAAAACACTGAATAAGTGAAAGTTTTTATGACATTTTGTGTGTAGAGAGACAGAGAGACAGAGAGACGAAGAGAAGAGGCAGAGAGATAGACTGAGGCAGAGAAAGGAATTGGGACAGACGAGGAATCAGAGAATGCAAAGAGTTTTAGAGAGAACGACTTAATTAGACTGGAATGGATTCCTTGTGTGTATATATTTTTTAAAAAGCCCATGATAATTTTAAAGAATAAGTTTGGGAATCATAGAATTAAGGGCTACTTCTATACTTTATTTTTAACTATAATTGTTAACATATAGCTTTTTAAGTAAGTAAGGTGTTATGCCAGTGTTTCTGTAACTATTTTCAACCTGCACTGAAAGCAATAGGACATAATGACTTCATCAATTTAGATAATTACTTTTGAAAAAGAGATAACAATATGCAGCCCTGAGTTACGCCATCTCCTAATTCTATGGAGTCCTGTGCACTGTTCTCTTCCACCAAACAGGGTACTATTCTGGGCTGATAATATCTTAGAGGATAATCAACCTATTTATGAGGCTGTGGAGAGAGAAGTATCACAAAGAAGATGAAAATTCTATTGTATCACTTTAGTTCAGTCCCTCAGTTGTGCTGACTCTCTGTGACCCCATGGACTGCAGCACACCAGGCTTCCCCGTCCATCACCAACTCCCTGAGTTTACTCAAACTCATGTCCATCAAGTCGATGATGCCATCCAACCATCTTATCCTCTGTCATCCCCTTCTCTTCCTGCCTTCAATCTTTCCCGGCATCAGGGTCTTTTCAAATGAGTCAGTTCTTCCCATCAGGTGGCCAAAGTATTGGAGCTTCAGCTTTAGCATGAGTCCTTCCAGTGAATATTCAGGACTGAATTTTGTTAGGATTGACTGTTTGGATCTCCTTGCAGTCCAAGGAACTCTCAAGAATCTTCTCCAATACCACAGTTCAAAAGCATCAATTCTTTGGCACTCAGCTTTCTTTAT
The DNA here is from genome assembly GCA_006410675.1 of Oreotragus oreotragus. Taxonomy (NCBI): domain Eukaryota; kingdom Metazoa; phylum Chordata; class Mammalia; order Artiodactyla; family Bovidae; genus Oreotragus; species Oreotragus oreotragus. The sequence goes on from SJYX01018880.1 coordinate 340,689, forward strand.
AGTTCAACTCTTACATCCATACATGACTACTGGAAAAACCACAGCTTTGACTAGATGGACCTTTGTTGGCAAAGTAATGCCTCTGCTTTTTAATATGCTGTCTAGATTAGTCATAGCTTTTCTCCCATGGAGCAAGCATCTTTTAATTTCATTTCTGCAGTCACCATCTGCAGTGATTTTGGAGCCCCCAAAAATAGTCTCTCAGTTTCCATTGCTTTCCCATATATTTCCCATGAAGTGATGGGATTGGATGCCATAATCTTAGTTTTCTGAATGTTGAGTTTTAAGCCAACTTTTTCACTCTTCTCTTTCACTTTCATCAAGAGGCTCTTTAACTCTTCTTCGCTTTCTACCATAAGGGTGGTGTCATCTGCATATCTGAGGTTATTGATATTTCTCCTGGCAATTTTGATTCCAGCTTGTGCTTCATCCAGCCAGGCATTTCACATGATGTATTCTGCATATAAGTTAAATAAGCAGGGTGACAATATGCAGCCTTGATGGACTGCTTTCCTTATTTGCAACCATTCTGTTGTTCCATGTCCAGTTCTAACTGTTGCTTTTTGACCTGCATACAGATTTCTCAGGAGGCAGGTGAGGGTGGTCTGGTATTCCCATCTCTTTCAGAATTTTCCATAGTTTATTGTGATCCACACAGTCAAAGGCTTTGGCATAGTCAATAAAACAGAAGTAGATGTTTTTCTGGAACTCTCTTGTTTTTTCGATGATCCAGTGGATGTTAGCAATATAATCTCTGGTTCATCCGCCTTTTCTAAATCCAGCTTCAACATCTGGAATTTCACAGTTCACGTACTGTTGAGGCCTGGCTTGGAGAATTTAGATCATTACTTTACTAGTGTGTGAGATGAGTGCAATTGTGCTGTAGTTTGAACATTCGTTGGCATTGCCTTTTTTTAGGATTGAAGTGAAAACTGACCCTTTCCAATCTTGTTGCACCTGCTGAGCTTTCCACATTTACTGGCATATTCAGTTCAGTAAAGTCGCTCAGTCATGTCTGACCCTTTGCAACCCCATGAACCGCAGCACACCAGGCCTTCCTGTCCATCGCCAACTCCCGGAGTCCACCCAAACTCATGTGCATTGAGTTGGTGATGCCATCCAACCATCTCATCCTCTGTCGTCCCCTTCTCCTTCTGCTCTCAATCTTTCCCAGCATCAGGGTCTTTTTAAATGAGTCAACTCTTTGCATCAGATGGCCGAAGAATTGGAGTTTCAGCTTCAACATCAGTCCTACCAGTGAACACCCAGGACTGATCTCCTTTAGGATGGACTATTAGTGCAGCACTTTCACAGCATACTCTTTTAGGATTTGAAATAGCTCAACTGGAATTCTATCTCCTCCACTAGCTTTGTTTGCAGTGATTCTTCCTAAGGCCCAGTTGACTTCACATTCCAGAATGTCTGGTTCTAGGTGAGTGATCACACCATCATGATTATCTGGGTGGTGAAGACCTTTTTTGTACAGTTCTTCCGTGTATTCTTGCCACCGCTTCTTAATATCTTCTGCTTCTGTGAGGTCCATACCATTTCTGTCCTTTATTGTGCCCATCTTTGCATGACTGAACCCCCCTCCCACCTCCCTCCCCACAGCATCCCTCCAAGTTGTCACAGAGCACCAGCTTTGGGTTCCCTGAGTAATGAAGTATTGTATCCTCTAATTAAAATAAAATAAAATAAAAAATTGTTTAACTCCATGAATGTGGTTTGTCTAATTGGGGGCAGACCATGACTAAGCAGCAAAACTAAAAAATCCACGTGAGTGAGACGGTCATGTGTTCAGCTAATTTGAAGATAAGGAAGGAGCCTGTTTTCTGCGCTGATCCAGCCATGCCTGGGGCCATGTCTGGGTCCAGCAGCCACACTTTAGAAAGATCACACTGAATCTAGCTTCTTAAGAGGCCAGTAACCAGCCCAGGGAAGTTAATTTTTACCAAGAACTATGAGAATAGATGATAAACTGAGGATGGGAGACAATTCTTCAAGCTTTGAAGCTCCAGCCCATGGAAGGAATCCTAGACGTGCTCAGGGTGGTCCCCAGGGTGTAATATTAGACCAGTGATTGGGACATGCCAGGGAGCCAGGTTTCAGCCAGGTTTCAGCAAGGCATTTCTAGCAGGGGTGTCCACGGTAAATGGGGCTTCCTGAAGGGCTGGGAGCGAACCTCCAGCCCCAGGGATCATACCCTTGGGGCTCCCTAGACACAGAGGAAAGGCTTCAGACGGGAGTTATGGTTCCTTAGAATCAAAAACCTAAACGTTCCATTCAGCACTGTTCATGCGTGACACCTGCTAATCTACCCAGGATGTCCTTTTTCAGACGGTACAAAAGAGAAAGCAATAGGGCCAGTTGGGCATGACCTGTTCTAGAAGTTAGCAGCCATCTCCCAGAGGTGGTGGGAAAGGACGAGGATGGAGGGGAGAGGCGGGGCTGGACATGACCTACAGTGGCCAGGAGGGGGCGGGGAGGAAGAGGGCTGATCCAGCAAAGGGAGGCTCTGCCCAGGGATGCCTGCTCTCCTCCTCCCCACTGAGTCCACCACCTCGCCCACCCGCCTCTTGTCTCCATCTCTAATTTTGGGGACCACTGGCCTAAAATCTCACAAATCATGTTTCTCAATTTCATTTTATGATAAAGACATATAACAGGGAGGAAAGAAGAAAAAAATCTGAAGGTGAAAAAAAAAAATCACAAACAGTATGTCACCAACACAAACCACTGAAGCTGAGTTCTCCATCTTCACAAAAGCTTGACTCTGACAGCCAGCAGATTCGCCCTGGAAGGTCTAGTTCTCCGATTTTCTGCTCTTATTTACCAGTGTGGGCTTCCCAGCTGGCTCAGTGGCAAAGACGCCTGCCAATGCAGGAGATGAAGGAGACCACAGGTTTGATCCCTGGGTTGGGAAGATCCCCTGGAGAAGAAAATGGCAACCCACTCCAGTATCCTTGCCTAGAGAATCCTGTGAAGAGAAGAGCCTTGCAACAGCCTGGCCCACTTCAGTACCACTCTGCTAAGCCGTTCTCTCTCCAGTGTGCTCTAAAAAGTGATGTCTGGCATGTCAATCGGAGGTAATCTATGTGCGTGAACTTATAAAAATTAACTCTTCATTAAAAAGTTATATGTATGGTAAAAATGAAAAAAATGTATATATGTTTTAAAATATGTAATGAAAGATGTCTTCCTTGTACATCAAGTTCCAAACGCCACCCACCCTCCTGAGATGCAAAAGCTAGTACCAGTCTCTCATATATTCATAGATTACTTCAGGTAGGGTACGCTGTGTGTGTCTCTGTGTGTGTGTGGGAGCAAGAAGGCATGTGTGAGCGCGTGAATGCCCCATGATGACATAAACAGAAGCAATCTGTGCTGTTCCGCCTCGTGTTCATTACACCTGACAACACCCTGCACCGCAGCAATACCTGTTGCTCTAACACCAGTCAGCTGGCAGACCACTGGTGCAGAGAGGAGAGAATGACCTGGAAGTCAGGCTGGTTCATATCGGATTTTCCTGCAAGGAGAGCTTAGGTTTGAATGATGAGAGAACTGGAAGCTTCGGCTGGAAGGGACGTGGCTCTCAACGTGAAGTCCTTTCTGTTGTATTTCAAGAAATTGTTAACAGCAGCGTCTGCAATGACCCAGGGCTTGCGCTGTCCCAGGCTGGCAGCAAGTGGAAGCCCTCACGGGCTCATCGTGGCTGTATGCTTCCCCCAGAGCAGCATTCCCATGCTGTTTGTATAAAGTACTCTCCCCTGGGCAGTCTCCAGCGCCCCAGAGCTGTCTGTCTGGGCAGCCCAGGGAGTCTCCCCAGGTACCAGTGATTCTTTCTGTGGATGCTCTGGTTTCCAAGTTGCACCAACTGAGTAGTTTAGGTGAGACTGGGGTAAGGGCAGAAGGAAGCAAAGAATCTGACATGTCTCCATTACAAAGTCATCTCTTTCAGCCTTACTAAAATTCAAATTTATATTAACATTCTCCTTAACAAAATACAAGTGTCTTTGAAAATATAATGCTTAAAAGCAGAGGTGCAAAAGAAAAAAAAAAAAAAGGGTTAAGTGATGAGGGGTATGGATAAGTTAGGAGTTTGGGATTAACAGGTATACAGTATTGTATATAAAATAAATAAACAAGAACCTACTGTGTGCACAGGGAATTATACTCAATATTTTGTAATAACCTATAAAGGAAAAGAATCTGAAAACATATACTCACATGTGCAACTGAATCAGTTTGCTATACACTTGAAACTAAAACACTGTAAACCAACTATACTTCAATTATTTATTTAAAAAAGAAATGTTAAGTATGAAAAAAATGTGCAAAAAAAGGGGGTGGGGGTAGAGATTTGCCTGGAGTTCAGGGGTTAAGACTTCGCCTTCCATTGCAGAGGGTGCGGATTTGATCCCTGGTTGTCCAGCTAAGATCCCACCTACCTCACAGCCAAAAAACCAAAATGTAAAACAGAAGCAATACTGTACCAAACTCTATAAAGACTTTAAAGTGGTCCACTTGAAAATAAGTAAAAATTTTAAATATATTATTTTCTTTTAAAGGGTAAAGGATTAGAGCCTGGGACAAGGTCGGCGCAGGGGGAGGTAAAGGGAGGACCGGGAACCATCAGTCTCACTCGCCTCACAGTTCTGCTGACTGCCAGCTACTCGGTATCGGCATTGTGCCTGATGGCCTGTGACTCAAGAGAGAAGGCAATGGCACCCCACTCCAGTGCTCCTGCCTGGAGAATCCCATGAACGGAGGAGCCTGGTGGGCTGCAGTCCATGGGGTCGCCAAGAGTCGGACACGACTGAGCGACTTCACTTTCACTTTTCACTTTCACGCACTGGAGAAGGAAATGGCAACCCACTCCAGTGTTCTTGCCTGGAGAATCCCAGGGACGGGGGAGCCTGATGGGCTGCCATCTCTGGGGTCGCACAGAGTCGGACACGACTGAAGTGACTTAGCAGCTTAGCAGCAGCAGACTGTGACTCACTGTCCCTTCTTCAGCTGTCACGCTCTGCATGGACAACACGACAAAGCTATATTTATAGCAAACCCCACGAGATTTCACCACGCAAATGCCTCCACCAAGTATGGGATACAGATGGAGTTTTTGGGAAAGTCATTTGACATTTGCATTCATTCGTAGGAAAAATAATTTGGCTGCCCAATTGCTCATCCTACAACATTATAGAGAAGAAAAATCACTTGATTCCTCCCTCGCATCCTTGAATTGAAGCTAGTGATTGACGAGCTACTGTTCTATCCATCCTTCTCAGATAACGTTCACACCATAATACTGTTAGAAAAAGACATCTAATCTCCCTCACCTAGAAAAGGTAATGTGATTTTTTTGTTGTTTGCATTCAATTTGCATCAGTCCATAGGGTCACAAGTGGGACGACTCCAACACAATCACAACTTGGTGTTTTTACAGGAACACTCCCCTCTAAAGGGAGATGGAGTCCTGCCCAAGAGGATTACGGACCACTAAAGTTTTCTACCTGAAGTATACTGTGTTACCTAGATGGAAATTTTCTTACGTTTATACAAATATCCACTTCTTCCATGTAAGTATATAGTTTGTGGGATTCCCTGGTGGCTCAGCGGTAGAAAATTCTCCTGCCAATGCAGAACACATTGGTTCAATCCCTGGGTCGGGAAGACCCCCTGGAGAAGGACATGGCAACCCGCTCCAGTATTCTTGCCTGGCAAATCCCATGGACACAGGAGCCTGGGGGGCTACAGTCCACGGGATGCAAAAGAATCAGACATGACGTATCAACTAAATGACAAAACAACTTGCAACATCTTGGGGGAAAATTATTTCCTTGTGTTTAATACCCACTATGACAAGTGGTATTTTCAATCATCACAAAATAACCCCGTTCCTAAACGGAGTTCTTCAAGGAACCAACACTCAGTTGAATCTAATGAAGAGGGAGCTGGGACATCCCAGAAACAGTGACAGCTCCTCCAGCCACCCAGAGGTTGGTGGTCGAGGGCCGGCATCTGATAGGAGCTCCCACCCACCAGGACCACGGCCAGCCCCCTGCACTGAGCCCCTGACCAGAGAAAAGCCTGTCTCTTGTCTCTCACACCTCTCCAAGGTCCTCTGACCTCAACCTCCTGACCTGAGTCCCACTTGGTGGTCCCCAATCCTCCTGTTCCTCAATTAAAATTCTCAACACAAAACTCCACAGCTCAGCTCCCGTCTCAGATGCCAAGCCTGGTCAGACAAGCTGGGGAAGGGTCGGGGGGGTTCCTGGTCTTCAGAAGGCTGCTCCTGAGACAAGGTCCCAAAGCCAGGCGATGTCAGAAGGGAGTGAGGTGTCATTAGTGACCTGTTTCCACCAGAGGCTTCAGAAACAGTCCCCCGGGTTAATCAGTGCCCAGTGAACCTGACCACGTTCTCTCCAGCTGAGCCCTTGATGGGTTGTAGATTCTAACCTCCTTCTCTGTTCCTGCACATTTCCCAGCTGGAGACCCTGGGACATTTCTCTTTACTCGCCTGCCTCGCCTGCACCCCCACGCTTCAACTACCTCGTCAGCACATCCCAAGGTAGTTGCGTTTGGGGTGCTGAGTTCTGTGGAGTTGTGCGACTCACCTTCACAGCTGCAGCCTGTCTTGACGCCTCCCAGACCCCCAGAGGTTGGCAGACAGGACGCAGGCGGCGCTGCCAGGACTGCGGAACTCGTCATCAGCCCAGGTCGTCTCAGCACTCAGGCTGCCGGAGGACGGATCTCTTCTGCAACATCTCCACCCAGTGGCCGGCCTGCCTCGGCTCCGGCCTCAGTTCACACCGCGGAGCCATGGAACAGGTCAAATTGCAGAGAGGCAGCCAACTGCAGTAAAACCCTGAGCTCCCAAGGCGGGCTGCAACTGAGCAAGTTAATGATCACACATGCACGCACACACACACACACACACACACACTGGGGGGGGTTGTAACTGAGCAAGTTAATGATCACACACATATAACTGAGCAAGTTAATGATCACACACTGCAACTGAGCAAGTTAAAGATCACACACGCATACATACACACACACATACACACACACATACTGAGGGGGGTTGTAACTGAGCAAGTTAATGATCACACACATATACATACATACACACCAGAGCAGTTTGTAACTGAGTATGTTAATGATCTCACACACACACACACACTGGAGTGGGTTGTAACTGAGCAAGTTAATGAACACTCACACACATATACATATATATACACATACACACACACATACATACACACACATGGGGCAGTTTGTAACTGAGCAAATTAATGATCTTGCACACACATATATATACATACACACATACATACACACACACTAGAGCAGTTTGTAACTGAGATAGTTAATGATCACACACACACACACATACATACACACATACACACACACACACTGGGGGGGGTGTTGTAACTGAGCAAGTTAATGATCACACACACACACACACACATACATAAACACACACAGACACACTGAGGGGGGTTGTAACTGAGCAAGTTAATGATCACACATACACACATACACACACACACACTGGGGGGGCGTTGTAACTGAGCAAGTTAATGATCACACAAACACACACATACATACACACACACACACCCACCCTTGGCTAAAAAGGAAAAGTAAATACAATGCCACCTCCCTGGAGACGAGACCAGGACACCTCCAGTGCAGGGAAACCGCACGGCCGTGTTGTCACTCTCCTTTCTGCTGCTGCTTGGCAACCCTGCAAACTTTGAAGGATCTTTCCTCCGAACCATCTCTCATCCAAGGTAAATACCACAGCCTCCTATTTTTTATTATTTTTTGGCTGCACTGGGTCTTTGCTGCTGTGTGTGGGCTTTCTCTAAGTTATGGCCAACAGGGGCTGCCCCCAGTTGCAGTGTGCAGCTTTCTCGTAGAGGTAGTTTCTCCTGTGGCTCACAGGCCCCAGGCACGCAGGCTCATAGTCGGCACTTGGACTTCACAGCTGTGACACACAGACTCAGCTGCCCCTTGGCATGTGGGATCTTCCCAGACCACAGATCGAATGCATGCCTCCTGCACTGGCAGGCGGATTCTTTATCACTGAGCCACCAGGGAGGCGCCCATCACCAGCTCTATGACTGTGCCTCTTTCGGTGTGTTCTCAAGACCCCTTACCATCCAGAATTCACTGCTTCTCAGAGCAGTTTCTTCTCTTCCTTTTTCTATTTAGTCCAGGGACAAACTGTGTTCAAAGCTTCCCCCCACCATGTCAGTAGGTGAGATCCAGAGAGAAGATCCCTCCCACAGAGGCCGCCTTCACTAAGAGCGTCCACCCACAGCTTCCAACCGACCAGGAGCTTACTCGGCCCCACTCATCAGGGCAGTGGGCTGGTTTCCTGCCCTTCCCGGTGGGTTCCCAGGAGAGTCCTCCTGAAGCCAGGCTCCCTCTCACTTCCCTTCCTCACTGGGGCTAAAATGTTGGCTGGAGCACAGACGGGTCTGGGAAGGGCTGGCATGGCTCTTCTCTACGCTGGCTGGCCTCAGTCAGATCAGGACGCTCTGACCGACACCACAGAAAGGGGCTGAAACACCAGGTGTCTACTTCTCACTGTCCATAGGCTGGGGAGTCCAGGATCAAGGTGCTGGCTGCTGTGGGGTCTGGTGGGGGCCCTCTTCCCGCTGTGACCTTCTGTGGCGGACAGGGCAAGGGAGCATTCTGGGGTCTCTTTCATCAGGGCACGAATCCACCCTCATACCCTAAAGCCAAGGGCCCCCTTCCTGATGCCAGCACACTGGGAAGGTTAGGATTTCAACACAGGAAACAAACACGCAGCCCATAATAGCTCCTCTACCTGCTAAGAAGGGCGGTCCAAGGTGAGTTCTTCCCTTCCTTTCCCCAAGTCCTTTCCAAGCCTGAGAAATCATCTCTCCCCAAAAGAACTCCCCAGGAGCAAGGATACAGTGGAGATTCTGCTTCCCATGTCCCCAAGAACAAGATGCTCTCACGGGATGTCGGCTGTGAAGGCTGGGCCCAAGGTCATAGACCCTCTGACGTGGCATGATTGCTAAACGCCCCTCTGAGAGCGGGTGGGAGTTCTGGGGGCTTGCCATCCCTCTGGGACACTCCAGACACACCTTCCAACCTTGCCAGCAGGCTTCCCCCCTCACCCCTCCTGTCTCCATCAGACTGCTGAGGTTCCAAATATCACAGCACCCGTGTGAAAGCAGCTTAAGAAAAACATGGGTTTATCACTTAACAACTGGGTATTGTTTTTGCTTTGGCTCCATCCCTTCATTCTTTCTGGAGTTATTTCTCCACTGAACTCCAGTAGCATATTGGGCACCTAACGACCTGGGGAGATTCTCTTTTGATATCCTATCATTTTGCCTTTTCTTACTGTTCATGGGGTTCTCAAGGCAAGAATACTGAAGTGGCTTGCCATTCCCTTCTCCAGTGGACCACGTTCTGTCAGACCTCTCCACCATGACTCGCCCGCCTTGGGTTGCCCTGCAGGCATGGCTTGGTTTCATTGAGTTAGACAAGGCCCTGGTCCTAGTGTGATTAGATTGACTAGTTTTCTGCGAGTATGGTTTCAGTGTGTCTGCCCTCTGATGCCCTCTTGCAACACCTGGAATGTCAGGTCCATGAATCAAGGCAAATTAGAAGTGGTCAAACAAGAGATGGCAAGGGTGAACATCGACATTCTAGGAATCAGCGAACTAAAATGGACTGGAATGGGTGAATTTAACTCAGNTTCCCTTGGTATCTCTAATTTTCTTGACGAGATCTCTAGTCTTTCCCATTCTATTGTTTTCCTCTATTTCTTTGCATTCATCACTGAGGAAGGCTTTCTTACCTCTCCTTGCTTTTCTTTGGAACTCTGCATTCAAATGGGTATATCTTTCCTTTTCTCCTTTGCATTTCACTTCTCTTTTCTCAGCTATTTGTAAGGCCTCATCAGACAGCCATTTTGCCTTTTTGCATTTCTTTTCCATGGGGATGGTCTTGATCACTGCCTCCTGTACAATGTCATGAACTTCCATGCCCAGTTGTTCAGGCACTCTGTGTATCAGATCTAATCCCTTGAATATATTTGTCACTTTCACTGTATAATCGTAAGGGATTTGATGTAGATCATACCTGAATGGTCTAGCGGCTTTCCCTAGTTTCTTCAATTTAAGTCTGAATTTGGCAATAAGGAGTTCATGATCTGAGCCAGTCAGCTCCTAGTCTTGTTTTTGCTCTTTGTCTGCAAAGAATATAATCAATCTGATTTCAGTATTGACCATCAGGTGATGTCTATGTATAGAATCTTCTCTTGTGTTGTTGAAAGAGGATGTTTGCTATGACCAGTGCATTCTCTTGGCAAAACTGTTAGCTGTTGATCTGCTTTATTTTGTACTCCAAGGTCAATTTTGCCTGTTACTCTAGGTGTTTCTTGACTTCTGCTCTTGCATTCCAGTCCCCTATAATGTAAAGGTCATCTTTTTGGGGTGTTAGTTCTAGAAGGTCTTGTAAGTCTTCATAGAACCATTCAACTTCAGCTTCTTCAGCATTACTGGTTGGTGCATAGACTTGGACTACTGTGATACTGAGTGGTTTGCCTTGGAAACCAGCAGAGATCATTCTGTCATTTTTGAGACTGCATCCAAGTACTGCATTTCGGACTCCTGTTGACTATGAGGTCTACTCCATTTCTTCTAAGGGATTCTTACCCACAGTCATAGATATAAAGGTCGTCTGAGTTAAATTCACCCATTCCAGTTCCAGTCCATTTTGGTTCACTGATTCCTAAAATGTTGATGTTCACTCTTGCTGTCTCCTGTTTGACCACTTCCAGTTTGCCTTGATTCATAGGCCTAACATTCCAGGTTCCTATGCAATATTGCTCTTTATAGCATCAGACAGCACTGTTCTCTTCCTCCAAACAAGGTTAGCATTTTGGGCTGATAATATCTTAGAGAAAAATCAGTCTATTTACAAGACTGTGGAGAGAGAAGCATCACAAAGAAGATGAAAATTCTGTTTTACCTCTTTGTTAAATTAATAACAAGTATGGTAAAGTTCCTTTCTTGATAGAGGGTATCAAATATTAATAGCATGTTAGTTAATTGTAAAATATAAAAAATATTTTCCTTTAAATTCAGCAATCAGACAAGGATACCTGCTGCTGATGCTCCTTTTAATATTGTTTAGAGAACATAGTCACCCAAGTAAGGCTAGAAGAACAAGTTATAAACAAAGGGAAAAAAAGAAATAGAACCACAAGTATTCATAGATGAGACACATACAAAACCCATGAGGATCTACCGACAAATTAGTGAAGTTAAAATTACAGAGTACAACAAGGTTGTAGGATGTAATATCAAGAGACAAGAAACCACTGCTTTCTTTATTAGTGACAAGTAGGAAAATTTTAATTAAAAAAAATTTTTGTAACTACAAACCCCAAAAAAACTTAAGAACAAAAACTAATAAAACTTGGGCTAGTGAGGCTTCCCTGGAGATCCAGTGGTTAAGAATCTGCCTTGCAATACAGGGGACTCAGGTTTGATCCCTGGTCAGAGAACCAAGATCCCACATGCCATGGAGCAAGTAAGCTGGCACAGCAGCCATCGAACCCAGGCATTCTGGAGCCTGCACACCACAACTAGAGAGTCCGTGTTCCACAGTTAAGGATCCCGTGTGCTGCCACGAAGACTGTGTGTTATAAGCCTATGCTGCTTCAGTCCTTTCCGAATCTTTGCAACCTGTGGACCGTAGCCCACCAGCCTCCTCTATCCATGAGACTCTCCAGGCAAGAATACTAGAGTGAGATGCCATGCCCTTCTCCAGGGGATATTCCTCACCCAGGGGTTGAGCCCTCATGTCTTAGGTGTTGCCTGCATTGGCAGGCTGATTCTTCACTACAACGCCAATAAATAAATAAATAATTTTTAAAAATTGGGACAGAGATTTATAAATAAACTTACAAAACTTTAAAGACAATTATAAAGACCTCAACAAGTGAGAAAAAAAATTTCAAGAAACACTATATGATAAAGACATTCCTTCCCAAATTAATCTATAAATTCAACACACTCTCAATTAAAATTCTCTTAAGTGTATGTGATAACTCAATTCTAAAATATATGAATATATAAAATAAAAGTACAATGAAAGTTATGCCCAGTTTGAAGAGGAGCAGCATGTTAGAGAGACTATTCTTATATAAATAAAAATGTATTGTAAAGATTCAGTAGCATGGGGTTGTACTGTCATAGATTAACAATCTATGTATTTTAATTGGTGTTTGAATCATTTGCATTTAATGTCTTTACTGATACAGTTGAATTTAAATCTGTTCTATGTTTTCTACTTGTCCCTTCTATTTTCTTCTCTTCTGTTGTGCTCTTCCTGATTTCTTTACACTTACATGAATATTTTTCACTTTCATTTCAATGTGTAGGTTGGTCTTTTGACTATATCACTTTGTAATTTATTACAAAAGTTAGGTATATATATTATGATTTATTGAATAATAGCTGTTAGCTATTATTCAATAAATCATAATATATATACCTAACTTTTCAAAGTCTACTCAGAATTAATATTTTACCATTGCAAGTAAAACATAGAAGACTTACAAACACATAGATTATTTTAACCTCCTTTCTTTTGTTATAGATTTTATATATAGTATATCCACATATATTATATACACCAAACATTGTTATAATTTTTACTTTGAATAGAAATAATATTAAAAAACTTAAGAGTGGAAAAACAGTCTATTTTGCATAACATTTACCATTTAAATGCTTTATTTCATTCTTGAAGTTCCAAGGTTCCTTCTGTTATCACTTCTCTTCAGTCTGAAAAACTTTGTTCAGCATTTTTTTAAAAACCTGTTTGCTGGTGAAGAATTATTAGTTTACTTTCATCTAAGAAGGCCTAACTTTGCCTTCATTCCTGAAGATATTTTCAGGAATGACAGTTCTTTCCATTCAAGACTATAAAATCTTGTTGTACTTTCTTCTGGTCTCCAGAGTGTCTAGATGAGAAATAACCCATCCTTCACATAGTTTCCCCCTCATGTGTCATTTTTTTCCTTCTCTGGTTGCTTTCAAATTTTTCCTTTATCTTTGGTTTTTAGAAGCTTGAATTAGATGTGTCTGGGAATGATTTTCTGTGAGCTTAAATCAAATTTTGGGACTTCCTGGGCTTGTTGAATCTGTAAACATATGTCTTTCACCGTATTTAGGAAGTTTTTAGTCATTATTGATTTGATTTTTTTTTTCCTGCACCAGTAATTTTCTCTTTTCTAATTGGGACTCTAGAGAAACACAAATGTTATGTTTTCCCAATGATTCCTAAGGTTTTGTTATTTTTAAAACCTTTTCTTTTTTCCCTTTATTCTTGGGTGATTTGGATAAATTGGGTAGTTTATATTGGTTTATCTGTGAGTACATGAACTCTTCTAACAGTTCCATTATGTTATCAAGCCTATCCAGTGAATTGTTTAATTCAGGTATTATGTTTTTCAGTTCTAAACTTTTAACTTGCTTCCTTTTAAAAATTTCTCTTTTTCTGCTGTGTGCTTCTGTTTTTCCATGTATCTCATTAGTGTTTATGTTTACCTTATGGAAGATGGTGATAATAATTGCAACCCACTCCAGTGTTCTTGCCTGGAGAATCCCAGGGACAGCGGAGCCTGGTGGGCTGCCGTCTATGGGGTCGCACAGAGTCGGACACAACTGAAGCGACTTAGCAGTAGCAGCAGCAGTCTTTGTATAAACATTTGTTAAATTTGTTTTAAACTGCTTCAAAGTTTGTATTTCTGAATCAGGGGTTCTATTGTAGTTGAGTTTTTCTGAATCTCTTTTTAGTTTTCTAGTCCACTTCTTTTTTAAGTAACTAACATCTAGAAAAAAATCATTTCACTGTGAGGTATTAAGGTATTCTAAGACCACACCAGTCAAACGAAAAAACAGAACACTAGTTAGGACTTCTCTGTCGTTCCCGAATTATAATATATACTCAGATCTGTATGCCAATCTATAATTTTCACACTGGGAAAAGCACAGCAGAACATCTGTTTATTCTTTATCCCTGTGAATCCTTATAATAGGACTATTTTCTTATTATTCCTCCCTGTTAAGCTTTTGGCTCCAAATATTTATTACTCGCTTGCAATTATCTTCCCTTTCTCTAAGCACCTCTCAGCCTCCAATTACTCACCAATTCCTCAATAGTTTTATAATGAATAGTCAATTTATATCATTGCTAATCAAATTGACTAACAGAGTTCAGCATTACTTGGGAGCTTGTGAGAAATGAAAATTCTCAGCCTCCTTACACAGACCTATTGAATCAGAAACTCTAAGGGTGAGGCCCAGGAATCTGCATAAAAAAGGTCCCCCTGACATTCTTTTGTGTTACTGTTGCTGCTCAGTAGCCAAAGCCCTGTCCTTGAACTGCAGCACACCAGTCTCCTCTGTCCTCCACGATCTCCCTGAGTTTGCTCAGATTCATGTCCATTGATTCAGTGATGCCATCCAACTATCTCATCCTCTGCTGCTTTCTTCTCCTGCCCTCAATCTTTCCCAACATCAGGGAAAAATCCATAGCTTTGACCATATGGACCATTGTCTGCAAAGTGATGTCTCTGCTTTTGAATACAGTGAATGTCTAGGTTTGTCATAGCTTTCCTTACCTTTTAATTTCACAACTGCAGTCTCCATCCATAGTGATTTTGTGTACATTGGTCTAAATGACTAATTCCTTAAGCTTGTTTAAGGGGAATAGTACGGAGGAGGTGAATCTTAGCAAACTGAAAGAGGGAGGTGGAGTTTGTGTCCATAGATAGAAAGGAGAGTGGTCAGACTAGGCAACTCTCAAACAACCAGAAATGAGCATGGCAGGGGCTGAAAAAAGTCAATGGCTGAAAAGTCAACAGTGGCTATCAGGTCTTTTGATGGTGTCAGATGATGCAGACATAGGGACAAAAGAAAATGTTTGTGCGTAAATTATTTCAGTCAATTATATGAATCGTTAACACCACATTGTTTTGTAGAGCAACAAAGTAGGGAGAAAATGTTTCTGCATCTTTTTGAAGAATAGACTTTTTTGCATCTTATTGGTGAATGGACAAAATCTCTTCCGTGACTGGACCATGTCATATTAATAGTAGAAGTTGAACCTGTAGTCAGAGTTTGGGCCCATCACACATTCTGTGATTTTAATAATTGGTAGGCAAGCCTAGACAAGTCCTGCTGTGAGCAGTTCATCACCAACACTAATAACTCAAAGACTTGGTTAACAGAATATTGCTTCATTCATCTGATAATGCCTCCATTGTCACTAAACTCTCAGAAAGGATGGTAACCAAACAAATGCTTGTTGTAGAGACTGATTACTTGTTCAGGGTCCTAGGGGGAATCCTGGGGAAGCTGAGTCTTCCAAAACCAACTTATGCATTCAGCACTTTAAAAAGTGCCTATTTTCTTGAGACAGAAGTTTCACCGTTTTCAAAAACTAGTTTGCATTAGAATTAAAAATGCAATTGTTAATCAATCCCAAATCCCCACAGAAATCTCAGGAGGAGTTTAGAGGGATTTGTTCTCCCTTTGCATTGCCAACAGGCAGACTAGACTTTGACCTGGGTGCTTGGGGATAGCCATATCTGTATACTAGTTAAGACTAGGATTTGAACTTCAGTGTTGACAAGTAGTGTTAAGGTGGAGATAACAGTCTTTAAAGCCAACTTTTGCAGCTGAATGTAGGTAGCCTCCTTTCTTATTTTAATAGTTCCATTCATTTTGCTCTGGAAAGCATTTCCATTTGATTTTCTCATCTTGGTTTAAGCTTGTGAGCTTAAAAGACCTAAAAGTAAAAAGACTAAGAGAAGGATTTTGTAAATCTTGAAATGGAGATTCCCTAACGCTGTTTACGTGGCAGCAAGGTCACGACAGCATCTCAAGTATCTGGAATGAGAAGACACCCTTTGGTATGGGAGTGGGTAAGACGCCTTTTTTTTGCATTTCTTTTCCATGGGGATGGTCTTGATCCCTGTCTCCTGTACAATGTCACGAACCTCATTCCATAGTTTATCAGGAACTCTGTCTATCAGATCTAGGCCCTTAAATCTATTTCTCACTTCCACTGTATAATCATAAGGGATTTGATTTAGGTCATACCTGAATGGTCTAGTGGTTTTCCCTACTTTCTTCAATTTAAGTCTGAATTTGGAAATAAGGAGTTCATGATCTGAGCCACAGTCAGCTCCTGGTCTTGTTTTTGTTGACTGTATAGAGCTTCTCCATCTTTGGCTGCAAAGAATATAATCAATCTGATTTCGGTGTTGACCATCTGGTGATGTCCATGTGTAGAGTCTTCTCTTGTGTTGCTGGAAGAGGGTGTTTGCTATGACCAGTGCATTTTCTTGGCAAAACTCTATTAGTCTTTGCCCTGCTTCATTCCACATTCCAAGGCCAAATTTGCCTGTCACTCCAGGTGTTTCTTGACTTCCTACTTTAGCATTCCAGTCCCCTATAATGAAAAGGACATCTTTTTTGGGTGTTAGTTCTAAAAGGTCTTGTAGGTCTTCATAAAACCGTTCAACTTCAACTTCTTCAGCATTACTGGTTGGGGCATAGACTTGGGTAACTGTGATATTGAATGGTTTGCCTTGGAAACAATCAGAGATTATTCTGTCATTTTTGAGATTGCATCCAATACTGCATTTCAGACTCTTTTGTTGACCATGATGGCTACTCCATTTCTTCTGAGGGATTTCTGCCCACAGTAGTAGATATAGTGGTCATCTGAGTTAAATTCACCCATTCCAGTCCATTTTAGTTCGCTGATTCCTAGAATGTCAATGTTCACCCTTGCCATCTCTTGTTTGACCACTTCCAATTTGCCTTGATTCATGGACCCAATAGTTGTAAAATATTTTGCAGAGTTGCTGGCATACAGTTGATACTCTGTGCTTTAACTTATAACTTTTACCAAAGGATTAAATTGAATACATGTACAGGGTTTTGGAGAAGGAAATGCCCACCCACTCCAGTATTCTTGCCAGGAGAATTCCTTGGACAGAGATGGGCCACAGTCCATAGGGTCGCAAAGAGCTAGACATGACAGAAATAACACAGGCACACAGGCAAATGGGGTTACTTGTGTGAGTTTTTAGCAAGATAAGTTCAAAGCACAAGAGTGAAGCATGTGTTTCACCAAGCAAATAGCTGTTTCCTGAAACTGGCATTTGAGTGAACTTGGTTTGGCTCCCAGTGGATGCCTGAGAACTTTCTGGTGTGGCAGCAAAAGGACTAACGCTGCTCACAAAACGGCAGACTTGTTCACATGGGGGCAGGAATGAGGGATGCTGCCCAAGGCAGAGCACAAGCAACCCTAGCCAAAGGGCAGAGAACAGAGAAACGGTCAAGCCAGCCCTCCTTACCAGAGGCAGCCGGGAGAGAGGGCAACGAGAGTTTGAAATAGTACCTCCTTGGCAGGTGGGATTGATTTCCTAGCATGTTCATTTTAACGTGATTCAAAGGCAGTTACTGGGCTCCCAAGCCGAGTAGCTGCCTCAGGAAGACCTGCTGCCTGAGGTTCACTAAAGAACGAGATCCAAAGCTAATGAAGGTTAACATGCTGCCTGGAACTGATGAAGTCAGGAGAACCCTGTCTCAGCAGCAAGAAGCAAAGGAGAGGATCCAGTCTGGTGATGAGACGCAGAGAAGGCAAAATAAAGGCCAAGGAGAGAATTCTTGGAATAACAGGGTCAGTTATTCTCAAATGTGAGTCAGAATTTGTAATTCAGAATTTTGTCTGACATCTGGGTTTTGAAAGGCTCTATGCTGGGAGGGATTGGGGGCAGGAGGAGAAGGGGACGACCCAAGATGAGACGACTGGATGGCATCACTGACTCGACGGACATGAGTCTGAGTGAACTCTGGGAGTTGGTCATGGACAAGAAGGCCTGGCGTGCTGAGATTCATGGGGTCGCAAAGAGTCGGACACAACTGAGCGACTGAACTGAACTGAACTGACTGAAATTTCCCTTCTTGGACGACTAGAAATGTTAAAGCAAACAGATTGGTTGAACCTTAAAGCAGAATATACTGTGGGTTGAATCATGTCCTTCTGTGAAATCCTAAGCTCCACAATCTCAGAATGTGACAAGAATGTGATTGGGTCTTTTATAGAGGAAATCAAGTTAATGAGAAGTTATTAGAATGATCTTATCAATCCCAAATGATTTCATTCAGTAATTTCTTTCTTAATAAAAGAATGTGTAAATATTTCCTACTTTTTAAAAGTATAATTGATTTACATTGTTGTGTTAGTTTCAGGTGTGCAGAAAAATTATTTNTTAAAAAAATGAACTGAAAGCTAAAGATACAAGATACAATGAAAATCATAGAAATTAATAATATATGTCACTAAACTAATTATGTAGAGTTAAAATAAATAATTGTACTATTGTGTTCTGAAAATTGCTGATATTAAAAGTTTAGACAAAATTTAAAAAGTTAAAATCTTTGTGTTCAACACATATGATCTATGTATAGGTTAAGGAATAAACAAAATGAGTGGGTGTCAAGAGCTTAAATTTATGTTACTCCATTATTTTTCGTTTGGGTAATGTAGATTCCTGCTTTCTTCTGAGTTCAACTTGTGTTTATTTCTTTTAAATTAATTGATTTAAATGGTTAGATATTCTAATTAACTCAACAATTAGTATTATATACTATATATACATATGTACAGGGATATACAATACATATATATGTATATGTTCACTGTGGTATATATGATTATATATGCATTCTATTTTGACTGTTATAAGTTCTGGGTATAAAACAATAAACAAGTCAGATTTCCTACTTTCTGTTAGGGATATTGAGGCAGAGCACATATAAACAAATGAACTAGGTAATCCAAAATCACTAATTATAAACTGGAAAGTAACAGAGTCTGGTAATATAGATAAACAGGTTATAAGAAGTCTTTACAACAGATGGCCAAGAACTTCTCTGATGGATATCCTAAGACTAGAAGAAACAGCCATGTGAACTCATGCAGGTTAACACTTATACCTGTTTTTATTTCTTTTCCTTTGTTTCAGTGTTTATGTTTTACCCTCTTTGCTATATCTTTGGCTATAGTTACTCATCTTTTACAATTTCATTCTATCCCTAACCAATTCCCCATTCCCTTCAATGTAGAATATACTCTAGTTATTTAGAAATCTCTAGATCATGTGCTGATCAGCTGCCTTCTTTTAGTACTTTGATTATCTTTGTTTTATTATCTACTCTTCTCTCATCTACCCTGTAATGAATTAAGAAGGCTATTTTCTCTGTCACTACTTATTGAAGCCACGTAAACAAAAGTAACCATAAATTTAGAACTGCCAAAACTATACTATCTTTTCAATCTTCACTTTAACTAAGACTCCTTCATGCTAAATAATTGATCATTCACTGAAACTTAACTATGACTCAAGAATCTTTCTTTGTATATAACAAAATTTCTTATTATAACTTCCTTTGAGTGCTTTGTCTTTATGGGATCCTATTTCTTCTTCTCACTTCTTCTTCTCACTTCTTAAAGGCTTTTTTAAATCTTTTGACTTTGTCCTTGATTGCTTTTATTCTAATTTGAGATTCTGCCTGTACACATACTCTTTATACTAGAGAACTCTCATTGACATAGTTATCAAGCTGATATAAAATAGTTCAGGTTTCTTTCCATGATGTGTTGTTTTCCATGTAAAATGTATGAACACTCTTACATGCAACTCAATAAAAAAAGAAAAGAAAAAATGAATCAAAGACTTGGCAGAAAACATAAATAGAAATTTCTCCAAAGAAGACATACAGATGGCCAAGAGACACATAAACAGATACTCAACATCAGTAATTAGAGAAATGTAAGTCAAAGCTATGATGAAGTATCACCTCACACTTGTCAGAATGGCCTTTATCCAAAAATCTACAAACAATAAATGCCAGATAAAAAAGAATCTTCCTATACTGCTGGAGAAGGAAATGGCAACCCACTCCAGCACCCTTGCCTGGAAAATCCCATGGACGGAGGAGCCTGATAGGCTACAGTCCATGGGGTCTTTGAATCATGTCCTTCTGTGAAATCCTAAGCTCCACAATCTCAGAATGTGACAAGAATGTGATTGGGTCTTTTATAGAGGAAATCAAGTTAATGAGAAGTTATTAGAATGATCTTATCAATCCCAAATGATTTCATTCAGTAATTTCTTTCTTAATAAAAGAATGTGTAAATATTTCCTACTTTTTAAAAGTATAATTGATTTACATTGTTGTGTTAGTTTCAGGTGTGCAGAAAAATTATTTCTCAATGGAAAAATCATTTAATATTTTTTCTATTCATTTTACTCATCTGTTAGAAAAGCCTTATGATCTGATCTTAATAAATTATGATTTCTGTGATTTATGAAGGACCCCATGGATCTAACACAGTCATAATTTTTGGTCATGTGTAGGTTAGCTTTCTTTTTTAATCTCTTACTTATTTAAATTTTAAGTTAAAAATTATTCATTTAAAAATATATTGATCATAAAAGACTTGTGTACTCATAGTTAAGCATTTTTATGCAGAAATTACGGAGAGGAAAGGTAAAATTGTTGATATAACTATGATTCATAGATAACTATTGTCAATATTTCTATGTGTTTTAATCAATCTATTTTTTTAGAACTTGTTTAATACCTCTCTTATTGTGTCTTTTAAGTTGCAACATATTTGTAAGAATGCAGAGATTTAATAATTAATGCATAAGGAGAATTCATTTGGAAAATGTCTTTTGCAACTACTTTATCAGATTCAATTAAATGCACAAGTCACCTTCCTTTAAATTAGAGAGTTGGTTATCTAATGTATTCCCATAAGAAACTCATTCATGCAAATTAAATTATTTCTTTCTAAAGGTCTTAGGGGTAAAAAAAAGTAACATATCTTATCAGTCATGTGAAGATGTTGGGAAACAAAGAAAAATTGCATACTTCAAACAAAAGTGACCACCAGAGAAGCGTGACTGGGCATAAGTGTTTTATACAAAGACAAGCAGATAGTTTGATAAACATTCCAGACACCTGATAAAATAAATGGCTGATGACATGACATAGTAGCTTCTCCCTGTAGACACTGCTTGCTCTCCTAGGTGAACAACACTCTTTGAATATGACACATGTATCTATTTATGAAGAGATATAATTCTAATATAAATTGCATTTATATTGAAAATATTAATGTTTTCTTGAAAAGTGAAAGTGCAGTTCTCTCAGTATTGTTCGACTCTTTGTGACCCCACGGACTGTATAGCCTGAATTCTCCAGGGCAGAATACTGGAGTGGGTAACCTATCCCTTCTCCAGCAGATCTTCCCAACCCAGGGATCAAACCCAGGTCTCCTACATTGCAGGTGGATTCTTTACCAGCTGAGCTTTGATTCTTTACCATCTGTATATGAAAGCAGTGGCTAAATGATACTTCTTTCAAAGAGCACATACAGATACGTATATCCACAAACACACTCTTCCAGAATGCTGAAACACATGAAACAACTGAAATTTAATATAAGTTAACTGATAGAATTCTGTAGCACAATCATAGACTCCCATTGAAGATCATTTATATGCAAGAGTATTCATACATGTGATAATCCTTAATAGCTAAACCTATTCTGGTTACTTTTCACTGTATAAGAGTTTGTATATGCTATTCAGCCTACCACTGGAACCTGTATTGGACTTGTGTAGTAGACATCCAAAGCAAAAGTGCTCTGTGGCCACTCACCAGTCCTGTAATGAAATTAAGTTCTGATGACAAAGCAAGATATTACTGGAACTTTTCTAGGCAAACATAATCTATCTAAAACTCACCAACTCATAATTAGAAAGCAGTTGGCTTGGCCAAAGGGATGTGGATTGAAACACATTAGAGTAAAAATAGAAAATTATGGGAAAATAGCTTCCTGGATACTACTTACAGGAAATGGCTTAAAAGCTTCAGTGACAGCAATACAAGCAAGCTTGAGTCTTTAGAGAAGATAAACCATAAAAAGAGAAATTGACCATCAGGCTTGAGTAAAAGTAGATTGACCTTTGTATAAAAGAACTAGGATATTTCAAGATTTTAAAATAAGGAAAAGCATTTCACTGTTCACTGAAACAACATTACCCACATCACTTCTAGCATCCATCTGGGATATGTTTCATAGAGAAGGAGAGCCCTCTTAGGAATTTCCCCAGTAGCCAAGAAGGTACTCAACTTTTATTTATCCACTGTGCCAAATCCAGCTCAAAAAGATTGAGAACATGGGCACAAAAATAAGATAACAGTAGTCTTTGTTCATTTCAACTTAATCTTTTAGGTAAAAAAATGAATTTTTCTAATTTAAAACGTGAATCAATAACAGCGCTTGAGACACTTGGCCTTCTCTCCTAATTCCCATAGCCCTCAGTCCATCATACTGATAGCAGAAGACCTGCCACCTAAAGATTGAAATTTCCAAAGAAATACTACATCCAAGAGTGTTTATGAAATAAAACAGTGATATTGGCTTGAGAGGCTTGTTCTTGAGTGAGAAGTTGTAAGCGATAGAGACGGAAGACTTGTCTATAAATTATGTTTAACAGTTATTAAAGCATGTTCAATGAATGACTTCATAACATCCAGAAAACTGTGCTGAGCTAGTGAAATAGGTGTTATCAGCATTTCAAAGGCAAGGGAACTAAGAAGTGAGGTTAATGAAATAACCAAGGGCAAAGTTTGTTGTTGTTATTTTTTCTTAATACTGTGACATCAACTAAGATTCAGTACTCGAGTATTTCTATTGTGTATTTTATATATAACTATGCAAAATAGCCATGAATCCTCTTCTACTTCTTTTGTCAAATGAAATCGTCAAGGCTACATTGTATTGGTATACAATCCTTTTCTATTAAAACTCAGAAGATAGCACTCCTTTATTTTCGAACTTGTCACAGTGCCCATTGATCACTTATACGTTTACTGGAGTCATACATCTCTGGAAATGTTTTACAGTCTTCTGTTTTTTCCTACCTTTTTGCTCTGAAAGTTTAGAAGCTTTTATCAATAGGTAGGACTGACTCTTATAGATAGTTGGAGAACCATCTAATCTAAAGAGATTTGTGTGCTTTTTTGAAGATTTGTTTATTTTTGTGTTTTGGCTGTGGTGGGTCTTTGTTGCTGCACACAGGCCTTCGCTGGTTGCTGCAAGCAGGGACTACTCTCTAGTTGTGATTCTCAGGCTTTTTATTGCTGTGGCTTCTCTTGTTGCGGAACACGGTTTCTAGGCATGCTGGTTTCAGTGGCTGTAGCTTGCAGACTCAGTAGTTATTTCTCATGGGCTCTAGGTGGTGGGCTCACTAATTGCGGTGCATGGGCTTAGTTGTGCTGCAGCATGTGGGATCTTCCCACACCAGGGGTTGAACCTGTGTCTCCTGCATTGCAAGACAGATTCTCAACCTCTGGACCATCAGGGAAGCCCCTAGTGTTTCTTAAACTATGGGAAATTGATTCAATTATTTCTTATAAAATATTCCCTTCAATGTTTTTTGATGTTTTATCTTCTATAACAATTATTTTTCCCCTTTTTATTCAGTCTTTGCATTCTGCCAAGTCTCTCTGTTTCTCCCTTCCCCTCCTTCCCTTTTCTCCCTCTTTGCCTTTCTACCTCTCTCTGTGTGTGGTTTAAGTTCAAAAGGTTCTTCCCTGGTTTCTGAATGTTACCTTTTCAGGGCATTTGCTTCTGATTTTATGCGTTTGTCTGTGTATAACATGCAGAATTCTAAAAATCTTTTACTTCCTGAATCACCTCTATAATCTTTGGTCTTTGGGTCAGTAGTTCTGTTATTCATTCTTTATGATGTTGAAATCAACATTTCATTTGTCTAACTATCATTGACCATTTATTTATATCTAAAGAATTAAAAATTGGTTTAATCTAAACAGCAGGCATGCCTTTCCTCCACTGTATGTTTTGGTCTCTTTCCGTCATCAGCTACACACCAAAATGGAAAGATTGGCCTGACATTTTGTAGTAGGTGTAGGTTGTAAGTTACTATGTTTTGCTTCGGGTCTAAGTGGTAAGAATATTATTTGGAAAGCCACAGATGCCAGAATATGAAGGATTTTTAATTAAGGATAGTTACAGCCACAGGCCTATTTCTCCTTTAAATAAGCATCAGTACCTCAGTTAACATTCCAAAAGAGAGAAATAAATACCTTCAGCTATAATATTTAGACTTCCCATGGCTATAATTCTATATCTTCAAATATTGGCTGGTAAATATCTTAGAAATCAGTAATCCTTTTGAAATCCATTCAGTTACTCTGTTTTTGTGTATAATAATTTGTGGTTGGGAGTATTAGGATAGGAGGGGTATAGGAAATGCAATAGGGTTTTATTTAAAAAGTATATCTATTAGCCACATGATACTATTTGCTTTGTAATGGTGAATCAAAGAAATTTCCAAATAAAACAAATGTGAGGAGGATCCACCATTGATGAAAGAATTTTCTCAAAACAATATTCTAAAAACAGGGGATGTGTGGTTCACTACTTATAAGACTTACAAGCCACAAGTGGGCAAAAAGCCAGACTTTTAGTTTTACCCCCATAGTGTGAATAAGTTGTTAGTCAATTCATAGCACAGAGCAAATGCATGCTGAAGTCAACGTGGAACAGTAAATAAATAAAAAAGGACAGCTTGAAAGAATCTCATTCAGAAGTGAAATTGCAGGATAGGCCTTCATCCTGAATCAACACAACAGTCTTCACAGTCCAAATTGCCAGGTAATAGCCTGAGCAGATGATCACCAGAAATTAAGCATGAAGTCCCAGCCACCCTTCCTGAATGGCAATCACAGGACCCAGATGCCAACCTTTGAAAGACCTATCGCTAGCAGCAGGATTTGACATGTTGGCAGGCTTTTCAAATAGTTTCCCTGGCAGCTTTGAAGTTGCCTCTAAGTCAGTTATGTGATTAGATTCTTCAGGAAGCCTGGATTCGCTTATCTTCCTCTGTGCTGTATCTTTGGACAATGCAGCTTCTCATAAAGACAGGTAACTGTGCAGTTCCCATCAGTTTGGGCTGCTGGTTTTCCAAAAGTGAATATTTTGTTAAACTAAGTAAATAGTCAAGCCAATTTTCCAGAAAATACTTGCCTAAGCAAAAATTCCTGAGTGGCCAGAGAAAAAATATGTTTATGATGTTTTCAATCTGGGTGCTGGTCTTTCTTTCTTCCTGGTCCCCATTCCTATTTGAGTTTCCAAAGATTCTTCACCTTCTCTTACTATAATAACCAACCACTTCCTCTTGGATCACTCTAAAATTTTATTTTAGGGCAGAATTAGAGAAAAAGGAAGATTAAGAATGGTCATTGGAAATGTCTTCCTGGTTTATACATTATTCCACGTTTTGCCAGTGCATGCAACCTGAAGACAGATAAATTTATTTAATTAAATCACATAAAATTAAAGAAATAACATAAACTTTCTCAGTAAGCATGTCAACCAGTGAAATGAGGTCCCTAGGGCACTCATACCTGTACACGTGGGAAATAAAGACATCTTCTTCAAAAAGTGAAGTGCATCACATGAGAATTTGATCTCCTTTGTATTTTGTTAGGACTGAAAATGACAGTGTTTGAGTTATGTTCTGCTGCTGCTGCTAAGTCACTTCAGTTGTGTCTGACTCTGTGTGACCCCATAGACGGCAGCCCACCAGGCTTCCCCGTCCCTGGGATTCTCCAGGCAAGAACACTGGAGTGGGTTGCCATTTCCTTCTCCAATGCATGAAAGAGAAAAGTGAAAGTGAAGTCTCTCAGTCTGTCCGACTGTTAGTGACTCCATGGACTGCAGCCCACCAGGCTACTCCGTCCATTGGATTTTCCAGGCAAGAGTACTGGGGTGGGGTGCCATTGCCTTCCCCGAGTTATGCTCTAGTAACTTTCAAAGTGGAATCAAGACTGCCAGGATAATTATCAACAGCCTCAGACATGCAGATGATACCACTCTAATGGCAGGAAGTGAAGAGAAAGTAAAGAGCCTCTTGATGAGGGTGAATGAGAAGAGTGAAAAAGCTGCTTTGAAACTCAACATTCAAAAAACTATGATCATGGTGTTCAGTCCCATCCCTCCATGGCAAATAGATGGGAAAAAAAAGTATAAACAGTGACAGATTTTATTTTCTTGGGCTCCAAAACCACTGCAGTTTTAATGAAATTAAAAGACACTTGCTTCTTGGAAGGAAAGTCAAGACAAACCTAGACAGTGCATTGAAAAGCAGGGGTATCACTTTGCTGGCAAAGATCCAAATAGTCAAAGCTATGGTTTTTCCAACAGTCATATATGGATTTGAGAGTTGGACCATAAAGAAAGCTGAGCACCAAAGAATTGATGCTTTTGAACTANCTTGCTTCTTGGAAGGAAAGTCAAGACAAACCTAGACAGTGCATTGAAAAGCAGGGGTATCACTTTGCTGGCAAAGATCCAAATAGTCAAAGCTATGGTTTTTCCAACAGTCATATATGGATTTGAGAGTTGGACCATAAAGAAAGCTGAGCACCAAAGAATTGATGCTTTTGAACTATGGTGTTGGAGAAGATTCTTGAAAGTCCCTTGGACACAGGAGATCAAATCAGTCAATCCTAAAGGAAATCAGCCCTGAATATTCACTGGAAGGACTGATGCTAAAAAAGATTCAAGGCAGGAGGAAAAGGAGGTGACAGAGGAAGAGATACTTGGATGGCATTGCTGACTCAATGGACAGTTTGAGCATGCTTCAGGAGTTGGTGAAGGACCGGGAAGTCTGGCATGGCATGCTGCAGTCCATGGGGTCACAAAGAGTCAGACACAACTGAACGATGGAACAACAGGGCCTTGATATGACCAAACTTATATATGTATTATTCTAATGATGTTCAGTGGGACTGTGATGTACCCTATTTTCAAGAACATAAAAGCAATGTTAAATAATATATTTAGGATAAAAGTAGTATTCCTTATTTTTTTTCCATTGTGCCAAATTCTAAAGAATATACTAAGGCTGCATATGGTAAAACACCTCTTTAAAGTTTCACTTTGATAACATAATTAATTTATCATTTCTTTTACTAGTAAAAGTGATCTTCCCTGCCTCCATAGAATCTTTCTACATTTTAATGACTGTGCATATTTGATTTATTAAAGTATGGGTCACTGTGAAGTTAGAAATGAAATAATAATAGCATGTCATCTCTCTTCAGCTGTCTCTACCACAGCACTCAGTGACTTTCATTTTTTCTATATATTTTACTCTCTATTCCCATCTGTCAAAGAAGGTCTGACTAGTTAGAGCAGAGGTTATTCTCACTGGGTCTGAGGGTGGAGGCCTTCTTCCTTAGCCACGGGTACCAAGAAAATTACAAATGAGACAGGCTTGATCTTCAGCCAGGGGAGACGGTACTCATCAATCTTAACCATCAGACCATCCCCTGCTTGAGTTTTCAAGCAGCTTGAAAGAAGGTTAAACAGAGTTTCTCCCCATTTTCTTCTTTTCCCTCCTTTAATTATTTTTGCTGGTATTATAAGATGAAGGAGGGAGGAGATTTAAATAGATCTTTTATTCAACAAATCTCTTTTATGACTCCCAAAGTAAAGCTTTCAGCACTGTAATTGGCTGGGGGAATTAACAGAGTAATACTTAATGTGTGAACAAGTTTAACTTGTTTCTAGAAAACCTTGTTTTATCCTCTGGCTGAAAAGGATATTTGGAAGCTATCCTCTTTGAAGAGTACAGAATACAGATACTGACACAACATTTCAAATAGTATATTCTGGATTGACATTCAAAGACCTAAGTATTTAAATATAATGTAGTAAAATAATGCAGCAATATTATATTATGGAAATGTGGAGATGTAATTTTCTTTCATTTTTAAAAGCAAAATTCCATCTCATTTTGGTGGTGGCAATGTTAATGGCAAATGTATGAATAAAATGATGTTCATTTTCTTCCATTTCCATTCTGTTCAATCTGCTTTTACCACTTTCCATTATAGAACTTCTTTATTTTTTATTAAAGTTAGGGCTGCAAGTTGCTCGGTCACATCCAAAATTTAATATGTAAAAACTCAAATTACTTTGGTATTAATATCAAAAATTTATGTAGTGCTTTACATTTTCATATATTACATACACCATGTGTCATTTGAACCTCATGTAGTGTACCAAGGGGAAAGATTGTTATCTGAGTCTTACAGATGTGGCAACAGTTATTCAGAGAAGTTAGGTGACATTACCAAACTAGTAAGTGATGCAGTCAGAATGTGGTATTGTTAGATCTAAAGCCAGAGATCTCTAAGCTATGCATTCCACTATTTTGATCTCCTTAGCCTTTCTTCACCCAAGCAGAGTTTTCAGTTCAGTTCAGTTCAGTTCTGTCCAGTTGCTCAGTCGTGTCTGACTCTTTGCAACCCTATGAATCACAGCATGCCAGGCCTCCCTGTCCATCACCAACTCCCAGATTTACTCAAACTCATGTCCATTGAGTCAGTGATGCCATCCAGCCATCTCATTCTCTGCCGTCCCCTTCTCCTCCTGCCCCCAATCCCTCCCAGCATCAGGGTCTTTTCCTATGAGTCAACACTTTGCATAAAGTGGCCAAAGCACTGGAGTTTCAGCTTCAGTATCTTTCCTTCCAATGAACACCCAGGACTGATCTCCTTTAGAATGGCTTGGTTGGATCTCCTTGCAGTCCAAGGGACTCTCAAGAGTCTTCTCAAACACCACAGTTCAAACGCATCAATTCTTCAGTGCTCAGCTTTCTTCACAGTCCAACTCTCACATCCATACATGACCACTGGAAGAACCATAGCCTTGACTAGACAGACCTTTGTTGGCAGATTAATGTCTCTGCATTTTAATATGCTGTCTAGGTTGGTCATAACTTTCCTTCCAAGGAGTAACCGTCTTTTAATTTCATGGCTGCAGTCACCATCTGCAGTGATTTTGGAGCCCCCCAAAATAAAGTCTGACACTGTTTCCACTGTTTCCCCATCTATTTCCCATGCAGTGATGGAACCGGATGATATGATCTTCGTTTCTGAATGTTGAGCTTTAGGCCCACTTTTTCACTCTCCTCTTTCACTTGCATCAAGAGGCTTTTTAGTTCCTCTTCACTTTCTGTCATAAGGGTGGTGTCATCTGCATATCTGAGGTTATTGATATTTCTCCCGGCAATCTTGATTTCAGCTTGTGCTTCTTCCAGCCCAGTGTTTCTCATGATGTACTCTGCAAAGAAGTTAAATAAGCAGGGTGATGATATTCAGCCTTGACGTACTTCTTTTCCTATTTGGAACCAGTCTGTTGTTCCATG
>SJYX01018880.1:412686-424377 GCA_006410675.1 Oreotragus oreotragus
CTTCTATGCCATCCTTTATGCTATGTTTGTCTTACATTTGAATTTTGCATAAAATATCAAAAGACTATTACTTTGTTTTAGGTGGTTTTATCTTTCAAGTGAGTAAAATTAGAAAAAATAAAGATAGCCTATATTTACTGTCATTTTACTGTGATTAAGCACTCTTCTCTTTGTGTGATTCAAGTTTTTATCTGGGATCCTACTCTTTCTGTGAAGAACCACTTTTAACATTTCTTGTAGAACAGTTATTCTGACAATAAACCATCTTAGCTTTTGTCTGTCTTATAGCAAAGTCTTCATTTTGTCCTTATTTTTGAATATTTTTTTCTGGGATAGAAGTTTGGGTTGAAAATTTGTTTTTCTTTAAGTGCATTCTGTGTGGCTTATGTAACTCCTGATGAGTCTGGTGTTAAATTTTGTTTCCCTGTCTTTTCCTTTTACCATCTGACCCACCAGGCTCAGTCTCTGGGTCAGGAAGATCCCCTGGAGAAGAGCATGGCAACCCACTCCAGGATTTTGCCTGGAAAATTTCACGAACACAGGAGGCTGGCGGGTTACAGTCCATTGGGTCACAGAGAGTTGACCACAACCGAACAAGTAAAAACACTTCTCCTTCTGGGTGCCTGATTTGTACATGTTAGATTTAAGTGGCCTGACAGTATATCATGACCCTTGGATACTCTCATATTTTATTTTCACTCGTTTTCTCTCTGTTTCATTTTGGATAATTCTTATTGATGTGCATTCAAGTTCACCGATTCTTAACATTTTTTAGTCTTCTGTTAATACTATTGAAGAAGAAGGAATTTCCTACTGAAAAAAGAAGGAGTTGTTTGTCAATGATAGTTTTCTTTTATTTCTAGCATTTTAATTTAACATTTTTTATGGTTTTAATCTCTGTGCAGAAATTGACTATATTTGTGTATGGTAGCCATCTTTTCCCTTGAGTCCTTTAACATATAAATCATAGTTATTCAAAAATCATTGAGGTACTTTTATTAAGAAATTAAATTTCAATATAAACTTTTTAATTATAAGGCATCCTGGCATAATAAACAAGTCACAAAAGAGAAAAGTCAAGGGGTCTCAGACTTATCAACATCAGCATACAATGTCCTAAAACAATTTAGTACTGTTCAATAAAATTTTATATAGTCAAATGTACTTAAACATCAACACAAGTAGGCATTCACAAGCATGAAGGAACTCAAGGAATTTACTAGCATTTATTAACTAAATTTTGAGGAAAATCAGTCTTAATTATTCACTGAGCATTTAATTGATTAAAATATAAAATTATACCGTCCTATAAGGAAAACTGCAATCTATGGTCAATTTTATCTTTAATTTTTTTTAATAAAAGCACAGAAAAATGTGTGCAGTCACGTAATGCCAAGTATAACTGTTATGATATAAATGGGATAAACTCAGTAATAAATATGTACTTTTGAGTAGTTCTATAAAGTAAATAATGATGATGTATTAACTTTACAAATTGTTTTTCTTTCGAAGGAATTTTATCAAATTAACTAAGCAATTCCAGTTTAAAAACATTTCTCTTCAGCTAATTCTGTGACTGATGATTTCTTTGAGGGTTTTTTTTTTTTTTTTTTATCATTTCTTGATAGGAAATGTTTCTTGATTTATATCTGGCAGGAATGTTGCTAGGTCTTAAAGGATCTGTTTTAAAAACAAGTAACTATACTTTTCCTAGAAAAAAAAGATATTATGGATATTTTTCTCTTTGGATTATCTTAAATTGAGTCACTTTATTTTCAGTATTCTGAGTCTGTATTTTTCATTTTAGATGAGAAAGTTTATCTAGAAACCATACCGATTCTAATTTTATTATTCTGTCTTGCTTTACTCACCCTCATACATTTCTATCTGCCTACGTTCCTCTCAATTTTGTATGTACTTTACTCTGAGAACTAGATACTAGTCAGTTGCTAGTACTACTTGGGAAACTTTGTAGTAGCAGCTTAAATTATCCTGGATAAGTTGCTCTTTTTATGCTTATTGCTTTGCTCTTTTTCACCCCACGGCAGTTTTTTTTTTTTTTCAAAGTACCCTTATTAGGTTTGTTGTTGCTGCTTAGTTGCTATCACGTTCAACACTTTTGTGAGCCCAAGGACTATAGCCCACCAGGCTCCTCTGTCCATGAGATTTCCTAGGCAAAAATATTGGCGTGGGTTGCCATTTCCTTCTCCAGGGGATCTTCCCAACAAGGAGACTGAACCCACATTTCCTGCATTGACAGGAGATTCTTTACCACGGGGCCACCTGGGAAGCCTGCCCTCATTAGTATATCTGTCCAAAAACAGAAAAGTTCTTATGATTTAGCAATACAGAAGTATGTTGAAATACATGAGTATACATTTGTAGAATTAGTTTTTAAAACATTCACTATTTTAAAGAACTATTTTTATAACTTCCACCATCTATTTTCAGGTAAGCACTTTTACAAGATGAAATTGACTCCATAATAATATAAAAATAGTAACTATTTTCAGGTACTATGCAAATGTTTTGTATATATTAACTCATTTAAAATAATCCTCTGAAACAGGTAGTATTATCTCCACTTTGAATATAATGAAACTGAAGCAGAGAAAGCTTAGAACACTTAAGTAGCTAGCCTGAAGTCCTAGAGTATGATGTGGTACCACTAGGAAGACAGATTTTGGTTAAAATTTACATTATAGTCATATTATCTTAACTTCATGAATAGTTTTTATTTATCTTTGGTTTTATAAATAATGTCACGGAAATTTTGCACATAATATATTGAAGGAAATGGCAACCCATGCCAATATCCTTGCCTGAAAAATTCCATGGGTAGGGCAGCTTGATGCGCCCCAATCCAGGGGGTCGCAAAGAGCTGGACATGACTGAGCAACTAGCACACATGTGGAAAAATATAAAATGTTTACTGCTTAATTACTAAATTTTTAAAACTGTCTTGCTATCTAATAAGACAAAATTTATTTTTAAAAATTTGGATTTTAGAATAACATGTTGTTGTTTACTTGCTCAGTGGTGTCTGACTATTTGCAACCCCAAGGACTGCAGCATGCCAGGCTTCCCTGTCCTTCACCATCTCCAGGAGCTTGCTCAAACTCATGTCCATTGAGTCAGTGATGTCATCCAACCATCTCATCCTCTGTCATCCTCTTTTCCTCCTGCCTTTGATCTTTCCAAGCATCAGGGTCTTTTCTAATGAGCTGACTCTTTGCATCAGGTGGCCAAAGTATTGGAGCGTGAGCTTCAGCATCAGTCTTTCTAATGAATATTCAGGATTATTTTCCTTTAAGATTGACTGGTTTGATCTCCTTGCAATCCAAGGGACTCCCAATAGTCTTCTCCAACACCAGAGTTCAAAAGCCTCAATTCTTTGGTGTTCAGCATTCTTTAAGGTCCAACTCTCACATCCATACATGACTACTGGAAAAACCATAGTTTTGACTAGACAGACTTTGTCGGCTTTCTAATATGCTGTCTAGGTTTGTCATAGCTTTTCTTCCAAGGAGCAAGCGTCTTTTAATTTCATGGCTGCAGTCACCATCTGAAGTGATTTTGGAGCCCCAGAAAATAAAGCCTGTCACTGTTTCCACTATTTCCCCATCTATTTGCCATGAGCAGATCACAAAACCAGATTAGTTTTTTGAATGTTGAATTTGAGCCAACGTTTTCACTCTCCTTTTTCACTTTCATCAAGAGGCTCTTTAGTTCCTCTTCACTTTCTGTCATAAAGCTGGTGTCATCTGCATATCTGAGGTTATTGATATTTCTCCCGGCAGTCTTGATTCCAGCTTGTGCTTCTTCCAGCCTGGCATTTGGCATGATGTACTCTGCATATAAGTTAAATAATTCGGGTGACAAATACAGCTTTGAAGTACTTCTTTCCCAATTTTGAGCCAGTCTATTGTTACCTGTATGGTTCTAACTGTTGCTTCTTGACCTGCGTACAGGTTTCTCAGGAGACTGGTTAGGTGGTCTGGTATTCCTATCTCTCTAAGAAATTTCCACAGTTTGTTGTGATCCACATGGTCAAAGATATTAGCATAGTCAATGAAACAGAAGTAGATATTTTTCTGGAATTCTCTTGCTTTTTCTATGATTCAATGGATGTTGGCAATTTGATCTCTGATTCCTCTGCCTTTTCGAAATCCAGCTTGAACATCTGGAATTTTTTGGTTCACATACTGTTGAAGCCTGACTTGGAGAATTTAGAGCATTACTTTGCTAGCATGTGAAACAAGTGAGAATAACATGCTACTGCTGCTACCAAGTCGCTTCAGTCGTGTCCAACTCTGTGCGACCCCATAGATGGCAGCCCACCAGGCTCCACCATCCCTGGGATTCTCCAGGCGAGAACACTGGAGAGGGTTGCCATTTCCTTCTCCAATGCATGAAAGTGAAAAGTGAAAGTGAAGTTGCTCAGTCGTATCCGACTCTTAGCGACCCCATGGACTGCAGCCTACCAGGCTCCTCTGTCCATGGGATTTTCCAGGCAAGAGTACTGGAGTGGGGTGCCATTGCCTTCTCCGGAGAATAACATGAGAATTGTTTAAAAAGCATCTATGTTCCCTACTTTTGAAAAATCAGTGAAAGCTACTGATAAATGCTTCCCTGAGAGCTCAGTTAGTAAAGAACCTGCCTACAATGCAGGAGAAAAGTGAAAGTGAAAGTAAAGTCACTCAGTCATGTCCAACTCTTTGTGATCCCATGGACTGTATTCTACCAGGCCTCTCTGTCCATGGGATTTTCCAGGCAAGAGTATTGGAGTGGGTTGCCATTTACTTCTCCAGGAGATCTTCCTGACTCAGGGATCACACCCAGGTCTCCTGCATTGCAGGCAGACGCTTTACCCTCTGAGCCAATGCAGGAGACCGTAATTCAATTCCTGGGTCAGGAAGATCCCCTGGATAAGGGATGAGCTACCCATGCCAGTATTCTTCAGTTTCTCTTATGGTTCAGCTGGTAAAGAATCTGCCTGCAATGTGAGAGACCTAGGTTCAATCCATGGGGTGGGAAGATCCTGGGAGAAAGGAATGGCTACCCACTTCAGTTTTCTAGCTTGGAGAATTCCGTGGACTGTATAGTCCTTGGGGTCACAAAGAGTAAGACAGGAGTAAGTGACTTTCAGTTTCACTGGTAAATGCTGTTGCTTTAAGAATTTAAAAGTATGCATGGATAACATATTTAATAGAAATAATAACAGTGCTGTGGTTGTTGTGAACTAGAGATAATTTTCTCATTATTTTATTCAATGTCTCTAAATGATTATAGTTCAACAACAACAAAAAAAGGTTTAATTTCCTGGATATTCTTTAACTGTTAGTATTAATGAGAGCAGTGCTTGTATTAAAAGCTTGTCTTATATAGAAACAGAAAGAATGCTTTTTAAAATACTTAACTCTAGGATACAAGAGTGCTGTTATAAGAATTATATTATCATGTAATCAAATGCATAATCATAACTAATTTAGTTTATCATCTTGTCATAATTTTACAAGACAATAGAACCTATGGTATGAGTTTTTTTTTTCCTTTAAAACAAATGAATATGAGAGATCAAACAAGCAAGCATGTGTGAAAATGACACATTAAATTCTTGTATTCAAATGGTGTCTACCATATATTAATGGTTACAATTGCAAAATGCCATGCCATTTACTGATCATGTGTTTCTTTTTATTTCAGTTCAATATAAATCTGGAATGCAGACTACTTTAGATGTGATTTTCAAAGATTTAATCAGACTTAGAGTAATGAAGTCCTGGGGGAAATATCAACCTATTCTTCGAGGACATGAAAGATGGAATTTTTAATAATTCTGAGAACTGGGTGAAGTCAAGTATTATCTTCAATTCTTGATAGAAATTTTGTCAATCATTTGACTTTTTTATTCTTATGCCCTCAAGAATGTCAGGACACGTCAAGACCGTTTTACTAGTCAGTCATTGTGTTCTATTGATTCCTATCTGCATTTCTCTCATCAGCAATGACACTGCCTAAGGTCAAAAGTGTCTTTTTGATATAAATAATCTCTTCACTGGGCTCTGACTTCATTCTTCCCTCCCGTATCACAACCTCTCTCCCCTAAAACTGGTCCATTTTCAGTGCTGTCATAAGGACTTTTTCTAACACTCATGTCTGATGTAGTCACTCTAAAATCTTGATCAGGAAGCCAGGTTGCCTGGATTGAATCTTGCATCTTTTATCTAATAGATTTGAAACTTTGAAAAGTCATTTAATTTCTTAGTGCCTCGGGCTTTTTGTTTCCATCTATAAAATAAGGATAATAATGGTAGGTAACACAGTATGGTTGTTGTAGAAATTGAATTAATGTGTATAAATTAAGATTAGGACCCAATACAGAGTAAGCAATATAGGCACTACTTTATGGAAGAATAAAAGAAGAAAAAAATAGTTCACACTATCCCCGAGGGTAGGCAGCCATCACCGTAGTTATATATATGTAAATGTATAGGGCTTCTCATGTGGCTCAGTGATGAAGAATCCATCTGCCTGCCAGTGCAGGAGACATGGGTTTGATGCTTGTGTTGGGAAGATTCCCTGGAGGAGGAAATGGCAACCCGATCCAGTATTCTTGCTTGAGAAACCCCATGGACAGAAGAGTCTGGAGGGCTACAGGCCATGGTGTTACAAAGAGTCGGGCACTACTTATCAAATAAACAACAAAAACAACAAATATATACAACTAAATGTGTGTTTAGTTATATATGTATACAACTAAACATAATGACTTTCTATGTTGTTT
The DNA here is from genome assembly GCA_006410675.1 of Oreotragus oreotragus. Lineage (NCBI taxonomy): Eukaryota > Metazoa > Chordata > Mammalia > Artiodactyla > Bovidae > Oreotragus > Oreotragus oreotragus. The sequence continues at coordinate 419,474 of SJYX01018880.1, forward strand.
AAAGATGTGTGCCTGTGTATATATGTAATATGGAAGCTCCTATTTAAAAAAGTATATATTATAGATGCATGTATTCATATAAAAGTACATAATTAAGCAGCTGCTTTAGTGGCAGGCCCATCCTTATTTGACATCAGAAATTTTTATTCACTTCCAAAATCCAGGATTAGAAGAAATGTAAAATTGTCAGAGGAGTAGTTCAAAGAAACTTGAATAGCTTGTTCTAGATAACAGGATGAGAAAGCAAGCAAAGTAGATATGGACCCAAGTTATGTTGGTGGCAGGAATCCCCCTTCTCTGGGATATAGAGAATGGAGGTGATCAATCCCTGGAAGTAATAAATCAATAGCAGCATGCAGGTTAGTTTCAGATTCTGAGAACGACATAGACAATAATATAGCCAAATGAGATAGGTCTACGTCTGACGTAGCTAGGCAGGACTTAGAGAGTATGGGATTCTAACAGGGATTTATAGGGATCTAACCATGAGCAGGAACCTATCCAGCATCTTTGGAGCTTGGTGTCTGCCTGTGATTTCAAATTTTACTCCTATAAAATGGTTAGAGAAAACTTTTGCCAAAAAGTTTGATTCTTTCTGCATAGTTACTCTCCAGTAGTTTTGAAGCAATCAGAAGCAACCCTGAACTCAGAAGTAACTTGCTTCAGACCTAGTTCTCAGATGGGTGAAAAAAGAGAAGGTGGATGAAATCAAGCAGCAAACTGCCAACCAATCTGGTGATCCCTTTGGCTACTGGGACTATGTCCTAGACCACTGACCTCAGACCACTTTATCTGCAGTACTTAATCTTGCTCTAGTTCTTCAATTATTATATAATATTATGTAACTGCCACCCATAAGTAGAACAGCAGACATCTCAATGTGTTTTGAGCTCTAGTTTTTATAGTTCAATTCCTTAATTTTCCTGCATGTCCTTGTTACCCAGTCTTTGCATTAAGTGATCTCCAATCCTTTCAAATAAGCCTGCCTGCACTGGAGCAGACAGGATTCATTTTCAGGGATGGTTGGCTATAGGTATGAGTAGATTCATGAACTCTCTCCTGAATACTTCAGGCAGACTAGAACATACTGTATATGTACATTCCCATTGTAGCAATAATGATATCATTGTGCAGTGTTTAGTCTATTTGTGAATCTCTCCACTAGATTTTAAAGTACTTTTTTGCTAGAACAAATTTTTTAACTTGGGTATTTATCCCCTGTGCCTGTGTCAGTGCCTAATTTATAGTGAATAATATAGAAAAAATTAGTTAATAGATCAAGGAATTGGATGACAAAGGTATGAACTAACCCTTGACAGAAGAAGAGCTGAATCCATTGCTAGACAAATATTGATAGGGAAGCTGTTCAAGTATCTTTTACAAAATGAAGCCTTTTCTTAAAATAGTCTAACTTTCCAAGACTTATTTGTTATACTTATTCAAGTCTCCCCTAGGTATGGCAAGAGTATGTGTATCTCTATTGTTCTTCTTTGTTCTAGAAATCAAAGAAGTTATGGAGAATATATTTTCACTTTATAAGAGAGCCTCATCTTATATACCTATTTTAAATAAACTTAGAATTAAAAGATTCATACCTCAAATGTATGCTAACTCATTTGTAGAGGAAAGTTCTCAGATTGAAATTATGATTATATCATCCTGGTGCTTCATATTCCCTGTTAGAAACAGAGCTATTAAAATTCCTGGAAAGGGATGATAAGACATTTAGAAGCTTAAGTGGAATACATCCATGAATGAACATAATGTGTGCTATAGAGGAATCAAAGTAAGGACATTTAAAAAATAGTTTGAAGATAATACACGATCTATCTCCAGTCTTTAAGTGACATAATTTAATAATGTCAAAATTTGCCATTAGAGGATTTTCTGAAATCCTTATATAGTTGTATTTCATGATTGGCAGCTCTTTTTACTCCTTTCCCTAAGCTTGACTTTCTTTCAGCAAGGATATCAGTAAATTTCTAGATCAACAAGGCAAAATTTCCATTTTTTTCCCCCTAGATTGTTCCTCCAATTAGCTTGAACTACAATAGAAACAGAATATATTAATAGTATGTTTGCACTAATTGGAAAAGTCTACTTTTAAGCCTTTTCACTTTTTCATTGGTGGTAGCAGAGGAGATTAGTTCCAATATTATAAAAAAGAAAGGGAAAAATACCTGTAATTTATTAAATTCAGAATCTGGGGGATTTTTCTATAAGTAATAGTTATAAAAATGTAAATGTATGCACCTATATGTATGAAATTTCTCAAAGATAATGTATTCTTAATTAAGTACCATAACTCTTAGTAATAATGACAGTATTAGGAGTAAGTGTAACATGAAAATTACAGAATTTCCCACTTAAAATTGCTACCTTTGCCAACACAAAACTAGAATTCGCAAAAGTTTCAAAATTGTTAGTTATTGAAATAAAGATCATGATAAGAATATCTTCTTCCATTAATTGTGCATATTTCATACTCATTCCTACCATTCATTCAACTAATTTTTGTTAAGGTATATAGTGGACGGAGGAGCCTGGTAGGCTACAGTCCATGGGATCGCAAAAAGTCGAACACGACTGAGCGACTTCCCTTTCACTTTTCACTTTCATGCATTGGAGAAGGAAATGACAACCCACTCCGTGTTCTTGTCTGGAGAATCTCAGGGACAGGGGAGCCTGGTGGGCTGCCGTCTATGGGATCACACAGAGTAGGGCACGACTGAAGTGATTTAGCAGCAGCAGCAGCAGCAGCAGCTTCTGATATTGTCAGTGCTCAAGATAGGATTAAGAAACAGACAAGGTCCTTGTTCATCTGACATTCATATACTGGGGTAGGAGGGGAAGAGTAGAAAAATGTCAGATGAAAAAATATATACATTAAAAGATCATTTTAGGTTTTGCAAAGTGACATAAACAAAATCTGGGCAATAAAACAGGACATGGGGAGGCAACAGAGTTATGTTTGTCAGTTAGGCTGTGACATGAATGATAAGAAGGAGTAGGCCAAGGGAAAGTCTTGGGGGAGGAGTATTGCAGGCAGCTGTTGCTGTTCAGTCACTAAGCTATGTCTGACTCTTTGCAACCTCCTGGATTGCAGCATGCCAGTCTTTTCTGTCCTTCACTATTTCCCAGAGTTTGCTCAAAGTCATACCCATTGAGACAGTGATGCCATCCAACCATCTCATCCTCTCTTATGCCCTTCTCCTCCTGCCCTCAATCTTTCCCAGTATTAGGCTCCTTTCCAGTGAATGGCCTTTTATATCAGGTAGCACAGCAAAATGCAAGGGTGGGTATGAGTCCAGGGCAAAGGGACTGGAGGGAACAATAAGACACTAAGTGGTTAACAATTAAGTGGCAGAGTTTGGCAGGGATCAAGTCATAAAACAAAATGTGTAGGCCGGAGGCGCGGGGGGCGGGCTCATGTAGTAGACACTATTGTCCACAAGTGTACTGCTAATAAACTAAGAAAATGTTTGATTTTAGATATTTAAAAAAAAAAACAAAAAAAAAAAACAAAATGTGTAGAACATGAGATCTGAATTTTCAAAGTGCTCTGAAAAACTATAGAAAGATTTTCAGCAAGGCTGAAAACATCTAATTTTCATCTACATTTTAAAAGATGCATTGGCTGCCATCAATGAATGAATTTTACCTGACCAAATTTACTTATGTGGAAAACTCAGTGTAGATGTCAGTGTCATAGCCTAATGAGTGATGATAGTGTCTTAGACTAGGGGAAAAGCAATGAAGAAGTAATGAAGAAGTAAGCATGATCAAATTTGGTGTGTATATTAGAGGCAAGCCTGACATGATTTAATACTGAAGTATATGTTTGCGTGTGTGTGTGTGTGTGTGTGTGTGTGTGTGTTGAAGCAAGTGGTGGTGAGGGGAGAAAAGGCATTATGACTGACTTCAAGGTTTTTGAGCAACTGAGTGAATGATCGTGTTCTTTATTGAGATAGGAAAGATTGATGGAAAATCTTGTTGTAGGGAGGGAGACACAAATCAAAAAGTTCTATTTTAGACATGTTTAATTTGAGATGTCTATTAGTCATTCCAGTGACAGTTGGGTTTATGAATTTGGAGCTCAGAGGAAAAATTAGATGCAAGGACATATGTTTGGAACTTATTGCCCAGTTCACATTATTTCAAGCAGCACAACTAGGTGAGATTATATTGGAAGACTTTTTAGAGGAAGAATGAAGCTTAAAATCAAATTCTGGGGTCCTTCAATATCCAAAGTTTGAGTAGATACTAAATTAGATAGTTGTCAATTATGTTAAATTCTGCTGGGAAGCATGAGATTGTTAATAGAAATGAATGAGAACAGTTTAGCAAAGTGGAGGATGAAAGCCTGATGAAATAAACCTTGAAAGAAAATGGAAGAATGGGAGATGAAGCCAAGGAAAAAACCAGTATAACTTAAATTTAAGTATCCTGTAAAAGGGTCAGTTAGTTCTGTCATTCAGTTGTGTCCGACTCTTTGTGACCCCATGGACTGCAGCATGCCAGGCCTCCCTGTCCTGTACCGACTCCCGGAGTTTATACAAACTCACGTCCATTGAGATGATGATACAATCATCTCATCCTCTGTTGACCCCTTCTTCTCACACTTTCAATCTTTCCCAGCATCAAGGTCTTTTCCAATGAGTTAATACTTCGCATCAGGTGGCCAGAGTATTAGAGTTTCATGTTCATCATCACTTCTTCCAATGAATATTCAGGACTGATTTCCTTTAGGATGGACTGGTTGGATCTCCTTGCTGTCCAAGGGTCTCTCATGAGCCCTCTCCAACAACACAGTTCAAAAGCATCAATTCTTTGGTGCTCAGCTTTTTTTATAGTCCAAATCACACATCCATACACGACTACTGGAAAAACCATAGCCTTGACTA
>SJYX01018880.1:432818-451605 GCA_006410675.1 Oreotragus oreotragus
AATGAAGAAGACATCATCTTTTTTTGGCTGTTAATTCTATAAGGTCTTGTAGATCTTCATAGACCCAGTCAACTTCAGCTTCTTCAACAGTATTGGTAGGGGCATAGACTTGGATTACTGTGATATTGAATGGTTTGCCTTGGAAACGAACAGAGATCATTCTGTCGTTTTGAGATTGTGTCCAAGTACGGCATTTTGGACTCCTTTGCTGACTATAAGGGCTACTCCATTTCTTCTAAGGGATTCTTGCCCACAGTAGTATATATAATTGTCATCTGAGTTAAATTCACCCATTCCAGTCATTTGAGTTCTCTGATTCCTAAAACAGTGATGTTCACTCTTGCCATCTCCTATTTGACCACTTCCAATTTGACTTGATTCATGGACCTAACATTTTAGGTTCTTATGCAATATTGCTCTTACAGCATTGGACTTTGTTTCCATTATCAGTTATAGTGAAAGGTATGAAAAAGAATCAAATGCTGTTATATAATGTAAGTGCAGAATGTAATTTAAACTGTGAGACTTTAAGTAATATTTTTCTTGTAAGATTAGAAATACCAGAGCACGTTAGTGTAAATTATTCAGTAGAATAGAAAAAAAAGTGTTGGTATTAGATAACAAGAGAGGGTAACAAAAGAGTGAAACGTTTAGGAGGAAAAGAAGGGGTACAGTACAAGTCAGAAGCACAGAACTGCCCTTAGTGAGACCACAGGCACATCTTCATAGTGTCAGGATGAAACACAGATTAGAGAAAGCTAGAAGGGAATAATTTGTTTACAGGAAGATTAAATTGTCCCTTTCTATTTTTGCAATAAACATTATCATGTTCTACATATAATTTTGTTTTATGACTTGATCCCTGCCAAACTCTGCCACTTGACTGTTATCACTTAGTGTCTTATTGTTCCCTCTAAGCCAACACCTTTGTCCCAGACTCATACCCTTGCATTTGCTGGGCCACCTGATAATAAAGGCCCACTCATTGGAAAAGAGCCTAATGCTGGGAAAGATTGAGGGCAGGAGGAGAAGCGGGTAACAGAGGATGAGATGGTTGGATGGCATCATTGACTCAATGGATATGACTTTGAGCAAACTCCAGGAGATAGTGAAGTACAGAGAAGACTGGTGTGCTGCAGTCCATGATGTCGCAAAGATTGAAATATGTATACTATCATGTAAGAAACGAATCGCCAGTCTATGTTCGATGCAGGATGCAGGATGCTTGGGGCTGGTGCATGGGGATGATCCAGAGGGATGATGTGGGGTGGGAGGTGGGAGGAGGGTCCATGTTTGGGAGTTCATGTACACCTGTGGCAGATTCATGTCAATGTATGCAAAATCCAATACAGTACTGTAAAGTAAAAAAAAAAAAAAAGAAAAAGAAAAGAAACAGCCCAGACTTTGGGGCCAAAAAAAAAAAAAAAAAGAGTCAGTCATAACTTAGTGACTGAACAACAGCTGCCTGCAATACTCCTCCCCCATGACTCTACCTTGGCCTACTTATTATTCATGTCACAGGTATGCCACATTGCAGGTGGATTCTTTACTGTCTGAGCCACCAGAGAAGCCCAAAGCAATATAAGGTGAGGTCATAATCTGAAATTGAAATGTTGGAGGTATCCTGTTACTGATCATGTCAACACAAAGGGTGCAAGCAAAGTAGGGGATGGTTGTAAATTACAGTGCATTTGCATTAGTGATGAGGAGGTCAAATAGCTCAGAGTAAAATCTTTGTATTGGAATGAATCTTTGTATTGGAATGTATTGTGAACTCTGTAGTTTCACAACTTCTTTTCCACATTCATAACTCTGATAAGGAAACGAGCAGGTAAACTATGTATTGAATCAGCCAGAAAGTTCACTAGGCTTTTTCCATAAAATTTCAATGGGAAAACACAAACTTTTTGGCTAACCCAGTGTTTTACTTACTATGTTTTGCATTCTTTTTGTCAAATCAGAATTGTACAAAAGGAACTCAATGTATTTCCTCAAAATAAATATACTTTTCAGTAAATTGAGGTAATCCATTTTGTGTATATATTGAAAGAGTCCTTCAGGCTGTGATTATTTAAATTACACATCTTTTTTTTTAATGGTAATACAATAAAAGATACCTTTGACTTATATTGTACAGATAAAACTCTATAAACATTTTGGTTTAACAAAAAGATTGCAGATTCTTTTGTAAGACAGTGGTATTTAAAGCTGGGTTATTTTAAAGATTTTTTAAATACAATCACCAATTGCACTGAAAATCTAAAATTCAGAACTTTGAATAAGTCATTAGAAGGGTGCTAACTAATAAATTCCAAGGCCAATTTTTTTTTTCCCCCCTTTGGAAGGAATGTTGCTAAAGCTGAAACTCCAGTACTTTGGCTACCTCATGCGAAGAGTTGACTTATTGGAAAAGATTCTGATGCTGGGAGGGATTGGGGGCAGAAAGAAAAGGGGACGACAGAGTATGAGATGGCTAGATGGCATCACCAACTTGATGGACGTGAGTTTGAGTGAACTCTGGGAGTTGGTGATGGATAGGGAGGCCTGGCGTGCTGTGATTCATGAGGTCGCAGAGTCGGATACGACTGAGTGACTGAACTAACAAAAGATTTTGCATTCTTTGCCTCCCTTGTTCAACAAAGTAAAAATTTTAGCCCGTTCCTCCTAGGCTCTCATTTGACCACAATCTCTCTGCACTTGGCCTAAGTACCACTGAGGGGATACTATTAAGGAGAATAACTTTGTGTTGGGACCAAGAGTCTATTTACTCATGTAACTACTGGAATGGGAAGCACCAGACCCATTATGTCCTGCCATTTTTGTTTTGTCTTTTTTTTTTTTTTCTGTTTATCATTTTTCACAAACCTAAGCATTGTGGAATATGTTTGCCATGACTACATTCCTTTATGTATCTTGTCATTCTTATTCCCTAAACTCCAGGAATGAAACTCCTTAATTATTAAAATAGACAAAAATGCGTAATTTTGATCATATGGAGTTAAAGGATGCAACGGATCTAAATTCTCTAAGCTTTCAATTGTCAAACATGTAGACTTTTTTTNCAGCTCAAAAGCATCAATTCTTCGGCACTCAGCCTTCTTTATGGTCCAACTCTCACATCCATACATGACTACTGGAAAAACCACAGCTTTGACTATATCGACCTTTGTTGGCAAAGTAACGTCTGTTTTTTAATATGCTGTTTAGGTTTGTCATAGTTTTTCTTCCAAGGACCAAGCGTCCTTTTTAATTGCAGTCACATATTATATGAATAGCCAGGACTCCATGGTTCCACGACTATGATGAATGTGAAGTTATGGTCATGACTTCTTTCTCACCTTTAATTACTGAAACAAACACACATCCACAAGTTTTAGAAACAGGAGACATTGAGTCAGAGTTATGATTTACAATAATAAAATAGAACCTGTAGCTGGCTCATCTTTAGGAAGTCAAGAAAGAAAGAACATGAGTAACTGAATCAAAAACTCTTTCTAACTTTTTTCTTCCAAAAACAGTTAACAAGAAAGGTAGAAAACCTGAGGCTTGTTTTATAATTTCATTTCACCTGTGAATCACTGGGGTTCCAGAAGTGGTAAAGACCAGTGAAATGATTTTCTGCTTGTCCTTTGAAGTCTGCTTTATTCAAGCTCATAGATAAGCCCTAGTCTCAGATGCAATTAGGTAGCATTATGGAATCAAAGGAAACATACTCTCGTCCCTTCCAGAAGCTACCTCCTACAAACAGAACTTCTAACAAATGCCTTATCTAACATGCAATCTCATGTATTTTTCAGCAGTCCCACTTGTTTACTTATATCCCTTTTTATTCTGCAGAGGACCCGTGGAAACTCACTGATCTCTAGTAAAAGTTTCCACAACTTGTTCAAATATAAATTATTTAACAAAGTCTCATTGTTTGAACTGAGCTGGAAAAGAGAAAGAATAAGGTCTCTGGTGCCTAATGTTAAAAGCTGTGTTGTTTACTGACTTATCTACCTTACAGGTAAGCTGGAAGGATGAATATCACCTGCTACTCAATGATTTGAAAATCCTTTCAGTTCCTCACAGGATTAGGATTTCTCACCGCTCAACTCAAAGATTTTGGTATTCTACTAGATTCTAATAGATGTGCAGCAGCCCTTGGTTTTCTTAATTAGTCGTTGATCCTTAAGAACCAAGGGCATTTGAGGCAATTCTTTAAATGTCACGCCTTTCCATGCCATCTGCTGGCCTCTAACTAACTTAATGCTCAATTGCCTTCCCTTTTTAGTTTTTCAGAATGAACATGACCTTTTAAGTCGCTGGTATACTGTAGCACTGTTTGCAATGGCAAAATCAAAACCATTGAACAATAAAGGACCACTAAATAAATCACTTCCCAATGGGCTCAGCAGTAAACAATCCTTCTGCCAAGCAGGAGATGCGGGTTTGATTCCTGGGTTAGGAAGATCCCCTGGAGAAGGAAATGGCAACCCACTCCAGTATTCTTGCCTGGGAAATCCCACAGACAGAGGAGCCTAGTGGGCTACAGTCTGTAGGGTGGCAAGAGTAGGATGTGACCTACTGACTTAACAAAACAACAAATAAATTACACAGAATATATAATTGAAGAATATATATAGGGTATATAGCATATTTACTATATACAGTATATACCTATGGCATTTATAATAACATAGTAATCTATATATATGCCTACTATATATAATATCTATATGATATATGATAATATACCAATATAATGGAAATACAATGGAGCTATCAAAAATTATAGCACCAAAGAACAGCTTTTGGCAGCGAAAGGTGTCTATGATATGTTTCTAAGTGAAATGGAGAAAAAAAACATGAGGCGCAAAATTGACTGTATTTGTTTTAACGTTTATTTCTCCTGAAGACCCTTAGATGGAATTTCTAATGACGAGCCAGAAGAAGCTTATCAAAATCCTAACTTATAAACAAGTCGATTCCCAATAGTAGGAATGACAAGTACAATCACTATCTTTTGTATAAAAAAAAGTTTTACACATACATACGTGTATGTTCGTATGTATGTTGGAAAGTCTTGAAAGTCTTACATAGCCCAAGAAGTTGACGGTAGTTGTCTCTACGTAGAGGGCTGTAATTTTAATTTTCTTCTTTTTACCTAGCTGCATTTTCTAATTTTTCTATAATAATTAAATGTATTTCTTATATAATGCTTTTATAAAGTTTAAAATTAAAATAAAATTACATTCTGTAGGTGCTAACTTACACAGAATTACACTATGAAAGTCACTATACTCCACTATCTGTTTATTGCCACAGTGAGATGGTCTGTTTAATTCAGTTAGCATTTAAAACCTAGGCTAGAAAAACACGTAACAAACTCAAGCTTCCTAGAAATGAAACAAAATAAAGAACTGAACCTATCCTACCACTTCTGGAGAAGAGGACAGCCACGCCTGCTTCAGTTTATCTTTTCCAACTAGAGACCCAGACGGCGGGGAAAACAAAGAGAAACAGGACTAATCAAAGGCCAGGAAGGATAGGAGCGTATTGAGAGGAGAATTTTGCCGGTAGAAAACTGTTTATTGTAATACCAAAAACTTGGAGAAAGAGAGTTGTAAAATTCAGCATCAAAAGATGATGGTTTATTCTATGAGGGAAGTTCCAATACTTTGGCCACCTGATGTGAAGTGACTCATTGGAAAAGATCCTGATACGGGGAAAGACCGAAGGCAAAAGGAGAGAGAGGTGACAGAAGATGAGATGGCATCACTGATTCAATGGACATGAACTTGAGCAAACTCCGGGAGACAGTGGAGGACAGGGAGGCCTGGTGCGCTGCAGTCCATGGGGTTGCAAAGAGTCGGACACGACCTGACACCTGGACAACAATAATTTACATCAACAAAATACTTTATAATCAGGAATCACTTTCCTAGCCATGCTCAAGATTCGAATAGACTCAAAGTTCCCACAGAGTTGCCTCTAAACAGGATCTTCCCGGGAACCTTCTACTCAGATTTCGAAGACAATAGAGCCAAAATAAAAACTAAATAAAGACAGAGCCACTTCTGGTGAGTTAGCTGATACCATGTAACATAAGAATAATAAAGGCAACATCTCTACCAAAAATAATCGAGGAACTGCTGCAATATTTTACACTGAATTTGTCGCCTCTTGGCCTTTAATGGGCCACAGTCTTCTCTTCATATGCCACCTGATCACACAACCATCACCTTCGCTGAGAATAAGCAAGACACTGTATCATAACCTAGTCCTCCACATAGAGTATGTGTAAGCTTACCTTTAGGTAATAACTGTGGTCTCACAATTACATACTGTACAAATACAATCTGTTCTTTGAATCGTTATGTGAAGCAAACTCTCCAGTTAACTTAACAGAAGCCTTAAGAATCTTTTTGGAATGCAAACATCCCCCCTCCTATTTTAGCTAATTTTTGTAAATTTATATTCTCTTACACCAGGTTTCCTTAAGAATGGACTACACCTGTATTCTGACAGATTGGCAAGCTTTTAATTTGGGACAGCATGTGTACAAGAAAGCAGATGGAAATGTCATAACATTTGTTCGAAAAGAGCTATTCAGACACTATCTAAATGTGCCTCATCTTGGAAACTCAGTCTGTTAGATGGCCAATGCTGAAGCTAGGAAAATCATTTTTCATTTAAGAGATAACCAAATGAAAACAAAACAGAACAAAACAAAAAATGCCTGCCACTGCAGGAGATGTTGAAGATGAAGGTTCGATCCCTGGATCAGAAAAAGCCCCTGGAGGAGGAAACGGCAACTCACACCAGTATCCTTGCCTTGGACAGAGGAGCCTGGCGGGCTATAGTCCAGAAGGTCACAGCATCAGGCACAACTGAGCAAGCAACACACACACGCTCTAGGAGCAAACGATTCTGATGGTACCTGATGAGGAGGGTATATGCTCGAGGCTTAGTCATGGGAGTCTGACTGTCTGTGCAGCATGAGAGAATTCTGGACCAAATCACAGCTAACGGTGAAACCAAGCTGCAGAGATCAGGGGTGCCAGCGTTCGTACAAGCCATCTCAGGCCCACCTCATGTCTTGGATTTTTTTCTTCCTTCCTTTGCTGAGGATTTAGGGATTCCACCTAAGTATTTCTGCCCCATTGGCACTACACTCAGCTACTCAATCCTCTGGACCAGAGAGTGAGATGCTGTCTCCCCAGTTGCCTCTTGTTTTTAAAAACAAATAACCCTGGTCGATGCTACACAACAACCTCAACTATAAAATGGCAATAGTAATAGTACTTAACCAAAAGATTAGGATATGAATATGGGTATCAAATCCTTACAACAGTTCCTTGCTCATAATCAGCATTATACGTGCTCATTATACATGTCAGCCATACTATTTTATTATTATTACTGTTGAGAACGATGTTTGATATAAATCTAAAGTTTTATAAAACTGAGACATGAGACCTACCCTGGTGGTCTAGTGGCTAAGTGCAGGGGGCCCAGGTTCAATCCCCGGTCAGGGAAGTAGATTCTGTAGGCCACAACTAAATACTGCATGTGCTGCAACGAAGACCCAGCGCAGCCAAATAAATAAATAAGTAAATCTTTTTTAAACAGGAGAGAGATGAGCATACTTTGTTTTTCTTAAAATGAATTTACTATATTTATGAGTTGCCCCTTGCTTTCTCTTGATTGCAGGGATTCTGCTGTGGTTGTATCTGCTACTCAACCATCTAGAATTGAAAAAAAAGGGTCTCCTAACAAATAAAAAATAATGTGTTATACATATTTAGAGATAATGATGGACTTGTTTTCAACAGAAACCAATAGGCTTTCTGCCACACAGAGTAACCCTTAGGCAGCTATTGCTCGTGCAAAATAATACCAGTCCCTAGTTGGGTAAGACAAATAAACACACACACACACTGCATACAAACACACACATAAAATAACACTTCTGGAGAATGCAGCCAAAAGCTGAATGGGCCCAGGGAGAGAGCCTCCAATGCACGCACACCTCTTTTTCTTGCCTACAAGCTCAGTGATCTACAATAGTTTGCCCGTAATAGATAATAAGCAGAGATGCGTAAGCAGCTGCAGAGAGATGAATGAACTGTGTGATGCTGAAAATCTGTGAAATGAAGTATCTAATACATGAATTAAAATTAAAAAAAAAAAACAAACCATTCTCCTCCTGCAAATGGTTATATGAACAAAGCAAAGGGAAAAGGAAAGAGTTGGAGGGAAAAATGAGACAAAGAACAAAATCTGGTCTGTGTGACACATTTATAAAACTGAGGGCCTGTCCGCAAGACACTGATGAATATTTCTGCAGGATAAAAATGGCAACCCAGTGTCTAAAAATAACCTCTTGTGCTGCAGACCTGTCTGGTTCAGCTACACCACTGGAATACAAACACCCTCACTCACTAGCACATTTCAACTCAGGGTTTCACAAAGAAGGAAAAACTGAATGTTTTGTTAGCAAGAGAAAATATTTTATGCAGTTTTCAATCAGTTATGCTCTCTATAACATATCCATTTGAATTTAAGTTTAAATGATTCTCATTTACTAAAAAAAAGGTAAAATCAATGGCGATAGCCATAAACTATTAACTCATCTTATACAAAAGATTATTTCCTCCCAGCTCAATGATAGTGAAACACAGTGGCATCATGACCATCTCGTGATAACAGCCTAAAATCTCAATTTGAAAATAAAATCATGAATTATTTCTAAGGCCACTGACTTAAATGGCAGATCTAGTCAAAATGCTATCTTCAAATGACTCTGGAGATGGGGTGAAAAACCTATTATCTCATTTTGTATCGGAATTCTACAATAAAAAGCTGTTAGCTCAATAGAAAAGTGAAGTTACTGTCCTTCATAAGCAGCACTTTAATTCATCAAAGCCATTCAACTTCCTGATTCCTGCCTTATGACGTCAGGATTTTGGTCTCAGCTAAACGCTGCTTTCAATGCGAAGTTACACACCTCTAGAAAGTTCTCCCAGAATACTACTATCATGCCACTATTTTTAACAGTAAAAATTAATGAACTCTCCGTAACGATAACATACAAATGACAAATGACACATGATCCTTATAACCACACCCAGTTGGGATAAATAGGGGGGCAAAAAACGGATATCTTTATCAGAGGCCAATGAAGTTTTCACAACATAGTAACAACAAACAAGGCCTGACTCTTGAAGGTATTTGATTGTGCTACTCACTTCACAGTAAACGACTAAAATACCTATATCCTCCAATACACATCCATATGCTTCATTATAAACTCGCGTCTCAATCTGATAATGACAGTTTCTTAATTAATAAAGGAAAAAAGCACAAACAGCCATGAGATAAAAACAATTTCACTGCTAGTGTTTATCACCGATCTCCTCTTCATAGCAGGTGTCACAAACTCAGTAACTCTTGATTCCCACTTCAGGCTTGCTCCTCTTTTCAGACTCCTCATCGGACCACCCATTCAGCTGCTCAAGCCAAGAGCCCAGAAGTCCGCTCTGATTCTCCTTCCCACATGCTGTATGCAATCCACCCACAAGGCCTGTCTGTTCTCTCTCACATGCATACCATGCACGAGTGCTTCTCAGTCCCTAAAGCAAGGATCTCCAACCTCTCTGACACCAGGGGCTGTTCATGTGGAAGACAACTGTCCCATGGATGGCGGGCAGGAGGATGGTTTGGGGATGATTCGAGCACATTACATTTACTGTACACTTTATTTCTATTGGGCTTCCCAGGTAGTGCTAAAGAACCCACCTGCCAATGCAGGAGATGCAAGAGATGCGGGTTTGATCCCTGGATCAGCAAGATGCCCTGGAGAGGGAAATGGCAACCCGCTCCAGTTATTCTTGCCTGGAGAATTCCATGGAGAGGGCAGCCTGGAGGGTGGCAGTCCATGGGGCCGCAAAGAGTCAGACACCACTGAGCAACTGAGCACTACTTCCTGTTTCTCTCATTATGACATCAGCTCCACCTCAGATCACAGGCTCTTAGACTCCAGAGGTCGGGGAATCCTGCCCCAAAGCACCACACGCCAGTGCAAGGCACCACCATTCACGTCTCCCTTAGATGACTGCAAGGCTCCTCAGGGCCCATCCAGCTTCCATCCCGGTCACTAAAGTCTATTCCCCACACAGCGGCCAGAGTCACGTTTATGAAATCACATGGCATGTGATCACACCTAACGGCATCACAGCACATCAACCCCCCTCTTGAATTCCTCCATGATGTCCAATACTCAGTGAATAAAATCCAAAGTCCTTCCCAGGGCCTGTGGGATCTTTCATGGCCTCATCCATGCTGACCCCCTCACACTTCACACCTAGTCACACAGCTCAGCCAAAGGCCTTCCCTTTTCTCTAGCTCACGAAGCCCACTCCCACCTGTGGGTCATCTTCCTTGCTTTTCCCTCTGTCTGGAACACTCTTACTCGTCACCAGATTGGCTTCTTGTCATCACTAATACCACTCAATATCATGCCTTCAGAGAGGCCTTCCTGACCACCCTACCTGAAACACCCCCACCACTACACCACGTGCACACCAGTAGCTTTCTATCCTCCTTATTCTAAAAACCCTACAGTATAAATCAACCATCTATGGCAGCAAAGAATGCAAACTCGAATTCCAAAGGAACCAGACAGGTACCGTAAGTGAGGAAAGCTGGTCATTACCAGCTAATGTCAGAAACGCCGCGCTAGCAGGGTTTCCCAGGTGACTCAGGTGGAAAAAAAATTCGTACAATCGAGAGACCCAGGTTCAGTCTCCGGGTTGGGACGATCCTTAGAGAAGGGAAAATGTGGAGATGCAGGCCGAGTGCAATCTCTTACTCTTATTCAAGAGAAGTCAGATATAAAACCTCCTAGATGAAATTTTTTCAGAGCGAAATAAACTAAATAAGGACCTATTTAATTTCCAAGCGGAATTTAGAAAAGACATAGAGGGCACAGGATTGGCCAAAGATTCTCAAACTAAGAAATGGTCTTAGGGTAAGTATCAGGTCAAGGGTTTGCCCCTAAAAGTTTTTGAGATCTTGGAAATATTTAACAAATTATCTAATAGATTCTTCTCACCTACACAAAGGGACTTGTAAGAATCATAGGACCTCCCTTGTCTTATAGATGGAAACCAAGTCAAGATGGTCTTAGAAAAAAAAAATTATGGATGTAGTTTTGGGGATTTAGAATCAACCCCCTATAAAATTCACAGAAAACCCTCAATGCTTTTAAGAAAACTATAATGCTAAAAGGACTATCACATTGAACTAAAAGAGGGGGAAAAAAAAAAAAAACAGTTCAAAATGAAAAAAAAGGGTCTGGGGGGTCCCAACTTCATACAGATGGGAAACAGGTGGACAAAGCTACTCAGCTGTGAATATAACCCATTTCTTCTGAATAAGAAAAGCAGCAAGAAGAGAAAATCAAAACCCCAAAGGTAGAGCTAACAGCCTCAGAAAACAGTGTATTAGGGGACAACTCCCAGGCGGCAGAAATGGGCACAGATCATGGAATGTTTCCAAAACGTGGAGTAAGAAAACTGGCAATGGAATGCCCAGCAGGATTTCAGAACGGCTATGATAGCTGTGTTCTTCTCGTTCTTTTTTAATTTTAATTTTAGATTGGAGTATAGTTGATTAACAACACTGGATAAGTCTCAGGTGTACAGAAGAGTGTACAGCTATACCTATACAAATGTTCATTCTTTTTCAGATTCTTCTCTCCTATAGGCTATCACAGAATATTGAGTACCTGGGCATTCTTCCTTTTTCTAAATGGCAGTAGCTATCACAGTTTTCCTGTTCCCGGCCCACCAGTGTATGTTGGGCATGGGTGGGTATGGAGTTCACAGACCTCTAAGAAGCAGCTGTACCAGAGCAGAGATGCCTGAGAAACTTCGCATACATCTGTAAAGTGAAGGGTAGTCACTCAGTCGTGTCCGACTCTTTGCGACCCCATGGACTGTAGCCTACTACGCTCCTCTGTCCATGGGATTTTCCAGGCAAGAGTACTGGACTGGGTTGCCACTTCCTTCTCCAGAGGATCTTCCTGATCCAGGGATCGAACCCAGGTCTCCTGCACTGTAGGCAGACGCTTTACCATCTGAGCCACCATTGAAGTTTATTTAAATAATAAGATCCTGAACTTGAAGAAATGGGATAAGCCTTCCCCAAAACCTCTGTGAGAGGGGTAACTATGTTTTGCATGTAGAAGAAATGTAAACTGACCTTATGCTCAGAGGGCAGACCACAGTAGATCATTTCCAAGATGGCTGCAACAATACCTCCCACCTTGGGCCACTTTGCTAGGAGAATCTGCCATTTGTCCATCAAAAGGCGGAATCTCCTCCTTTCTACTTGATTCTGGCTGGTCCTGTGACTTGTTCTGACCAACACAATGTGGCAAAAGTGACAATGCAGGATTCCAGCTCAAAGCTTTAAGGCAGCTTGCAACTTCCGCTTTCCCCTTCTTGGAACAGTAATCTCTCTGCCATGGAAGAAAGCTCTATCCAGTCTAGAGAATGAGGAGTGACCGTCTAGAGAGGCCACACAGAGAACTGGCCCCTCAATGAGTATCAAGGACCCAGACACAGAGGTGAGTCCATCTTGAACATTCTAGCCCCAGCAGAGTCGCCCCAGCCATTACCATGTGGAATAAAGTTTCATCCACTGGGCCCTGCCCAAATTCCTGATCCACTGATCATTAGCAATAACACACCTGGCTGTTTTCTTAAACCACTGAGTTTTAGGACAGCGAGCTATATGGAATGCAGATTCCCTGGTAGCTCAGTGGTTAAAAGAATCTGCCTGCAGTGCAGTAGGCCCTGGTTATACACAATAGGTCACTGACACACTGGGGAGAAAGAAAGGCCAGTCTGAATACTAAAAATCTCTCAGTTTTTTCAATTTTGAAAAAAACACCTTTTAATACTTTTAACATTCACAGGGACTTGTAGGATAATAACCTAGGATTCATTTCTTCCTTCATCAAATATTTACTGAGCACCTAATATGCACCAGGCACTGTTCTAGGCCCTGGGAAGAAACAGCAGTGAATTAAAGCCCCGGGGAGACAGCAGAAGCAAAGATGTAAAAGTGGGGACAAGTGAGGGGAAACAAGGACAGATCTTTATGGACCTGTTTTAATAAATAAAACGACGTCTAGTTAGCACATCAATAAAGGAACTCAGTGTTTGCCAAATAACTACGTCTAGTTTTACCTTTCTCCTTGGAATTATTATTAGGATGCTTTATCACTGTACCAGGAGCTATTTTTAGCCCAGCCCTTCCTCAGGCTGAGCGAGAAGAAAAACAAGGACAAGAAGATGTAATACCACTAGTAAATTTTGTACACCTCAGTTTTCAGGTATCTTCAATGTACTAAATATATTCCCTGATTACAACAAACATTCCCTCACCTCTGCTCCTGCCCTTCCCCACATACTTCACCTGGAGGACTTCCATCGCCCCTATTGGTCACTACTTTCTCTGGCTCTTCCATTGCTCCCTTTGCATACAAACAGCAGAGTATCAAACATGTCATATTATAATTTCCTATTTATTTAACTTTTCCCATTAGATTGCTCATTTCTCCAGGGAAGGACGATTGTTCTCTGTTTAACCTAGAAATCTACATATCATCATAAATGAACAATAAATGTCTACTGAAGGAGTCTTAAATCTTTGATTACATCATGGCTCCCTCACCTGAAAATGGGGCTAATAACCCAAGACTGAAATTCAACGTTCAAAAAACTAAGATCATGGCATCCAGTCCCATCAGTTCACAGCAAGTAGATGGGGAAACAATGGAAACAGCGATAGACTTTATTTTTGGGAGGCCTCAAAATCACTGCAGATGGTGACTGCAGCCATGAAATTAAAAGAAGCTTGTTCCTTGGAAGAAAAGCTATGACAAACCTAGACAGCATATTAAAAAGCAGAAACATTATTTTGCTGACAAAGGTCAAAGCTATGGTTTTTCCAGTGGTCATGTATGGATGCGAGAGTTGGACTGTCAAGAAGGCTGAGCACCAAAGAATTGATGCTTTTGAACTGTGGTGTTGGAGAAGACTCTTGAGAGTCTCTTGGACTGCAAGGAGATCAAACCAGTCAATACGAAAGGAAATCAGTCCTGAATATTCACTGGAAGGACTGATGCTGAAGCTGAAGTTCCAATACTTTGGCCATTTGATGTGAAGAACTGACTCATTAGAAAAGACCCTGATGCTGGGAAAGATTGAGGGCAGGAGGAGAAGGGGATGACAGAGGATGAGATGGTTGGATGGCATCACCAACTGGATGGACATGGGTTTGAGTGGACTCCAGGAGTTGGTGATGGACAGGGAGCCTGGCGTGCTGCAGTTCATGGGGTAGCAAAGAGTCAGACACGACTGAGCAACTGAACTGAACTAGATTAAAAGTCAAAGGAAACTTCATTTTAATAAAAAATCAATATAAATTTTTAGAAAGTGTCTGGTGCTCATCAGCACCCTCTAGAGTCAGTTATTACAGTTTAAAGTGAACCAGATCTTAAAATGGTAATTATTTAAAAGGGATAAAATAAACATAAATTTTAATATAGAACTTAAATCACAGTCATATCAAAATTTTCCCTCCAAATTTTCAAAATTCCCCTCTAAAAATCCACATATACTTTAAAAAAAAAAAAGGTTCAGTTTGGCAGTGTCACAAAAGGATAGTTCAAGTGAAAGACACCATGCCTTTTGCAGTTTACTATGAAAAGATCCTTGCTCAAAGACCTGCATTTTTAAGATTTTTAAGTCAGGTATCTTTACTTCTAGTTGTCCTCTGTATGCCTAAATTTTAAGAATCACTCTTGTGCAAAAAAAGTTTACATAATATACACTCCATTAAAATAAGATAAAGGAAGCATCTATTTCTTGAATATGTTGAAAATACGAAATGAAAATTAACTATAAAGACAATTGGCCCAGGTTTTTTAAGAAAAAGAAAACCCATGTTTACGATTTCTCAGGTATCACCCACTAACTTACTTTCGCAAAATATATCTTAAAATTTCCACTATCACAAAACTACCATCAAATACCTTTTTATGTTTCCCTATCAAGTGAGTAATCCAGTTCTCTAACCCTAGAACTGCAGAGACATGGAAGAAGCCCGCGGCCACCATCTGTCCATCAGGCGGGAGAATTCAGCACCCCCCTAAGGCTGAAGATCCGCTAGCCCAGAGCGGCATGTGTACCAGCCCACGTTCTGAGCATGCGCCTCTGCAATGCTCTCAGGAGCTCAGGCACGTGCAGTTACCACTCCCGCTGCTGAAGCCTGCTGTACACCGAAAGACCACGTTCAGGCCAGCAGTTAGAGCACAAGGCAGCACCCCCTTTTATTCAGAAAAAAAGGGAGTAGTGGTCCATTCCCAACTTTCTGAATGCCTTAAACATATGTACGTGCAGCAACAAGATGTTTATTGTTTCAGTTCAGTTGCTCAGTCGTGTCCGACTCTTTGTGACCCCATGAATTGCAGCACGCCAGGCCTCCCTGTCCATCACCAATTCCCAGAGTTCACTCAAATTCATGTCCATCGAGTTGGTGATGCCATCCACCCATCTCATCCTCTGTCGTCCCCTTCTCCTCCTGCCCCCGATCCCTCCCAGCATCAGGGTCTTTTCCAGTGAGTCAACTCTTCGCATGAGGTGGCCAAAGTACTGGAGTTTTAGCTTTAGCATCATTCCTTCCAATGACTGTTTACATCCACTAAATTAATTCTGGGTTTTCTTTTGTCTTCTTTAAAAATTAAGGAAAAAAAAAAAAGAAAAGTCATTGTTTGAGTTCATTCTAGGAAGAAATCTCCAATTATTACCTCCTCTCAATTTTTGCTAAACTTGCCTGACAGTTCATAAACTGAATACGGCATCACAACACAGACAAAAGGCAGCAAAGCCTGGCATCAACTACTTTTTTTTAAAGCAATGAAGTCAAAGCATAAGGAATAAATTCCTCTTTGAATGTTCAACAAACTCACGAAGAGGAGGACTCATGCGTCATATTCTTGCTTATAGGGGTGACAACAAGCTCTTTCTTTTATGCAAGAGTTATGCAGCTTGGCTCTGACCTGGATGTGTTACATCAACTCTCTGCTGCTTGTTACCTGGGCTATTTCACTGCCCTGTGTTTTCTCCACTGGAGGGCACAGTTAGCTAAAAGAAAATTTGGTGAAACCTAATTTGGTCTGTTCTACAGTTCCAGAAAAAAAAAAAAGTATGGGTGAGAAATGAGGTTAAAGCTGCTCTCAGAAAGGATGTTTCAATAATATTTCTGAATTTTACTTATCTCTGTTCTCCTTGAAAACCATTATAAAAGATAATCACTGATTGGCTAACAGCTAAAAGAAAAAAATATATTTCAAAACACCATTATCTATAATGTATAAATAAAAGATGAGGTAGAAAGAAAAAAGAATGATTTTTAGAAATGGTGAAAATGACCCACTTCAGGTACAGAGTAATCCAAGGAGTACGTGCAAACAGAAATTCTCCTCTTCAATAAGCATATATATGACTACTACAGTCCCTTGGGCTCCCCAGGTTCAGTGGTTAAAAAAAAAAAAATTCCACCTGCTAATGCAGGAGACGCCAGCTTGATCCCCGGGTTAGGAAGATGCCCAGGAGAAGGAAATGGCAACCCACTCCAGTATTCTTGCCTGGGAAATCTCATAGACAGAGGAGCCTGGTGGGCTACAGTCCACGGCGTTGCAAGAGTTGGGCACGACTCAGTGACTAAACAAGGGTCCCAACAAGGCATCACCATGAGATTGTAGTGATGAATCACTCAGTTCTTTTGCAATAACATCAATCATGGAGAAGGAAATGGCAACCCACTCCAGTATTCTTGCCTGGAGAATCCCGTGGACGGAGAAGCTTGGTGGGCTACAGTCCATGGGATCGCAAAGAGTCGGACACGACTGAGCGACTTCACTCACTCACTCACTCATAAATCATATGCTCAGCAAAAACAGGTTTTTCTTTTTCTATTCTTTGCATTATCATTTTAGAGATAAACCCACAAGGGATGCTGTTCAGCAATTCATTTACAGATGCCTTTTCTTTACAGACCTAATCAATCATAAGGGTGTAGTTTCAATATGCTTAAGAAAAAGATCAGTAAAGAAACACATAAATACTGCACTTCTAAATAAACTTAATAAATGTACAGCTTTCAGAGGAGCTAATAAAACAACAGTCCTTTGTTGTTTTAAAAATGGTTTTTGAATAAACCTGTTGCTAGGCTTCAACTTATCAGTAAGCTTTCTAAGTTTTTATTGTGTTGAAAGTAAAGTGATGGAAGACCATGGGTATTACCTAGGGAATCACATTTTATTAGGTCAAATGACAAAGCATTATCACCAAGTTTTTTGTTATAGATTGACTCAATTTTTTAAGGTAGCAAATTGGGCAAAATAACTTGGGTGGGATAAAGTCTTCAAAAGATCATCTAAATACCATGTATATTTAAACAAATTATTCATGTTATTTTAAGTGTCTCACCAAAGAAATCTAAAAGTTCCAGTTAGGGTCTTCTACACCATTTAGTGGTAGCCAGACCAATCCTCCTCAGTTCTAAGAGAAGAAGGAATTCCATTTGCCTGACAACACAATTGCTCACTCCAAATCCTTTCCCCCATTTATTTAAATCCTGGTTATCCATATGAAGAATATTCTAGGCAGAGGGATAAGTCAGTTCTAAGTTTCTGCTATAGATGCACAAGGAACAGCCAGGACTCCAGCAAGGCAATTCCATTCAGGTCTGAGTCCAAATGTCACCTCATGAGAACACCTTGCCTAGCCACTATATACAAACTGCGAACATCTGCTGGATCATCGTAAAAGCAAGAGAGTTCCAGAAAAACATCTATTTCTGCTTTCTTGACTACACCAAAGCCTTTGACAGTGTGGATCACAACAAACTGTGGACAATTCTTCAAGAGATGGGAATACCAGATCACCTTATCTGCCTCCTGAGAAATCTGTATGCAGCTCAAGAAGCAACAGTTAGAAATGGACATGGAACACTGTCCAAATCAGGAAAGGAGTGCGTCAAGGCTGTATGTTGTCACCCTGCTTATTCGACTTAAATGCAGAGCACATCGTGTGAAATGCCAGGCTGGATAAAGTACAAGCTGGAATCAAGATTGCCAGGAGAAACATCAATAACCTCAGATATGCAGATGACACGACCCTTATGGCAGAAAGCGAAGAATTAAAGAGCCTCTTAATAAAAGTGGAAGGGAAGACTGAAAAAGTTGGCTTAAAACTCAACATTCAGAAAACTAAGATCACGGCATCCAGTCCCATCACTTCATGGCAAACAGATGGGGAAACAATGGAAACAGTGACAGACTTTATTTTGGAGGCTCCAAAATCACTGCAGGTGGCGACTGCAGCCATGAAATTAAAAGACACTCACTCCTTGGAAGAAAAGCTATGACAAACCTAGACAGCATATTAAAAAAGCAGAGACGTTACTTTGCCGACAAAGGTCCATCTAGTCCAAGCTATGGTTTTGCCAGTAGTCATGTATGGATGCGAGAGTTGGACTAGAAAGAAAGCTGAGCGCCGAAGAATTGATGCTTTTGAGCTGTGGTGTTGGAGAAGACTCCTCAGAGTTCCTTGGACTGCAAGGAGATCAAACCATTCGATCCTAAAGGAAATCAGTCCTGAATATTCATTGGAAGAACTGATGCTGAAGCTGAAACTCCAATACTTTGGCCACCTGATGTGAAGAA
>SJYX01018880.1:453952-475231 GCA_006410675.1 Oreotragus oreotragus
GACTGAACTGAACCGACTGAACCACCCTATATAAACTAGCAGGCACAACACACTTCCTCCTCTCCTTGCTCCTCTGGTATTCTCCATCATCTACCTTGCTTTATTTTTCTTCTTAGTCTATCTCATCACAAGATTTACCAAATATCTATTTTTTGCTTACTGTCCATTCTTCCCTATTAAAATGCAAGTTCCATGAAAGGCAAGACTTGTTCACTGCTAACCCCCCCAGCACATTGCGAGGTATCTGGCATACCGAAGATGGTAAAATATTTGCTGAATCAATTAAGTGAAAGAATAATTAAGGGAGTATGGAAACAGCTGGACAACAGATGATACAATATCCATGATAACTGTTATGCCTGATATGGCGTGCCAGTACCAAGTAAGGAGCAGATACAGTGGTAATATAAAAATGTAAGAAGAAAGAAAAAGAAGCATAAAGACTACGAAATTAAAACCAGTAATACTAGCTGTCCTAGTCTTCTAATACTTGCCTTGGATCCATTATCAAAGAATCAGATTCTTTTACTCATCAGCCATAAAATCTTACCTTAAAAAATGAAAAAAAAAAAAATTAGTCATCTTTCAAAAAACCAATGAATGTTTCACCTCTTAAAGAGGAAGGCAGGGAAAGAACACACACACACCTTCATTCACAGGGCAAGATTTGAGTGCCTTATTGAATCTCTCTTCTCAGAAAGGACATACCATACAAAGAAGCACAGCTTCCCTTGAGCGCCAGAGGTGGTGCAGGGCCAACCTGAGTCTTGGCGGGCCTGTGAGGTTTAATTACTTATTGTACTGCAGTCCTTCTAGACTTGGTTTCTGCACTACTGCTATTCAAGATGAACTCAAACAATACCTTCTTTTTAAAATAGTATTTAGATTCACACAGCAGGTTCTCCTGGTTCTTGAACTCAGCATCAGTAAGGCCATATCCCCACCTGGGATATAAAGCAGAGTCCATATTCCTAAGCTCCTTGTATCTTTGCTCCAGCTTTTCAGTGACTCAGATGGCGTATTTCCCCATGTAAACTATAATTTTTTTTTTTTTTTTGGCCACAAGTGGCATGCAAGATCTTAATTTCTGGACCAGGGATCAAACCTACATCCCCCACAGTAGAAGGGCTAAGTCTTAAGTCTTAACCACTAGACTGCCAGGAATGTTCCCTAGACTTTAAAAACAAGAGCACTTAAATAACACTGAACCTCTAACCTTATACTTGATTGCTGTCCCGAATCAGGAATGTCTCAAATGGATGTCATGGTGGTGGTTTAGTCGCTAAGTAGTGTCTGACTCTTGCAACCCCGTGGACTATACGTTGCCTGCCAGGCTCCTTTGTCCATGGGATTCTCCAGACAAGAATGCTGGAGCGGGTTGCCATTTCCTTCTCTAAGGGATCATCCCGAAACAGGAATCAAACACAGGCCTCCTGTATTGCAGGCAGATTCTTTACCAACCGAGCTACAGGGGAAGCTCAATATGGGAAAATGGCAAAGCTAAGACTAAATCGCCAGGGTGATGAATACTACTGACTTCTTACTGGCTTCTTATAATGCAATTAGAGAGAAATAAGCACTACAGATGTGCTTCCCTGGTGCCTCAGTCAGTAAAGAATCCACCTGCAATGCGGGAGACCTGGGTTCGATCCCTGGGTTGGGAAGATGCCCTGGAAGAGGGCGTGGCAACCCACCCCAGTATTTTTGCCTGAAGGAGCCCCATGGACAGAGGAGCCACAATCCATGGGGTCGCAAAGAGTTGGGCACGACTGAGTGCCTAAGGACAGCACAGCACAAGCCCTAAGGACAGGAGAAGATCCACACAGACATATACCCAACACACCTTCACTTCCCCACCCTCTGTCTTGATCTTTTTCCAATTTAGTTGAACCACACTGGGTCAAAGTCCTCAGATCACTAGGTACTCCCTAAAATTAAAGTTACTTAGACCAAATAGTGGCTCAGACCATAAAGAACCTGCCTGCAATGCAGCAGAGGCAGGTTCAATCACTGAGTCAGGAAGATTCCCCTGGAGGGAGGGGATGGCAACCCATTCCAGTGTTCTTGCCTGGAGAATTCCATGGGTATCTTACTCCCTTCTCCGGGGGATCTTCCTGACCCAGGGATCAAAGCCGAGTCCCCTGCATACCGGCAGATTCCTTACCATCTGAGCTATCAGGGAAGCCCTGTCCAAGTCTACAGGACCTTAAAGCAATCATAAAATTTTTACTCCACAGAAGAAAATCTCCCTCCTTTTCTACCAAATATGTAGGTTAGGATGCTTTCAGCTGCAAGTAACAGAAATCGTTTTAAGAAAAGTGGGATGTGTCATCTCAAAATAACAGGAAGTGTCAGGCACTCCAGAATGAATTCAGCAGCTCAGGGAGAGCATCGAAGACCCGGATGCCTTCCTTCTTTCTGCTCGGAGACCTCAGTGTGCTGGCTCTTTCCTTGGTTTGTCCCCTCTGGTCCCAAGGATGGCTATGGGCATCACCCCGCAGAGAAAAATGCCCTTCTTTCTACCTCTCCTGAAAGGGGAGGAAAGCCTTCTGAGAAGCCCTCCCCCCCAGGACATCCCCACATCTCAGTGGCCAGAACTGTGCTTATGCCCATTCCTAACCCAACTTGTGGCAAGGAAAGAGGAATCATCAAGATGAGTGTAAACTACTCAAGACTGGGCCCCTGGGGCTGAGGAGAGGCCCAACCTCCTCTGAAGTGTATGGTTGTCCGATACCTACATAAATTTGGCGTTCTGTCAACAAACAACCAGCCACATCCACCACAACTCCCTCAAATGCTGTTCTCCTCTGTACTGATCTTGGGGAAACCATGTCCAGTTTAGTAGGTCAGAATTCAGTTACGGAGAGGAAGAGATTAAGTCATACCTTAATGCAACCATAAGCCTATGAGGTTTATTCAATATTTAGTCAGTCATCTGTATTTATAAAAAGTGTAAAAACACTTAACATAGGCCAATCCATCAACCACCCTGAGAGGTAGCAAAACCCTCAACCACAATGAAAGAGTCTAACATAAATCTACTTCTGCCTCCCATCTACTCTATTTATTATTTCTAGGAAATAACTCCTCCTCCTTGGGCTTTATTCACTGTTTTGTTTATAGAAAATGAGGGGCTTCCCTGGCAGTCCAGTGGTTACGACACTGACTTCCAATGCAGGCGGTGCAAGTTCGATCCCTGGTCGGGGAGCTGAGGTCCCACGTGTCACAGGGTCAAAACAATAAAACAGAAAACAGAAACAATACCATGACAAATTCAATAAAGACCAAAAAAAAAGACATTAAAATAAAAAACTTTTTTAAAAAATTAAAAAAAAAAAAAGAAAGAAACCAAGGGGAAATATTGTGATGGAAATGAGAGCTAAGCTGGTCATGCCCTGTCCACATCCACTCTGGCCACACCATTGCAGAGCACATTCCAAGCGCACCTCTTTGCCCAATCGCTTTATCTGGTAGCTGAAACCAGCAAGTGGACAGTGGACCTAAGTGCTATCAGATTAATGCTCCTCCCAACAGCCCTCAACCAGTGACTAATGACCACGGGTGTATAAACATCTGAGCTTCTAGACCCTGCAGGTGAAGTAACTCTGAAACTTGAGTTCTGCACTAGCTCCAGGTGATCATAGAGCCTCGACAATACCCCCTGTACTGGCTGTTCCCTTCCCTGCCTCCCTCCCTACTGGAGTTTCTTGGGATCACCTTCCAAAAAACTAACTGCACTTAGATTCCCTGTCTCTCAGTATCTGCCTCTGGGAGAACCCATGGACAGGAATGCAAAAGGAGAGAAAAGTTACTGTTTCCATTTGAAGAAATATTAAGAGGCTTCCCCCCCAAAAAGAATTCACAATTTCTTAAAGTAATGTATTTCAAAGCAAATATTTTTAGAAGATTTGGATGTTCATATATAGTTCTAATCTTTTTAGGGCTATAGTTTTTTTATAGTCTTCATAGTTTTTTAAAACTATATCAAAGTGAAAAGTGAAGTTGCTCAGTTGTGTCCGACTCTTTGCAACCCCATGGACTGTAGCCTATCAGGCTCCTCTGTCCATGGGATTTTCCAGGCAAGAGTGCTGGAATGGATTGCCATTTTCTTCTCCAGGGGACCTTCCCGACCCAGGAATCGAACCCGGGTCTCCCACATTGGAGGCAGACGCTTTACTGTCTGAGCCACCAGGGAAGCCCAATATATATTTTTAAAACTATAATCCTTTTATGTCATCAATGTCATAACTGATGAGAATCTAGCTTAAATGAAGACTGCAATAGAAAACTTTTAACTAAAGAAAAAGTTCTCTCTGAATATCTTTAAACCTGGAGACAAAAACAATGGGGTACTGGATGAGAAATGACAGGAACTTATAATTACCTCTTACAGTAATGCTTATAATATAGTAATGGAACTTTAAGCAGTTACGTCAGACTTGAGAGTCTTCCAATTACATCAGAGTTGAAATGACACTTCAACACCAATAATTTAAATATATCCTTAACCCTTGATACCTAACCACAGCTTTTGCATAAGTTAAAAATAAAAGTTGAAGTTTATTTATTTAAAATTAACACACTAGTGGTTAAATCAGTTTAATTCAGAAACCCAGCTTACATCAACAAAATTGTTTTTAAAAGTTTTAGGTACTTTCTAAAATTGACATGTATTAGATAATCAAACCAATAGAGACTTAGGTGTTGATCATGACAAAAGTGTAACAGATTCCAAAATAGATCTCTGAAGCAATTTGAACCTCACATACAGGATCTGATCAACTCGTGGGCCAAGTCTGTCTCTAGGTTTCTAACTGAAAACAGAAGGAAAAAGCCCAATGCCCTGTTTGTACATAATGCTTTGTACTTTGTGTTGCGCTTCCAGACACATTCAGAGACTCAGCATCTCTGAAGATACACAAAGTCGGTATTTTTAGACATATATGATAGGAGAAATAAACAGAATGACTGACTGATGATTCCGCAGCTAATAAGTGTCAAAGGTGGGAAGGTAGGCTAGGAACTCAGGTCTTCTGACAGTCTGCTTCCTGTGTTTTCTGCCTAAAAAGGGCAGAAAAATGGGCAGTGGGCCAGTCCTAATAGACCTTGAGACCCTGTGGGGGTGTGGTTTATCCTGGCAAACATTTTCCAACCCAAGCCACAAAGTGCTACATGGGATACACTCAAATGGCTCAAAAATAATGTTTTCTTTTTCCTAAAATATTACATGCTGAGGCTCCAAATTTCCCTTTTTTAAATAATGGTTTCCAAAATCTATTTAGTTAGCTGTGCCAGGTCTTAGGTGCGGCACATGGAATGCAGTTCCCTCACCAGAGGCCGAATCTGGGCCCCTGCATTGGGAACACGGAGTCTTAGCCACTGCACCACCAAGAAGTCCGTCTAAATTTTCTGTAAAATACACGATGTACTGCTGCTGCTGCTGCTAAGTCACTTCAGTCTTGTCCGACTCTGTGTG
Organism: Oreotragus oreotragus; assembly: GCA_006410675.1. Taxonomy (NCBI): domain Eukaryota; kingdom Metazoa; phylum Chordata; class Mammalia; order Artiodactyla; family Bovidae; genus Oreotragus; species Oreotragus oreotragus. Next base: position 459,429 of record SJYX01018880.1, read on the forward strand.
ACCCCATAGACGGCAGCCCACCAGGCTCCCCCGTCCCTGGGATTCTCCAGGCAAGAACACTGCAGTGGGTTGCCATTTCCTTCTCCAATGCATGAAAGTGAAAAGTGAAAGTGAAGTCGCTCAGTCTGTCCGACTGTTAGCAACCCCATGGACTGCAGCCCACCAGGCTACTCCGTCCATTGGATTTTCCAGGCAAGAGTACTGGGGTGGGGTGCCATTGCCTTCCCCGACACGATGTACTAATGGCATATAATTTCCGACAACTATAAATGACTGCTGAGCCAAAGGACTGTGGTAAGTCACCCAGGCTCAGCCCAGTCATCTATAGGAAGACTGCCGGACATCCACACAGAGCAATCACTATTTTCCTCCCAACCCTGCTCCTTTCCTTTGTATTTCCAAGGTCACCATCACCATCTGCCCGGACACCTCACAGTCTTGCCTTCATCCCCACAGCCCATCTATGGTGAGGGCCCAGGACTTGTATCCACGTCTCTCTTGTCTGACTCCCTCGCTCAGTCCTTGCCCCCATGACCTTGATCCAAACCACCATCATTCAGCGCCTGGCTGAGCACCAACACCACCATGGGTCTCCTGCGGGGCTCCCTTTCTCCTGGGTGGCTCCCTACACATCCAATCTCCAACCTGCCGCAGTAAACTGTCCAAAATACACATTTGATCGTGAGGTCTACTGCTGGAATGCAAGAGTACTGGGGTGGGGTGCCATTGCCTTCCCCGACACGATGTACTAATGGCATATAATTTCCGACAACTATAAATGACTGCTGAGCCAAAGGACTGTGGTAAGTCACCCAGGCTCAGCCCAGTCATCTATAGGAAGACTGCCGGACATCCACACAGAGCAATCACTATTTTCCTCCCAACCCTGCTCCTTTCCTTTGTATTTCCAAGGTCACCATCACCATCTGCCCGGACACCTCACAGTCTTGCCTTCATCCCCACAGCCCATCTATGGTGAGGGCCCAGGACTTGTATCCACGTCTCTCTTGTCTGACTCCCTCGCTCAGTCCTTGCCCCCATGACCTTGATCCAAACCACCATCATTCAGCGCCTGGCTGAGCACCAACACCACCATGGGTCTCCTGCGGGGCTCCCTTTCTCCTGGGTGGCTCCCTACACATCCAATCTCCAACCTGCCGCAGTAAACTGTCCAAAATACACATTTGATCGTGAGGTCTACTGCTGGAAATCCTTCAGTGACTGCCAACTGCCCTCGGGATAAACAAAACCCTCACAGGCTCTCAAGGTCCTTTAGGACTGGCCCGCTGCCCCTTTCTCTAAGTCTTATCTCTTGCCTCTCCTCTCCGAAGGACCGTCTGCCCAAAGTTTCTGAAATCTGTCACTTTCCTCAGGGTCATCAACCAAAGTGTTCTCTCAGCTGGAAAATTCTCCCCTTCTCCCACTCCCCTTACCCACCGACTCCTCATTCATCAATGCAGTCTGCAGAGAGGTCACAGGAGTTCCAACCCCAGGGGCTCCTCCATGTAACCACTTATGTGACTTCAGACAAATGACTTGACCTCTCTATTGTTTCCACTGGATCATAGAAAAAGTAAGGGAATTAAAAAACAAATCTAATTCTTCTTCATTGACTATGCTAAAGCCTCAACTGTGAGAATCACAACAAACTGTGGAGAATTCTTAAAGATATGGGAATACCGGACCATTTACCTGTCTCCTGAGAAACCTGTATATAGGTCAAGAAACAACAGGCAGAACCAGACATGGAACAATGGACTGGTTCAAAATTGGGAAAGGAGTATTTTGAAACTGTATATGGTCACCCAGCTAATTTAACTTATATGCAGAGTACATTATGTGAAATGCCAAGCTGCATAACTCACAAGCTGAAATCAAGATTGCCAGGAGAAACAGCAATAACCTCAGATATGCAGATAATGCCACTCTAATGGCAGAAAAGAAACTGAAGAGCCTCTTGAAGAAGGTGAAAGCAGACAGTAAAGAAGTTGGCTTAAAACTCAATATTCAAAAAACTAAGATCATGGCATACAGTCCCATCACTTCATGGCAGGAAATAGATGGGGGAAAAGTGAAAGCAGATTTTATTTTCTCGGGCTATAATATCACTACAGCCAGTGACTGCAGCCACAAAAAATAAAAGACGGTTTCTCCTTGAAGGAAAGCTCTGACAAACCTAGACAGCATATTAAAAAGCAGAGACATCACTTTGCTGAAAAAGGTCCATATAGTCAAATCTATGGTTTTTCCAGTACCAACGTAAGAGCTGGGCCATAAAGAAGGCTGAGCACCAAAGAACTGATGCCTTTGAACTATGGTACTGGAGAAGATTCTTGAGAGTCCCTTTGACAGCAAGATCAAACCAGTCAATCCTAAAGGAAATCAACCCTGAATATTCATTGGAAGGATTGATGCTGAAGCTCCAATATCTTGGCCNACCAAAGAACTGATGCCTTTGAACTATGGTACTGGAGAAGATTCTTGAGAGTCCCTTTGACAGCAAGATCAAACCAGTCAATCCTAAAGGAAATCAACCCTGAATATTCATTGGAAGGATTGATGCTGAAGCTCCAATATCTTGGCCATCTGATGAGAAGGGCCAACAAAAGACCCTGATGCTGGGAAAGACTGAAGCAGGAGGAGAATAGAGCAAAAGACGATGAGATGGTTGGATGACATCACTGACTCAATGGACATGAGTTGGAGCCAAGTCCGGGACAGAGTGAAGAACAGGGAAGCCTGGCATACTACAGTCCATGGGACTGCAAAGAGTCAGACATGATTTAGCAACTGAACAACAATTCTATTATCTCAGCTTTCTTTCAGTAAAATGGGGGTATTAATGAGACCTACCTGATTGGAGTAACTGAATTAACTGAGGCACTTAGAAGAGCATCTGGTACATGGTAAGTTTTTTCATTTTGTCTTATTCCCATTATTAACCAACACCATCATCATCATCTTTCCTTCCACGTGTTGGATTAAATGTTACTTCTTCCAGAAAACCTTTAAACCTCTGAAGAGGTACTCCCACAGCTGGCTCCCAGTAAACTTTTTAGAACTGTTTTTGTAATGATCTGTGTCCTCTCCTAGAACAAAGAAGGTACAGGCCAACACTTTCTTACTCCCTACTAATCCCCAGCTCCAATGCTGTATGCCTAGCATACAGTCAACAACACATAATGCACGTTTCTCTGCTGAATGAAAGAACAAACTGATTCTACTGTTTAATCACTACTAATGTCATCCAGATGGCCCACTAAAATCGGAATTTCTTCTGGTTAAACCTAAGCCCATTTTGCTTCATCATTTGGAGGACTTTTTTTTTTTTTTTTTTTTTTTAAGAAAATGAAGATCCTCTCCTGTCTTCTCCTGATACTGAATATCCAATCAGTATCACTTACATTAATTTCACAATAAAGACAATTTTGTAAAAATCCACCTTTAAAGAAAGATTTTAAATGTTCTTGTCTATAAATGCAATAAATATAAACTAAAAAATGGGACCACCAAAAAAAACTGCAAACAGAAAATAAGAACATATTGTTCTCTCAATTTTTTATAGTGAAGAAGCTTTCAGAGTCTTCAGCTGTTCTTCCTATGGTCCTACCCAAAAGCAAAGTAAAATTTCCTTTATTTGCATCTACCAAAATCCACTCTTATTGACACCCTACCCTCACCTGATCTCCAATTAGTAAAGACAGGGTATGCTGCACTCAATATGCCAGCAACTTTGGAAAACTTAGCAGTGGCCACAGGACTGGAAAAGGTCAGTTTTCATTCCAATCCCAAAGAAAGGCATGGATGAGATGGTTGGATGGCATCACCGACTCAATGGACGTGAGTTTGAGCGAACTCCGGGAGATGGTGATGGACAGGGAGGTCTGGCGTGCTGCGATTCATGGGGTCGCAATGCATCAGACACTACTGAGCGACTGAACTGAACTGATGCTGCTTGTAGTTCTCATTGCATAACAACATGCAGAAGTTTCAAGTTCTGTTTGCTTTTCTCCTAATCTATATTGAATACACAAACACAGAAGTAGCCTAAAATAGAATCTCTATTTAAACTGTCAAAATTACATGTAAATATTTAGTACAGAAATCACTGGAAGTTTTAACACTATTATAAACCAAGCCCTGGTACTAAGAATAGCTATCTGGCTAAAAAGCCTGCATGTATAACCCACTGCCTTCTTCCAAGACTAGTCCAATCCCAGCCCAGTGCTTCCCAAAATGCATGAGCTTAAGAATCAACTTAATTTGTTAAATTAAAAAAAATACATTTCCCCAAGTTCTTTTTTTAGAGATTTTCATTGAGTGGGTATGCAGTGAAGCCCTAGGCTCCATTTTTAACAAGCACACCCAATTGATTCTTATGTCTCATGGATATTGTCATGACGAAAATACAGTAGAAATAGACTTTTCACTTTCAGGTTACATTTGAGGAAGTCTCGGACATATAAGCTCTTGGACAGGTACTGCAAACTGTCTTAAAATCACCCTCATCAGAAACTTTGGCAGGAGCCTGGAGTTAGAAAATGTGGATTCAGTTTCTTCTGTTATTTACTAGCTGTGTAACATTCCTTACAGTCACCGCAGCTCCCTCTGGTCTTGGTATATGACTTGGTTATGGAAATCAGCTGAGAAAATTTGCAAAACCAATTTGTAAATTGAGATGTCATCATTATGGTAAAATTTCATTAATCCAGCCTCCTCTAATTCAGAATGTGTGAACATCATTGTCTAACCTGCTGTGGGTTTTTTTTTCCCCCTTATCTATAAGGAGATCATCCCCTCCTTTCTCAAGACAGGCAATGATAGGTACTGGAACACACAGATAAGCAGCTGCTCCCTGTTCCACAGCAAAATTATTAGACTGAATGTGCAAGATTAGGGGAGCTTGTTTACTTTATTAGCTCCGTTGATGTGACAAGATGGGAGTTTCAGTGATCATTAAAGCAAGCTTGGCAACATTTCCACTGGAAGTGAGTTTGGTAGTGAGCAATTACCACCGGGCATTATAGTAAAATCAATCTGGAGAATTAGGGTGGTTTTTTTTTTGTTTTTTGTTTTTTTTAACATGCCAGGAGGGTTAAGGGAACTTTAAAAACTAGAATTTAAATTTTTAAAGGAGACTATATGTACCCTTTCCTGGCCATCTTGAGAAGCATATCCTAAAACCTATATAATATTTCCTTGGCAATTTAGTGGCATCAACGTCATCTGTAGTTAAGGCTAGAGGCACAGCCAAGGCTATAGATAAGACATAATGGATCGATCCACTTGGCCTGAAGCACCATATATAATGAGGAAGTCCCCCGATCTTAATGTCCATGTAGGCATGTATCAAGAACAGGAAATAATGGTATCCTCGGGGCTACAGAGATGTGGCGTTTCTTCAGAATTCAGGCTCTTGTACAGAGAAGGCTTTATGCCCCACACCAGCGGTGGAAATGTGTGATGGAGTTCATTTTGCCAACATCCTTGCTGTGACCCGCCTTTGCCGGTCCTCCTGACGAGTTTCCTCTCTTAATTCATCCCTCACAAATCTATTCTGCCATCAGAGTCTGTTGCTCATCAGTCCTACCATTTGTTTTTTTAGATACTTTTCTTGTTTGTTTTTTGGCTGCTGGGCATGTCAGATCCTAGTTTCCTGACCAAGAATCAAACCCGTGACCCCTGCAGTGGAGTCTTATACCACTGGACCACTAGGAAGCCCCACTCCTACCCACTGCTTTTAATCAACCCACCACTGATGCATCCCCCATTTTCTGCTCTTTGCCACTGATCTTCTTGCCTAGATATTCTCTATCCTGTTCCCTGATACCCATAAAAACACATGAAAGGCTGGATTATCGTCTCGCCTCTTCCAGCTTCTTTCCCTTCAGTTCAACTGAAGAGGTCCTTCCGGTTTCGTCATTCTCTCATTAGTCTCTTACGATTTTTCACTTTTCTCCAGTTTCTCAGAAAATGGCCAACTAACTTTCTGTAGATGATCAACCAACTGCAGTATTCATTTCTTTCCATGAAGGAAAAAAAAAATGCACGTACTCAATGCTCTGTGGTTTATTTCTAGCAGTTATTAACTATATACACTGACCACTCAATGCCTTTACTACCAAAGAGATATTCCAGGAAATTCAGTCCAACATCCCCCAAAAGGTCTGTAGAAGGTGTGGGTTCATTTTATCAGGCCTCTGAAATAACAAAACTACATTTTGGTCAATACATCCTAGAATTCAGTTTTTTCACTAATAACTCTCAGCTTTACGAATTAGCAAACTTTACTAAAACCTTCAGTGGGAAAGACTCTCTTATGAAAGGAAAGCCAACTTGCAACAATTTTTAAAGACTTGAGGGGTCTTTCCTGGTGATCCAGTGATTGGGACTTGAAGGTCTGGGTTCAGTCCCTGGTCAGGGAACTAAGATCCCACAGCCACGTGGTGCAGACAAAAGGAGGCTAAAAAAAAAAAATCTTGGATTTAAATAATAAATATATTACCAAATTTTTATTAATACTGAAATGTTTATTAAATCTGGCAGAGTGGTTGGTTTTATAACACATGTATGAAAAAAGATTAGTTTATTACCTATGCTACACAGGATGGGTCTCCTTGGTAGCTCACTGGTAAAGAATCTGCCTGCCAATGCAGGAGATGCAAGTTCGATCCCTGAACCGAAAAGATCTCCCGCAGAAGGAAACAGCCACCCATTCCAGTACTCCTGCCTGAAAAATGTCACGGACAGAGGAGCCTGCCGGGCTACAGACCATGGAGTCGCAACAGTCCGACAGGATTTAGCAACTGAGCGCCACACACACACACACACACACACACACACACACACAAAGGCATCTTTTTGCTCTCACTGCATTTCACACTTTCAAAACTGTTATCCCAGCTCTGCTGCAGTAATTCAATAACCCATCTTTGTCTAGTCAGCCTTGGTTTAATTTCAACCAGCTTTTAAGGCATCACTTCAGGTTTTAAAACAAAGAGAAAAAAAGGTGTATAAATTATTTTGAAAAATATAACCCACAAAATGGAAAACATCCCACCCCCATCGAAATGCAATTCAAAGAAAATATATTCATTCACTACATATAATTTATTGTACACTCTTGACAGGTTTATAGTTAAGAACAAAGTCATGCGTGCATGCACAGGTGCATACACATACACACAAACAACTAGAAAGGTTAAGTGTGGAAAAGCCCACAAAGAAGGATAAAACAAGAGCTACCAGAATTCCAAAACTACATGATGGCTTCCATCTGGGCAGCTGCACAGAAACCTTCGGAATCTGGACTCTGAGAAGTTCATGAACAGGAGGAGTAAGGAAGAGTGAACAGAAGAAAGATCACTCCAGGCAGAGAACCACATTCAACAACCGCTGAAACCACTGAATGTCTTTGCACAAACAAAAGGACACAGAAGCAGAGAGAAGCAGCTGAGTATAGGCATGTCTGGGACACACTCATTCTGGGCAGTCTGACTCCAGGGTCTCTACTATGAGAACACCTCCCTGAGGTTATCGTCTGTATTTTGTTTTTAGACTAAATAATTTCACTTTTAGAGGTGGGGAGACCACTAATAGCTCTTAGATTTATAACTAAAAAGAGAATGTAGAAACAGAAGAGAATCCCCCCCACAAAAAAAATATATTATCCCTCAAAAATACTGGAGTACCTGAATATTTTAATTCATTCGATAAGTATTAGTGTTTATGTGCAGGCTCTGTTCTAGGTGCTGGAGATATAAAAGTGAACAAAAAAGATCTTTGTCTTCATGGTGCTGCCACTCTAACAGGAGCAGACAAACAAGAAACATCAGAAATGAACAACACCTCCAGAATGGGAGATGGTGATAAACGCTATGACATCAGGCCCAAGTAGAGCAAGCCAACAGGGTCACAAGAGGCGTGGAGGAGATTGGATCGTTGGTTTAAAGGTAGAAGGGAAGGTTTCGTTGAGAAGGTGATATCTGAGTAAAGACTAGAAGGAAGGAAGAAGGCTTATTAGCCAAATGGACATCTGGGGAAGAGCATTCAAAAAGAGATAACCAAAGGTCAAGGCAGTAAGGCCAAGCATGTTTAAGGAATCGAGTTCAAGGAGAAAGTGCAGCTAGAAAGGAGGGAGGGAGAGAGAGACAAAACGTGAGGAGAGAGGAGAGGTAAAAGAAGGCAGGAGGCAGGTGGTCAAAAGCCTTGTCAACCACAGGAAGGATTTTGCGTTTTCATCTGAACATACTGGAGGGATCTGGGCAAAGGAGCACATGACCTGACTAGAGCTTTTCAGGTTCCCTGGCTGCTCTTTAAGATACAATTATAGGGGAAGCAAGACGGAATCAGTGGCAGGAGGCTGTTATTATATCAAGACAAGAGATTTTGGTAGCTTACACCAGAGTGATAGAAGAAACTGGATTCTGGGTATTTTGAAGTTAAAGTCAACAAGGTCCCCTTACAGACTATATGTGGGTGCCAGATGAGCTGAAGATGACCTAAGGTTTTTACAAATGTCACTGAAAAGTTGCATAGGACCAGATTTTTCTAAGTCCATCGTAGCTTAGGTTCATTAATGGGAACCATATTTTGGTAAACCAAGATTGTGGTAAATCGTTCCATAAAGCAAGGAATTCTCCTGCAGTAGCATGAATCACCTTGTAACTGATCTATTCACAGCTTCAGACGTCCAGTAGTTTATCTGCTGAGTGACCTACATTATTTCGTGGTTTCAACAGTCCCCTTTTATCAAATAAGAACAATGTGTACAAATAAAGATGCCCTAAACATGTGTTCCTTGATACCCATTAAAAATACACAAAAGGTTACATGAGATCCTCATTATCATCTTATTGTCATAATAATCCCAAAAGTTATTGGCCCTATTTAATATATGAAGGAAGTTATGCTCAGAAGTTAGCAATCTTTGCCCAAGGTCAAACAGCTTAGCAAGTAGCAAAGCTCACATTACACTGATCCCAAAGCCAAACTTCCCTTTAGTGCTACTGTTACCCACTGTCACACTCTTGAGAGGCAGTAATGGTTCAAAATCTTTTTTTTTTTTTAAGACTTTCCTCTTTTCTTGCCTTTCCTCTCTTTCCGCAATGACTACATCATTTAACAAGAAATAACTTCACTTAACACCAGTAAGGATAACTTTTCAGAAACTAGATAGTCTCCCTGGAACTGCCAGTTAAGAAACTGGGCAAACGCGTTGTTTCACCAGACAAAATCAATAACAAAACAAAGCATTCCCTCTGAGACTGACATGAGGCAGGCTTCTCAACTATCACACCTCAGTTCTATGGAGTAACCTCGAGAAAGCAATGACCTGGTTTCCAGGTTCATTCAACAACCTTATCAGCCGGTCCCTGATTAAGAGTAGCACTTCCCATACCACAGTGATTAGATATCCCCCAGGGAGACATAGTCTTTGAAAGATGATAAGCAGAAAGTGCACAGAAATGGCCTCCCTGACTATAAAGTATGATTTTGCCTTTTTAAAGGCAATTTGGAGAAGGCAGTGGCACCCCACTCCAGTACTCTTGCCTGGAAAATCCTATGGATGGAGGAGCCTGGTAGGCTGCAGTCCATGGGGTCACTAAGAGTCGGGCACAACTGAGCAACTTCACTTTCACCTTTCACTTTCATGCACTGGAGAAGGAAATGGCAACCCACTCCAGTGTTCTTGCCTTGAGAATTCCAGGGACGGGGGAGCCTGGTGGGCTGCCGTCTATGGGGTTGCACAGAGTCGGACATGACTGAAGTGACTTAGCTTAAGGCAATTTTAATGGAGATTATCTGAATAATTTGCACTGATCTATCTCTGTGGCAACACAACAGCTTCGGAAAGATCACAGAAGCAAAAATTTCTGTTTAAATGTTGCAACTCAGGGATGTCCCTGGTGGTTCAGTGGCTAAGACTCCACGCTTCCAATGCAGGGGACCCAGGTTCGATCCCTGGTTAGGGAACTAGATCACACGTGCAGCAACTGAGAGTGTGCATGCTGCAACTAAAGATCCTGCGTGCCACAACCAAGACCCGGCACAGCCAAATAAAAAAAGTAAAACTGCAACTCAACATTACCCTTCTGCTTGAAATCCCCACGATTGTCTTCCATGTTCCGAAACTGCCCTGCTCACTGGCCCCTTCACCCCGCTCCACTCCCATCTTAAATCAGGCCTACGCTTTCTGGCTCCAGGCGCTCAGGTCTTATTCTAAGGGGACCCTGCTCTTTCTCAGCTCAGGAGCCTAGCGCATGCTGATCCCCGTGCTCTGCCTGCTCCTCCTCACTTCCCTTCAGATCACAGGCCAGACACCACTCTAACCTTCCTGTACAAGGCGCCTCAGAACCAAGTGCTTCTGCTTTTCTACACTTTACAGGGCAGCTTGCTCTTCGTTCCTGCCGGCCATTCCCCTGGTCCCTGGCCAGGACTCAAGAGGATTTGGGCAGTGGATGGACAAATGAAGAGTGTTGAATCACACTCTCCACCCACCCTCCCTGCCTTAATCACCACCTATTCCAGAAGGCAGAGATACAAACTGCTATAATATTTCAGTATTTTCATTTTCATGATAGATGAGCAGGAGAGAAATGGAATGAAGGATCTATGCTACAGACTGAATTCCTATGTTAGGGACAAAATATATACGTTGAAATCCTAACCCTTGAATGTGATGGTATTGGGGGTGGGGGTCTCTCGGAGGTGATTAGGTCATGAGGGTGGAGCCCTATCAAATGTTATCTGTGCCCTTACAAGACACCCCAGAGAGTTCGCCCTGGCCCCTTCTGTCACGGAAAGGTAGAGCAAGAAGACAGCTATCTATAAACCAGGAAGCAGTTACTCACCAGATCAGAATCTGCCAGCACCTTGATCTGACTTCCCAGACTTCAGAACTGAGTGAAATGTTTGTTGTTTAAGCCACTGAGTATACAGTATTTTGGTATAGCAGCCCAAAGACACACTATTAAATTTCTTTTAACTCATCCTTTACCTACAAATGAGTTTAAAGACAATGGAATTGACTTATTCAAATCCACTTAGCCATATATTCTATTCACTAAATTTTTCAATTTTTTTCTGAACTCGAAAGAAATAAATTTCCTCAACCAACAAAAATAAACAGAAAATAGGTTTTGAAGTTCAACACTCTCAATTGCAGTAGTAAAGGTAATCTCAGTTTTGTGAAGATGGAATCAACCAGCTATTAATTTTTTCTTACTAAGCCTTATATTATCAATTAGCTAAAGTGATAGATACATAATGCTACTAAGGTTAACAGTATTACTAGTTCAGTCCAGTTGCTCAGTTGTGTCCGACTCTTTGCGACCCCATGAACCGCAGCACACCAGGCTCCCTGTCCATCACCAACTCCCGGAGTCTACCCAAACTCATCTCTGAGTCAGTGATGCCATCCAACCATCTCATCCTCTGTTGGTCCCTTCTCCTCCTGCTCTCAATCCTTCCCAGCACCAGGGTTTTTTCAAATGAGTCAGCTCTTCGCATAAAGTGGCCAAAGTATTGGAGTTTTAGCTTCAACATCCGGAGAAGGCAATGGCACCCCACTCCAGTACTCTTGCCTGGAAAATCCCATGGCGGAGGAGCCTGGTAGGCTGCAGTCCATGGGGTCGCTGAGGGTCGGACACGACTGAGCAACTTCACTTTCACTTTTGATTTTCATGCACTGGAGAAGGAAATGGCAACCCACTCCAGTGTTGTTGCCTGGAGAATCCCAGGGACGGGGAGTCTGGTGGGCTGCCGTCTATGGGGTCACACAGAGTCGGACACGACTGAGGCGACTTAGCTGCTTCAACATCAGTCTCTCCAGTGAACACCCAGGACTGATCTCCTTTAGGATGGACTGTTTGGACCTCCTTGAAGTCCAAGGGACTCTCAAGAGTCTTCTCCAATACCACAGTTCAAAAGCATCAATTCTTCTGCACTGAGCTTTCTTCATAGTCCAACTCTCACATCCATACATTACTACTGGACTAGTAACAATAAGTTATCAAGCATTTATATACAAGGGCACTGCACCATCTGCTTTACACAGAGCAAGTATTCTCATTTACCCTTTACAACAATACTATGAAATAGGCACCAGTATTATTCCCATTTTGCAGATGAGGAAAGTGAGATTCACAGATACCTACTATTTTACTCAATGCTACATTCTAGTTAAGTACACAGGAGGAGCTAGAGTCCAAGTCTAGGTTTGAGTCTCTGAGGTCTCACATTTGACCCTTTAGAGGAAACTTAATATTGCACAGAAAGGAAGAACAAGGGGAAAAAAAAAACACACATAAAGCAGGAGACAATGGAGACCGGTGTAAGGTTGGAGGAAACAGCTCAGAGTTCAGAGGCTGAATTTCTAATGCCAGGAAACCATCCTCTCTGGTTTTTCCTCCAAATAAGACTAGGGCATGCTTTTAGGTCCCATCCTCCGGCTGCACCTGCCATCTCTTACATAGCTTGAGCCGGAGTGCTTTAAGGTTGCCCCTGAGCTTCCCGGATGGCTCAGCAGGTAAAGAATCTGCCTGCAATGTAAGAGACACAGGAGATGCATTTTCAATCCCTGGGTCGGGAAGATTCCCTGGAGAAGGAAATGGCAACTCACTCTAGTATGCCTGCCTGAAAAATCCCATGGACAGAGGAGTCTGGCAGGCTACAGTCCTTGGGGTTGCACAGAGGCAGACACAGCACACTGCCAACTCCCATCTGGAGACTGTGTTCATTTAGGCCTACAGACTTCCTTTTCAGAGCTGAAAAGCAAAGTGAATAAATATTTTTAAGAACTTTTATGACTAAGTTCATCTGTTTCTCTGCCTTCTACCACCTGCCCTGCTCTAAAAAAAAAAAAAAAATACCCAGCACTACTTTCGTTTTCACTCTGGTCAAAGGGCCAGGTTTATCACTCTGGCATTCTCAAATGGGTTTAGTGACTCTCTGGAGATTCAGCTTGGTAAGTGTAACAAACTCCCTGTTAACATTCTGGAAACTGATAGGCCTGATCACCTTTGTTAGCCATCTTCTTTTCATAACTTGCTACAGAGATCTTCAAACAACTTGAAACTCTACTTTCACAGGACTCTTTGTTCTTGGAAGGAATACAGAACGTATCACATGACAATGGCAGGCAAGAGAGACTTACCTACTAAATTGGCTAAACTCACCCGCTAGAGACCTATCGAAATCAGAGTAATTTGGTTGCGTGGGACTGTGACTGGAGAGAATGAAGGAAGGGATGACCCAGCTCTCGATTAGGAGATGAAGGAGGTAAGTTAGAGGATGCAGCAGTTAATGGGCAGTCTTAAAAACCCACCAGACTAAGGACTCTATGGTCTGGAGTATTTTTATGGACTGCAAAGTCCAACTGTATTTCAGGGATTTTCCAAGCTTTTAAGTTTAGAACTAGTATCTGATCAATGTGCCCATTACTGTGGGAAAAAAAAAAAAAAAAGGAGGACCCACAGTCCCTGCCTCTCAGATTCTAAAATCTAAGGGTGGGGCGAGGGGGCAGAAATTAAACATACTCACATGCAGAGACTTAAGCATGACAAGTATAAAAACATACCACCAACTCAACACACATTATTATATAATACTTAAAATAATTGGTTAAGGAGAGGAAGATGTTAAACAAACATCAGTATTAGAAAGCAGACAATGCCTCCCTAATGACAGCGAGACCCCCTAAAACCAAGCTCCCTTACTGAGTTTATGATTAATCTCTTTATCCAAAATTCTATTGCTTTCTGGCCCCTTCTACCTCAATCCTGTGCTAGCTGAACACCAACCAACCAGAGTCAGAAGACTACAATCACTACTGTTAACATCATTAATATACTGAAACTGCTGTTGTCAATATTATTAACGTACAAACTCAAGTTGCTCCTCCAGAGCGAGGAGAACTCATAGACTCCTGTGCCATGGACCACCTGGTCTGAGAATCGTAAACCAGACACGCTGACTCCCGAAACTATGATTAGGAAATGTCATGGAAATGTCACTAGATGATGATTAATCCCAGCCACTTAAAAAAAAAAAAAAACAGAAAAACTCTAAACACAGAGTCAGAGTGGATCTGAGACTCGTCTCCCACACCCGTCTGCTGCTTCCTCGCTGAGCTGCTTCAGTCGCCTCCGATTCTTCCTGACTCTGCGGGCTGCAGCCTGCCGGACTCCTCTGTCCATGGGATTCTCCAAGCAAGAATACGAGGGTGGGCTGCTATGCCCTCCTCCAGGGGACCTTCCCGACCCAGGGATCGAACCCACATCTTTTCCGTCTCAAGCATTGGCAGGCAGGTTCGTTACCCCCAGGGCCGCCTGGGAAGCCTTAGAGAAACCTTCATTGTGCTGCAAACACCAGCTGTCAGTTTGGCTTTCAGGGCCACAGGCACAGGAGCCCTGGCATGGTTACCCTAACACTCGGTTGAACAAATCACCTGTTTTTAGTTACAACTTAACCCTAATTACTCAAGTATCATGTCTGCTGCTTTGTTTTCCAAATCATTTCGGTTTTTGTTTTCTAAAGACTCTCTGAATTTGGAGAGATAAAGGACAAAGTATTTTAAGATTCAGGCCACCACATGTAAGTAATGTTACAAATAAAAACTTGTTCATTTCTTCTACTTAAGTATTTAAAAAAGAGAAATTTCCCAACAAGTAAACTAGATAGTATTTCACTTTATGATCCTCTCTGCTAGATTACCAGTGTTCGAGTTCAAATTTCATTTCTAATCTTTTAAACACTGCCCTTAATTTATCAAAATCTTTCCTCTGAGGTCAAATCTTTTCAATATAAATATTACTCATGAAATGACAAGGTCACAACATTTGGCTTTTACTATGGATTATTATATAGATGACTTAGATCATTTAACTTAGCAGCCACTGTCATCAATTTTAGATAGTTTAAAAAAATTATTACCATAAGTCTTTAATTACAAACTATAAAACTTATTCATCTTCATATATGATTTTGTAAGACACTGAAGTCTTATTCCACTATTTCAAAAGTCAACAAGTTTTTCAAATCAGACAACCAAGAACTCAGGCTTATCAACAGTGAAATTATAATCTTGATTATAACAACATTGAGCACTTCACTTGCTTTTTCAAAGATGAAAAAACAGTAAGTTTTAAAAATATTTATTATGTTAATAGATGCTTATTCATTCCTACTTGAGATGTTTTTTGTTGCAGTTCCAAAAGGTTAATTTATGTTTTTCCTACTAAATTGTTGAAATGTTTGAGGGAATAAAGTTAAGAATATGGAGTAACATTATTTATATACCTTATTTGCACCTAGCCTGAAAGCAACCCCTAACCAGCCCAAAATTCAACAAAATTCTCTGTGAATTATATATAAAACCAACCATAATTTTACAAATCAATAATAAAACAGCAGAATGAATAATTGGAGAATGGCAATATCACTTGGTTTAAAAAGAAAAGCTAATAAAAACAAAACATCGAGAAAGAAAATCAACAAAAAAAGGCAGAAATGGAAAAAAGCAAAACTTTCCTGTGGAATTTTCCCAACTTCTCTAATCTGACCTTTCCCTTACATCTTCAGAATTCTCGCCTAGAGGGAATCGTAAACCAGACACCCTAACTGGCGAAACTATGATTAGGTTTGTTTAGCTCACTCTCTGTGGGAATACTCTTCCCTGCAAATCTCCTGCAGAAAGCATTTCTGACTTCTAAATGAAGAGTTACCATCTTGAAGAAACAATAATTCTTGCTAGTCATTAGGACTCCAGGACAGTTTAGCCAAGAATTTAAAAAAAAAAAAAA
>SJYX01018883.1:3117-105371 GCA_006410675.1 Oreotragus oreotragus
ATGAGGGAAGACCCAGTGCCACCAAATTAAAAAAAAAAAAAAAAAAAGACAATCCCTTATCTGCTTTTCCTTAAGCTTAAAACCTCTGAAAACAGAACATTCCCCACCATACCCCAAAACTTGGCACAAATTCATTTGGGATGGAACCTGATATTAACTGACATGTGGCTATTTGTGATCTTCATTTATCTCAAAATAGTGTGTGACAAGCTTTAATGTATTTAATATTGAACATGTCTAATCTAGGTCTTTGATCTCCCCAACCCCACTGTGGGAGTGATGTGCTAAATGTCACAAGCACTATCTTACTATGTGAAAAATCTTAAAATTTTAGAATTCCAACATACTCCTGGCCTCCAGGGTTTAGGATAAAGGATTATGCTCTGTAATATAGATATACATGTGTATGCTGTATGGGAAGCCTAGTGTACTACAGTTCATGGAGCTGCAAAGAGTCAGACATGACTTAGCAACTGAACAACAACAAATGTTGGTTTTCTTATGGACAATATCATTTGGAGTATTTTATAGTGATCTTGGGGGAAGAGACCAGGGCAGCTTGGGAGAGAATTTTGCTTTTCATTTGGCAAAACCTTTCCATAGTTTGACTTTTCTAACGTTTATATGGGTACTACTTTTACCAAGAAATATTTAACACAGATTACAGCTCATTCTTGTTTTCTTCTTTGTATCTCTCCATTTAAAATCAATATGAAAGTAATGAAATTTTAAAAGAGAGTGTATTTAAAATTATAAAAGTAAGGGTGGCTAAAATGAAGGAGCAGTCTATGATAAGAATTAAGAGGTGACATCTCAGGAGCTTAAGACTTTGCGTTGATGTAGGATTTGATTGGGCTTCCATGGTGGCCCAGACGGTAAAGAATCTCCCTAAAATGTGGGAGACCTGGGTTCAATTCCTGAGTTGGGAAGATGCCCTGGAGAAGGGAATGGTTACCCACTCCAGTAATCTGGAGAATTCCCATGGACAGAGGAAGGCTACAGTCCATGGGTTTGCAAAAAGTTGGATATGACTGAGTGACTAACACACACACAGAGGATTAGGTTGGCAGAGATGGTGGGGAATTCAGGTGGGGAAAGTGAACTACATAAAGACAAGAAAGTTTGTGAGATCTAGAAAGTTTATGAGACTGAGTTCATGCAATCTAGAAATTTGGGAGATTGAGTAAAGTGATAGATACCACCTACCCAGAAGGTAAAAAGTGAAGTGAAGGGCTGGCTCCATTTCCCACTTGTATTTGACTCTGAGTGTTCTTCCACCAAACTGGAGGGTAAAAAGTCATCACCTGTCTCCTACTTGCAGTTGTCCCCTACCCACCACTTACTTCCCTTCTTCCACTCCTTTCATAGACCTTTCATTAAATAACCTCTTTTTAAAATTCTCAGGATGCCAGCTGATTTTCTAGAAACAGTTACCACTGATATTTCTGTACATACTAAAAGATATGCACAGAATCATTTGGGGGGAGAGAAAAGTCTTTGGATATCAGCTGGCCCACTCCCCTACCTTGTATACTAGGAAGGGACAATGAGGGGATCATGAAAGCTGCAACATCTTTCTAAGTTACATAGCTCACTAATGCAGAGTTTCACATAAGGTCTTCCACCTTACAGACCAATTTTAGCTTATTTTTCTTCCCTTTGTGTTTGCTGGTGGTACATATGTTTCCCAGACTAGCCTGTGATCTGCTAAGACTCCAGCGTGTTATTTATATCCAGAGAAGGTGAAACCAAAATAAAAGCTAGGGAACTGGTGGTCACTAGAGAAGCATCATGCTTGTGTAGATGGGAGCCTGAGTGCCAGCAAGTTACCATAGCAACATCTGGGCATGCATTTCAGGCTCAAGGGAGAAGATAGAATTCTCACACACTGCCTGTCCTCATCAAGATGACATCCAACACCTGTCTCTTATACACATCTCATGGACTGTAGCCTACCAGGCTACTCTGTCCATGGGATTCTCCAGGCAGGAATACTNTCAAGAATTCTCTGAACTATGCTCCTTGCAGCCACTTAGACTTCTTTCCCGACTTTCTCATAGATGTGTATAAGAGACAGCATCCAACACTCCAAGAAAATGGGCCTCCAAATGTCAAGTGTTGGGGGTGGGGGAGGGCAGGTTGGGGGGGTGGCGATAAGAAGGTGGATACTCTCTTTTCTTCCAGTTTGTAATGTTCTCTGTTTTACAGGTGAAGGAAGGGAAAGAAGGAAGAAAGGGAGGGAGAGAGGGAGGGGAGAAGCTTCTCTTTCCTTTGGAATTTTGCTTGCAATATAAAACACTGTGCTGCCATTAACCCTTCCTGAACTGGAAAAATTTGTTCTGGCTCTATCTCTTTTCTTAGAAATCCAACTCTCCTTCCTGTCTCCTGATTCTACCAACAGTCTGACATGACCGATTCACAAGCGTTTTGTAACAAAAGCAACTATTATTTTTCTTAAAGGTTCTCCCTACCATGGTCAGCAGTGAAGCAAGAAATTTAAATGATGGCAGAAATAGGGGTGGTATAACTTTCTGGCATGGATTTGAATTGCTTTTGGATCCTAAAGTAGGGAATAGATCCATTTTAGCTCTGACTTCCCAAGGCTGAATCTCCTGACCTGGCCTACACATCTTGCTAAATCTCAGTGGAGCTGCTGAGAAGGAGAGATTTTGGCCTTGGACACTCATGTGGCCATGGATCCCATGGCAGGGGAAGCCCAGAGGGATGACTTAGAAAGCCTGATCATCTAAAGCGGATAGATGAGGTCAGAAAAGCAAAAGATTGCTGCTTCTGGTGGCTGTCCCAGGACCAAGGCTCAGGTACTCAATCTGTGAGGTGGGAAGGCTATCAGCCTGAGTTCCTATCTTTGTCCATTACTGGCTTCTGGACCAGTCAGAACAGTCTTTTCCCTTTATACACGCCAGGGTCATGTCCACCTTCCATTTCATTGATCTCCTCTACTTGGATTTCTCCCTCCTCTTCCCCTTTGCTTATCTGAATGATCTAGGGATCTGTGATCCAAAATCAGAGTTCTGTATCCTCCAGAGAGCATTCCTTTGTTGCCCCAACCTGTGACAATCACCCCTTGCATAAATCTCACTTAAATCTTATATTACATAGTTATTTCATCTCTCTGTGGTTGGGTGGGGTAGCTGAGGACAACAATAGCATCCAGATAACGTTATGTAAAGTGTTTAGGGCAGGGCCTGAGATGTAGTAAGTGCTCAAGAAGTCACATCTGTTTTCACTAATGTGGCGGGGCAATGCACAGACCCAAGTTAAGGCCATCACACATTGCACTATATCAGTGGTTCCCAACCTTTCTGACACTGGTTTTGGGACTGGTTTTGTGGAAGACATTTTTTCCATGGATGGGGGAGGGAGGATGGTATCGGGATGATTCTCATAAGGAGCACTCAACCTAGATCCCTCGCAGGTGCAGTTCACGGTAGGGTTCACACTCCTATGAGAATCTACTGCTGCCACTGATACTGACAGAAGGCCGAGCTCAGGTGGTGATGCAAGTGATGGAGAATAGCTGTAAATATAGTTGAAGCTTCACTTGTTCTCTTGCCGCTCACCTCCTGCTATGTGGCCTGAGTGGGAATGGGGGTTGTTGGGGACCCCTGCTCTATATATATGATGCATAGCAATGGCCTTGAAAGCAGCAGGTAAGGTATCTATTTGTGCTATGGATACACAAGAGGATTCTTTGCCTCCCAGAATAGGTAGAGAATAATAGCTAACATTTTGATGAGTGCTAACGACGAGCCAGGCAATGTTCTAAGTGCTTTACTTGTGTTAACTCATTGAATCCTTTTAACACCAAGAGTTCAGGGCGATAGTTACTATCTCCATAGTAACTCTACTATACTTTCTACTGAGGAGGAAAGAGGCCCAGAAACATTGGGTAACTGGCATCAGGCCACACTATTCAGTTAGCAAGCAGTAGTAGAGCTGGATATGAAGCTAGACAGTATGGCTCCAGAGCCTGAATTATTCACCACCATATTCTCCCCTTCCAAACTGGAAACTGAAACCTTAGGGAAGGCTATGGGGATCAAGAAGGTCATTTAGAAGAGTAAAGGCGATTTAGCCAGAACATGTCCAGACTCTTAAAGCGAACACAGGCTTTGTGGGTGGCCTCTCTCTGTGGAGAACAAGCAAGCTTTGTATGTGAAATGGGTGTACTGATGCTCTTCTTGCTGCCTGCTCCAGAGTACTTTCAGTTGCCCTCAGAAAGCCCAGCCTGAGAGTCTGGGGCCTTCATGACTCACCATGAGGAAGGGGACAGGAGGTAGGGAAAGGGAGAGTGGCGTTCCAAGGTTGTGGGCATCAGAAGAGGCCTGAAGACCCTAGGAAGATGGCAGTGAAGCTGGAAGACAGAGGTCTGCCAGCTGCTGCCTGATCACTGCGGGGTATGAGTAGCCTTCAGAAACTCAATTTCATCAGTCAAACCTCACAGTCTTATCTCACCTCTTTTGGGGCTCCTTGTTGGTCACTATCCTGTTGTTTATCTGGAAGGAATTTCAAGTGTTGCACAAAGTTGAGAGGAAATGTCAATACTTGTTTTTGATGAAATAGTGCTCATGGGGGATTGGAAATCTCCTCAGAGCCAGGGCTGGGTGGGGGATTTTGGAGAAAGGGAAGCTGTCATACCTCCATTAAAACATCAAAGGAGTGCAATAGGGAAAACTATGATAAGGGCCATGCGGGAAGCAAACAATAAGGACTGAGAGGGAGAAAAATGGGCATGCAGAGAAGAGATTCATTTTTAGTAGGATGGTCGTGCTTTGAATATGCTGACATTTAAGCTGAGATCCAAAAGATGGGAAAGAGATAAGCATGAAAAGGGAAGGATGCTGTATTAGTCTTCTATCACTGTTGTAACACATCACCACAAACTTAGTGAATGAAAACGACCCTAATTTATTGTCTCACAATTTCCAGAGTTCAGTGGCTCAGGCAGAGTGTGGCTCAGCTAGGTTCTCTGCCCAGGGTCTCCAAGATCAAAATCAAGGTGTAGGCTGAACTGCATTCCTTAGGGGAGACTCTGGAGAAGAATTCATTTCCATGCTCATTTCCCTTTCATGTTTCCCACATGGCCTCCCACCATCTTCAAGTCAGTAAATGTGGCTTCAGTCCAATCTCAATCTTCATGCGTCCAATCTCTCTGACTTTCTTTTCTGCATCTGTCTGCTTTTAAGGGCTCATGTGATCACATTAGGCCTACTTGGATAATTAATCCAGGATAATGTTTCCATCTTAAGGTCAGCTTATTAGTAACCATAATTATATTTGAGTAATTCCTCTTGTTATGTAATATGACATAACCACAGATGTGATACCAGGGGCTCAAGGGTCTAGGGGCCCAAATTCTACCTACCACAGATAGAAAGGATACTACAGGCAGAGGGAACAGCATGCATAAGTTCAATGAGCTTGGCATTGAGCGTGGCATATTTGAGGAGCTAAAAATCATATGTAGCTGGAATGTGATCAAAGAGGACAGTGGGACAAGATAATAGTGGACAGGTGGGCAGGGGCCAGCTCACAGTGGGGCTGTGGTCAGGAGGCTGTATTTTAGTCTAAGGGCAATGAGAAGCCATTAAAAAAGTTAAAGCTGGGAAATAACGTGATCTGGTTGACATGTTAGGAACATCATTCTCACTACTTCATGAAGAATGAATTGGAAGGGAGCAAACATGAAAGGGAAAACTTCATCATGCAAAATAAAGACAACGATCTCAACCTTTAATTCTAGAGCCTCTAAACCTGTTTTAGTGACATAGCACTGAAAATTATAGAGCTCTTTGTGGAAAATCCAAAATTCTTGTATCTAAATCATATCTACCACTATAATCCCATGCTACCTTTTATGTTGTAGTATATGTACCAACGATGTCAGCAAAATTTATGGGAACATATTCTATCCATCAACTTATTACTCTTTCTTAAAAAAATTTTGGGGAAAGACTATCATTTTGTTTCATCTTCAGTGACACAATACTCTGGTTTTGTCCATAGATAGATTAAAAAAAACACTGTTAAGAGAAGAGCAATTTATTGGGGCCTAGGTAGACACTGATGCAGGTTAGACTCAAAACCAGGGCTGTTCCTGTGTCCTTTGAGCCTCCTGGGGTTCTCATTGCCAGGATTTTTAGCTAGCTCTTTGAAATGCATTATTACAGTGGGAAGGAATGCAAGGTTCAAATGTTACACATAGCGAAAGCCTAGGTTCACAGTCCAGCTTAACTCAATGGGAAGCCCGGTCCTTTCAGCCTGATTCCTAGGTGAGTGCTAGGTCCCAGGTTGAAACTGTTCAGAATCTACCTGACAGCCTGATCAGCCAGGCTCCCATGGCCTCCTGTCCTGAAGCTCTTTGAGCACACAAAGCCCCCAGTTTTGAGCAGTTCCCCACCTAGGCTGCTCTCCTGCTCTCTGGCTTTCAAGAATTCTCTGAACTATGCTCCTTGCAGCCACTTAGACTTCTTTCCCGACTTTCTCATAGATGTGTATAAGAGACAGCATCCAACACTCCAAGAAAATGGGCCTCCAAATGTCAAGTGTTGGGGGTGGGGGAGGGCAGGTTGGGGGGGTGGCGATAAGAAGGTGGATACTCTCTTTTCTTCCAGTTTGTAATGTTCTCTGTTTTACAGGTGAAGGAAGGGAAAGAAGGAAGAAAGGGAGGGAGAGAGGGAGGGGAGAAGCTTCTCTTTCCTTTGGAATTTTGCTTGCAATATAAAACACTGTGCTGCCATTAACCCTTCCTGAACTGGAAAAATTTGTTCTGGCTCTATCTCTTTTCTTAGAAATCCAACTCTCCTTCCTGTCTCCTGATTCTACCAACAGTCTGACATGACCGATTCACAAGCGTTTTGTAACAAAAGCAACTATTATTTTTCTTAAAGGTTCTCCCTACCATGGTCAGCAGTGAAGCAAGAAATTTAAATGATGGCAGAAATAGGGGTGGTATAACTTTCTGGCATGGATTTGAATTGCTTTTGGATCCTAAAGTAGGGAATAGATCCATTTTAGCTCTGACTTCCCAAGGCTGAATCTCCTGACCTGGCCTACACATCTTGCTAAATCTCAGTGGAGCTGCTGAGAAGGAGAGATTTTGGCCTTGGACACTCATGTGGCCATGGATCCCATGGCAGGGGAAGCCCAGAGGGATGACTTAGAAAGCCTGATCATCTAAAGCGGATAGATGAGGTCAGAAAAGCAAAAGATTGCTGCTTCTGGTGGCTGTCCCAGGACCAAGGCTCAGGTACTCAATCTGTGAGGTGGGAAGGCTATCAGCCTGAGTTCCTATCTTTGTCCATTACTGGCTTCTGGACCAGTCAGAACAGTCTTTTCCCTTTATACACGCCAGGGTCATGTCCACCTTCCATTTCATTGATCTCCTCTACTTGGATTTCTCCCTCCTCTTCCCCTTTGCTTATCTGAATGATCTAGGGATCTGTGATCCAAAATCAGAGTTCTGTATCCTCCAGAGAGCATTCCTTTGTTGCCCCAACCTGTGACAATCACCCCTTGCATAAATCTCACTTAAATCTTATATTACATAGTTATTTCATCTCTCTGTGGTTGGGTGGGGTAGCTGAGGACAACAATAGCATCCAGATAACGTTATGTAAAGTGTTTAGGGCAGGGCCTGAGATGTAGTAAGTGCTCAAGAAGTCACATCTGTTTTCACTAATGTGGCGGGGCAATGCACAGACCCAAGTTAAGGCCATCACACATTGCACTATATCAGTGGTTCCCAACCTTTCTGACACTGGTTTTGGGACTGGTTTTGTGGAAGACATTTTTTCCATGGATGGGGGAGGGAGGATGGTATCGGGATGATTCTCATAAGGAGCACTCAACCTAGATCCCTCGCAGGTGCAGTTCACGGTAGGGTTCACACTCCTATGAGAATCTACTGCTGCCACTGATACTGACAGAAGGCCGAGCTCAGGTGGTGATGCAAGTGATGGAGAATAGCTGTAAATATAGTTGAAGCTTCACTTGTTCTCTTGCCGCTCACCTCCTGCTATGTGGCCTGAGTGGGAATGGGGGTTGTTGGGGACCCCTGCTCTATATATATGATGCATAGCAATGGCCTTGAAAGCAGCAGGTAAGGTATCTATTTGTGCTATGGATACACAAGAGGATTCTTTGCCTCCCAGAATAGGTAGAGAATAATAGCTAACATTTTGATGAGTGCTAACGACGAGCCAGGCAATGTTCTAAGTGCTTTACTTGTGTTAACTCATTGAATCCTTTTAACACCAAGAGTTCAGGGCGATAGTTACTATCTCCATAGTAACTCTACTATACTTTCTACTGAGGAGGAAAGAGGCCCAGAAACATTGGGTAACTGGCATCAGGCCACACTATTCAGTTAGCAAGCAGTAGTAGAGCTGGATATGAAGCTAGACAGTATGGCTCCAGAGCCTGAATTATTCACCACCATATTCTCCCCTTCCAAACTGGAAACTGAAACCTTAGGGAAGGCTATGGGGATCAAGAAGGTCATTTAGAAGAGTAAAGGCGATTTAGCCAGAACATGTCCAGACTCTTAAAGCGAACACAGGCTTTGTGGGTGGCCTCTCTCTGTGGAGAACAAGCAAGCTTTGTATGTGAAATGGGTGTACTGATGCTCTTCTTGCTGCCTGCTCCAGAGTACTTTCAGTTGCCCTCAGAAAGCCCAGCCTGAGAGTCTGGGGCCTTCATGACTCACCATGAGGAAGGGGACAGGAGGTAGGGAAAGGGAGAGTGGCGTTCCAAGGTTGTGGGCATCAGAAGAGGCCTGAAGACCCTAGGATGATGGCAGTGAAGCTGGAAGACAGAGGTCTGCCAGCTGCTGCCTGATCACTGCGGGGTATGAGTAGCCTTCAGAAACTCAATTTCATCAGTCAAACCTCACAGTCTTATCTCACCTCTTTTGGGGCTCCTTGTTGGTCACTATCCTGTTGTTTATCTGGAAGGAATTTCAAGTGTTGCACAAAGTTGAGAGGAAATGTCAATACTTGTTTTTGATGAAATAGTGCTCATGGGGGATTGGAAATCTCCTCAGAGCCAGGGCTGGGTGGGGGATTTTGGAGAAAGGGAAGCTGTCATACCTCCCAGACTTTGAACCACAGGAGCTGGCTGGTTAGAAATCTTGCCCTCCCTCAAAATTCACAGCTCTGTGGTGAGCTTTCATTTCTAGCTTTGCTCCAGGCTATTTTCAAATCTCTGGTGACTTCACAAGTACTTGAAATATGAGGCTACACCTGAGGAACTGCTATAGTCCTACAGGTCTTGCAGTAGGACACGTGATTTTCAGTCCCTAAATTCCTGGCTGCCTCCATGTCTGTCATCTTGCGATTGGCATTTAACATTTTTGAGTCTTAAAGTTTTTTCCCACCTTCAGGAATACTCATCTAAAAACTAGAAGGGCATCTGAAGTTCATCTGATCAAAGCCAGCTAACTTCTTTTTTTTTTTTTTCATTTCATAAGTGCTTAGCTCTTCATCTTGAAGAAAGTAACTTCAAGCCTCAATGTCTTACATTCTTAATTATTTATTCGGCCAATGTGAATTTATCATTTTTTATTTGTATTTTATTTAAGTGTGATGACTGTTCAAAGCAGGTAGCACATGAATTAACCTAAGGTTTATGACTTCTCTGAATTCCCTGAAATTGTAGACAAAGCTGCCTGTGCATGTGTGAATATTTTTCTTTTTCCCCTTGCAAAGGTCTTATCAGGCCTAAGTGTCAGTTGTGCTGATGCTTGGGGTCAGTGTGGCACAGTAGAAGACATGGGTTTGAGAGTCAGCAAGACCTGGCTTTGAATCCTGGCTCTACCATTTACTAGCTGGAAGATTTTTTTTTTTTTAAGCTGGAAGATCTTGAACAATGGACATACCCACTCTGAGTATCACCTGTCTATAAAATGGGGAAAACACTAGTGCCTAACTTGAGTTGCCAAAATAGGTGCTCAATAAATATTTAATATTCAGTCATTCAACAAATATTTATTGACTGTTTACTCTGTGCCAGTTGCTCTTCTGTGTTCCAGACCTACAGCAGTGAACAAAACTCCCTATTCTCATGATTGTTGTTGTTATTATTGTTTAGTTGCTAAGTCATATCTGACTATTTTGTGACCCCATGGACCATAAGCCTGCCAGATTCCTCTGTTTATGGGATTTCCCAGGCAAGAATATTGGAGTGGGTTGCTACTTCCTTCTCCAGGGGATCTTCCCGACCCAGGGATTGAACCCACATCTCCTGCATTGGCCGCCATTCCTTATCAAAGAGCCACCAGGGAAGCTATTCTCATGGTGCTTATGTTAAAACATCAAAGGAGTGCAATAGGGAAAACTATGATAAGGGCCATGCGGGAAGCAAACAATAAGGACTGAGAGGGAGAAAAATGGGCATGCAGAGAAGAGATTCATTTTTAGTAGGATGGTCGTGCTTTGAATATGCTGACATTTAAGCTGAGATCCAAAAGATGGGAAAGAGATAAGCATGAAAAGGGAAGGATGCTGTATTAGTCTTCTATCACTGTTGTAACACATCACCACAAACTTAGTGAATGAAAACGACCCTAATTTATTGTCTCACAATTTCCAGAGTTCAGTGGCTCAGGCAGAGTGTGGCTCAGCTAGGTTCTCTGCCCAGGGTCTCCAAGATCAAAATCAAGGTGTAGGCTGAACTGCATTCCTTAGGGGAGACTCTGGAGAAGAATTCATTTCCATGCTCATTTCCCTTTCATGTTTCCCACATGGCCTCCCACCATCTTCAAGTCAGTAAATGTGGCTTCAGTCCAATCTCAATCTTCATGCGTCCAATCTCTCTGACTTTCTTTTCTGCATCTGTCTGCTTTTAAGGGCTCATGTGATCACATTAGGCCTACTTGGATAATTAATCCAGGATAATGTTTCCATCTTAAGGTCAGCTTATTAGTAACCATAATTATATTTGAGTAATTCCTCTTGTTATGTAATATGACATAACCACAGATGTGATACCAGGGGCTCAAGGGTCTAGGGGCCCAAATTCTACCTACCACAGATAGAAAGGATACTACAGGCAGAGGGAACAGCATGCATAAGTTCAATGAGCTTGGCATTGAGCGTGGCATATTTGAGGAGCTAAAAATCATATGTAGCTGGAATGTGATCAAAGAGGACAGTGGGACAAGATAATAGTGGACAGGTGGGCAGGGGCCAGCTCACAGTGGGGCTGTGGTCAGGAGGCTGTATTTTAGTCTAAGGGCAATGAGAAGCCATTAAAAAAGTTAAAGCTGGGAAATAACGTGATCTGGTTGACATGTTAGGAACATCATTCTCACTACTTCATGAAGAATGAATTGGAAGGGAGCAAACATGAAAGGGAAAACTTCATCATGCAAAATAAAGACAACGATCTCAACCTTTAATTCTAGAGCCTCTAAACCTGTTTTAGTGACATAGCACTGAAAATTATAGAGCTCTTTGTGGAAAATCCAAAATTCTTGTATCTAAATCATATCTACCACTATAATCCCATGCTACCTTTTATGTTGTAGTATATGTACCAACGATGTCAGCAAAATTTATGGGAACATATTCTATCCATCAACTTATTACTCTTTCTTAAAAAAATTTTGGGGAAAGACTATCATTTTGTTTCATCTTCAGTGACACAATACTCTGGTTTTGTCCATAGATAGATTAAAAAAAACACTGTTAAGAGAAGAGCAATTTATTGGGGCCTAGGTAGACACTGATGCAGGTTAGACTCAAAACCAGGGCTGTTCCTGTGTCCTTTGAGCCTCCTGGGGTTCTCATTGCCAGGATTTTTAGCTAGCTCTTTGAAATGCATTATTACAGTGGGAAGGAATGCAAGGTTCAAATGTTACACATAGCGAAAGCCTAGGTTCACAGTCCAGCTTAACTCAATGGGAAGCCCGGTCCTTTCAGCCTGATTCCTAGGTGAGTGCTAGGTCCCAGGTTGAAACTGTTCAGAATCTACCTGACAGCCTGATCAGCCAGGCTCCCATGGCCTCCTGTCCTGAAGCTCTTTGAGCACACAAAGCCCCCAGTTTTGAGCAGTTCCCCACCTAGGCTGCTCTCCTGCTCTCTGGCTTTCAAGAATTCTCTGAACTATGCTCCTTGCAGCCACTTAGACTTCTTTCCCGACTTTCTCATGCTGTCTGTCCATTGACACACTTCTCATTGGGTCCTTCAAATGTCCCATTTTTTCTAAATAGCCCTTATGTTTCCTTTGATCATTTCTTGGCCCCCTCCTCCCAGCATCACACATCTGGGGCTCTGAGACTTATCCATCTTGACTTTGTTCAGCTCATCCCTGCTAGGAATATACATTTGCATGTCTAAAAGCCCCATTAACATTATGATTATGCCTTCCCCATTCATCCTGCAGTTCTCTCAACATCACATACATTGAGAAGAGGGAAGGAGTTTCTATAGGAGCCAGGATGCAGGTGTCAGAATTGTGATTGAGGCCTTAAAGGTGGCACTGTTGGATTCCTGAGAGCTGGGGCTCAAGTAGCTAGGAGTGGGCTGAAGAGGTGCTGGAATGTCCACTTCAGGATTTCTGGGAGACTCTAGGGTCTGAGAAACAAAAGCAACATTGTCATCCTTTTTGGACAAGTCTCCCCAGCTTCAAATGAGACAAGGCCTGTGCACTGTCACATCTTTATATCTCTTTGGAGCACTGGGGACTTCTTTGGTGATGGGGGGGGAGGGGGTGAGCATCAGAGAGCGTGAGAGAGCCCAAGAGGGCACCAGGGCGCGTGAGAGAGGAACTGAAAAAAGAAAAACCTTTTTAGTATTTTGAGAAAGCATTTGAAAAAGCGTGGAGGTTATGGGCTAGTCCAGTTCTGGCAACC
The DNA here is from genome assembly GCA_006410675.1 of Oreotragus oreotragus. Classification (NCBI taxonomy): domain Eukaryota; kingdom Metazoa; phylum Chordata; class Mammalia; order Artiodactyla; family Bovidae; genus Oreotragus; species Oreotragus oreotragus. The sequence goes on from SJYX01018883.1 coordinate 15,992, forward strand.
ACTCTGCATGAGACAAGACATGTCTGCGAAATATATGGCCCAGGTGGCAGCTCTTTCTTGTTCCGAATTATGAGAGTCATGCTGAACATTTATGGAGTGCCTGCAACTATGTGCCAGGCCCCACGCCAGGCCTCTGATGTGTTCTTATCCGTTTAATCCTCACAATAACATGAGGAGATGGAAGTGATTATTATGTTTACAAGACATGGGAGAAAATTGAGGCACAGAAAGGAAGCAAAGAGTTCAAGGACACGTATCTGGTAAGTGGCAGAAGCAAACTTCCAGCCCAGCTTTGGCCAACTTTGGTACCAGTACTTGTCACGACTACACTATACTGGGTTTGTTGGCCAGTCAGGAAACCACTGCAGAGGCCAGAAAGTCCCTTCTTATCCAGGTCACCTCAGTTTTGAATCTCTCTCCCATCCTCTGCCCCCAGCCCCAGGATTTTCAACACCTTCTAAGACCACCCCCTCCAACACACACACACACAAAGCCCCACTGGGAATGGGAAAACCTTGGAGCAGGAGTCGAGCCAGTTCATGGCAGACAAACATCCTTTGGTGGCTGTACTCAGGCAAACACTGATGACAAAAGAAATCACAAGCTATCTTCCTGGGAACCAAAGGCCTATTTTATATTCTTCACAGAGGAAATTAAAAATTTGTACACCCTTCCATGTCTGCTCCAGGTCAAGCATCTGCAGGATGTGTTAAAGCCCAAGACTCCATCTGGATTGTTTCAACTCCTTGTCCTTCACCCTGCCTTATGCCTCTCTGTTCCTTTATCTGTTTCTGTCTCCCACTTCTATCACTCCCTTTTCATATTTACTTGCTAAGCCCGTAGCCAGAAGAGAGAGTTGTATTTTTACTCTCCAGGGTGATTTCCTGGCTGGTCACATTCTCCTCTACTGAGGCTCTGATCATCATATTCTCTCAGCAACCACCCAGACGTATGTTTAAAATTTAGGAAGTGAAGGGGGCCCATTTCTGTTCAGCTGAAAATTAATCTCTTCATTGAAAAATGGTGTGACATGCCAATTAAAAATAATGGTGTCACTTTGGTAAAATACTGCTTTCAATTTCTCACAATCTTTCCTCAGTCTTTAATATCACAAGGCAGAGTCAAGACTGTGGCCTACAGCACCAACTCTAGAACTTTCTGTTTGTACCACTCTCTCTCTTTCAGGCTATGACTCTGTGAGTGACAAGTATGATTAACCCCGTATACCTCCAGGCAGGTGACGTGCCTATAGTCATATTGCTAGAGAAAGGCAAAGATAGGACTCAGAGATCTCATCCTCAACGTTAGAGATGTTTCCATTCTTCTATACCCAGTGGGCATATTCCTTCTCTCATGCATTCTGGATTTTGGGAAGGGGTAGTTGGAAGCAGCCCGTAGATGGTACTCTTGAGTGCCAGGAGACAATAATAAAAGCATTAACATTGTCTAGAAGTTTCCTGAACTTAACATGTACTTTTTCCATTTAATTCCTCCTAAACCAGATATAATAAGTACTATTATTGTTCTATTTTATAGAAGAGAAAACTGGATTACAGAGAGGTTGAGAACAGGGGTACTTAGCAAAAGTACTCCTTGACTAGCTGATACTCCAGAGTCAAGGTGTCAATTCCCACTTTACAGACAGAAGTACCCCAGCCCCTCACCGCTCAAAAATCAGATAAGAAAATTTTACTCAGATTGCACATTTCCTCCAGACAAATTGCAGAAACCATGAAGTGTACAGTTTAATAACAATACCAACAGTCTTACCGTATATAATGTAGGAGCTAAAAGCTCTGGAGTCAGTACAGCTGAGTTCAAATCCCTCCACTTATTGGTTGTTTGACCTTAACAAGTCAATTTGTTTATTATCCAGTTTCCCCATCTATAAAATGAAACAACAACAATAATGATGATAATCACTTTGAGTTTTGCAGGGATTAATGAGAAAACGTGGGTAAAGCTTCTAGAAAGATGTTAAGGCTAGCGTTATGATATCTGTCAGTAGATTTTCTCCTGTTACTTCTCTTAAAAGTCTCACTGTCCATTTTGTGAGGCAGAAGCTGGGACACAGAGTGAAACGACTTACTCAGGACCACTCGTGCATGCATGCTAAATCTCTTCCGTCGTGTCCAACTCTTTGTAAAACTAAGGACTGTGGCCCACCAGGCTCCTCTGTCCATGGGATTCTTCAGGCAAGAGTACTGGAGTGGGCTGCCATTTCGTTCTCCAGGGGCTCTTCCTGACCCAGGCATGGAACCTGCCTCTCTTTTGCCTCCTGCATTGGCAGGCAAGTTCTTTACAACTCAGAGTCCTGTATATCCTTCTGACTGGCTGGCATTGGCTCTGGGGGCAACAAGAGCTCCACCTCAGGGCTTGGGCTCCCAGCTGCCTGTGTATGTTTTAAAGGGCTCCATTGAAAACATATGTGCTACGTTCCCCCCCCCCCTTACTCTTTTTTCCTTTCCTTTCCTTTTCTTTTATTCCTTCAGGGAGGAGAAATGAAACCAGATGCTATAAGACCAGGGGAAAAATCCCAGGAAAGTCTTGTTTGCAGTTAATTTTGTGTATTTTATTGGCACAGTTTCTGTCTCTCTTCTTCCCCCTTTGCATCTCCATTGCCTTCATCTGCACTGTAAATGGCCCAGACCAACAGTCAAAAGGCAGTGGGGGCGGGGGAGGCCTCCTCTGGGATTCCATGTCCGGACTGGGATAGAGTCTGTGTCCGTGGAGAGCCGCTTTATTTTCTGCGAGGCTTGAAAATCGCTCAGTCCCTTGGGCTTCACACAGTCTCAGGTTCCTTCCTTCAGATGCTCTGGGACTCCTCTGGGGGCAAGGAACCTGGCCAGCCGCTCTGCCCTGGTCCCCTCTTCCCCTCCCCCAAACACCCACTTCCTTTATAGCAGCTGCAGCTGCTTGGGGTCAGCCTGGGCGCTCCAACCCCTCCCCCACACCNCTCCTCTGGGATTCCATGTCCGGACTGGGATAGAGTCTGTGTCCGTGGAGAGCCGCTTTATTTTCTGCGAGGCTTGAAAATCGCTCAGTCCCTTGGGCTTCACACAGTCTCAGGTTCCTTCCTTCAGATGCTCTGGGACTCCTCTGGGGGCAAGGAACCTGGCCAGCCGCTCTGCCCTGGTCCCCTCTTCCCCTCCCCCAAACACCCACTTCCTTTATAGCAGCTGCAGCTGCTTGGGGTCAGCCTGGGCGCTCCAACCCCTCCCCCACACCCCTTCCCCCCAGGTAAAAATAAATAAAATGTCAGTGAACTGATGGCTTTTTGGATTGCACCTCACTTCTTTCTTCCTGTTTTGAGTTTTCTGGTTTCTTAGTGGGAGCTACAAACCTTGCCTGGACTCTGGTATGGGTGTGATTTCCTCCTTTCAGGCTCTGGTCCCACTCTTCCCCCGGCTCCCTCCTTCCCTGGCTTGACTCTCTTATCTTTCTAATTGGGGTTTCTCACCAGCAAAGGTTTCCATCTTCTCCAAAATTAGTAAGTGTCTGGAAGGGAGGATGGAACTAAGTTTTCTGTAACCCAGCAATTGGAGCTGAGAAGTGCAAACTTCTAATATATCTTTTACCCAAGACTCATTAGTGACGATAAGCTGTTCTCAGTGACAGTGTCATTTGGCTTGGTGAAGGGGGTATTAGCCACCTTCTTTACCCCAAATCAGTTTGTTGTAGGAAGGCGGACCCCTTCCAGGGCCCGAAACTGGGCTCAGAAATGAATTGTCCAAGGAGACACATGTGCTGACAAAGCAAGAGATTTTATTGGGAAAGGGCACCTGGGTGGAGAGCGGTAGGGTAAGGGAACCCAGGAGAACCGCTATGCTGCAGAACTGCTCTGTGGCCCGCAGTCTCAGGTTTTATGGTGATGGGATTAATTTCCGATTGGTCTTTGGCCAATCATTCTAATTCACAGTCTTTCCTGGTGGTGCATGCATCACTCAGCCAAGATGGATGCTAGTTTGAGGGATTCTGGGAAGTGGACGGACACATGGTGTCTCCTTTCAACCTTTCCCGAACTCTTCCAGTTGGTGGTGATTTATTAGTTCTGTATTCCTTATCAGGATCTCCTGTCATAAAACAACTCATGCAAATGGTTACTATGGTGCCTGGCCAGGGTGGGTGGTTTCAATCAGTGTGCTTTCTCTAACAATTTTACAGAAAGTGTGCTTGCTTGCTCAACAAATACACCTTCGAGGCAAATCCCTTAATCTTCACCAGCCCCAGCAAGCCCCTTCACAGAACAGTGAACAGAACAGTGAGTATACACACACACACACACACACACATATATAGGATAATTCCTAGGTGTCTCAGTGGTAAAAAATTTGCCTGCCAATCTGATCCGTGGGTTAGGATGATCCCCCGGAAAAGAAAATGGCAAGCCACTACAGTATTCTTGCCTAGGGAATCCCCTGGACAGAGGAACCTGGCAGGCTACAGTACATGGGGTTGCAAGAGAGTCATGACTTCGCAACTAAATAACAACTATATATACATACATATATATCTTATATATATGTATCTGTATATATATATATATGTATATATGGGGGTGGGGGAAGGCAATGGCACCCCACCCCAGTACTCTTGCCTGGAAAATCCCATGGACGGAGGAGCCTGGTGGGCTGCAGTCCATGGGGTCGCTAAGAGTCAGACACGACTGAGCGACTTCACTTTCACTTTTCACTTTCATGCATTGGAGAAGGAAATGGCAACCCACTCCAGTGTTCTTGCCTGGAGAATCCCAGGGATGGGGGAGCCTGGTGGGCTGCCATCTATGGGGTCGCACAGAGTCGGACACAACTGAAGCGACTTAGCAGCAGCATATATAGGGGTAGGGGGGCATCTTCCCTGTGTAGAAATTCTGGAGCCATCACTGGCCATCTGCTATATAAGCTGCTCTCCTTTTCAAGACTGCAAAACTATACCAACATTTAGCATCTTTGGAATGGACTGTGATGTTTGTAGATTTTAGCTAGTGTGTATAGGTCCCGGATTGTGGCCCGGACATATCAATCAAGATAACAGCCTCTGTGGAGCACTTGGTTCTGTTTGTAATCATTGTAAAACTATACGCCATAAAACAGTTAACAACCATTGACTGAGATCCTTATGCAGTGTAGAACCCCATTCTATTCACCTGAAGTGCACAGGGGACTTCTCAGGTGGATCTGGAATGCATTAAAGGCTTCGAGGCAACCTGAAGGGGCAAAAAGGCAGCTGGAGACAGGCTTAGAAATGTAAAGCACGTTGTTGTTTAAGATCAACGTGGTGGCTGAATAGCAGGCAGCTGCTGATAGAGGCAAGGTAAACTACTGGTTGCTTAAGCAGAGTTGAGGGCCTGAAACTGTGTCCCTCTCTCTCTCTGGAGTAGAACTAAGAAAGTTGGAAATTGTGAGTCTGTTTTTAGTTCCTGTCTTAAAGAATTTATGTTTAGGGATGGGAAATGTGTGCACAGGTGTACTGGGTTGGCCAAATCCTTCCTTCAGATTTTTCCATAACACGTTACAGAAAAGCCTAATAACTTTTTGGCCAACCCAACATAATGGTGAAGAGGGGCTTCCCTGGTGGCTCAGTGGTAAAGAACCTGTCTGTCAGTGCTGGAGATGCAAGTGACTCTGGTTCGATCCCTGGGTCAGGAAGATCTCCTGGAGGAGGAAATGGCAACCTCCTCCAGTATTCTTGCGTGGAGAATCCCATGGACAAAGGAAATTGGAGGGCTACAGTCCATGGGATCACAAAGGGTTGGACATGACTTAGTGACTAAACAGCAATAATATAATGATTAAGAACATGGCTCTGGTGCCAGGTCATGTGAATTCAAACAGATCTTCTACTAATCAGCTGATGACCTTGAGCCAGTCATTGTCTCCTCTGATTATTGTATCCTCATTTAGAATGTGGAGGCAATAGTTGTTATCTGCCTCATGAGGACAGTGAGATGAGCTCATGCCTGTAAAGTACCTAGCACACAGTGAGAACTCTACTGGTGGCATGTGTGTGCTCAGTCATGTCTGACTCTTTTCATCCCTATGGATTGTACCCTACCAGGCTTCTCTGTTCATGGGATTCTCCAGGCAAGAATACTGGAATGTGTTGTCATCTTCCACTCCAGGGGATCTTCCTGACCCAGGGATTGACCAGCATCTCTTGCATTTTCTACCTTGACAGGTGGATGCTTCACCACTGTGCCACCTGATGGCAGCTACTATTTATTCAGTGCTTACTAAGTGCTACACTCTGCACTACATGCTTTCCTTGCATTGTCTCCTTTTAATTCTTATAACTATTGTATAATGCAGAAGTCATTATTATTCCCCAATGCCCAGATGAGGAAACTGAGGCTGAGAGAAGAGGATGATGGTAATTGAGTGTAGCAGGTGCTATAATATGCTATGCTCAGTTGCTTAGTTGTGTCCAACACTTTGCAACCCACCAGGCTGTGACCCCAGAGAAGGCAATGGCACCCCACTCCAGTACTCTTGCCTGGAAAATCCCATGGATGGAGGAGCCTGGTGGGCTGTAGTCCATGGGGTCGCTGAGGGTCAGACACAACTGAGCGACTTCACTTTCACTTTTCACTTTCATGCATTGGAGAAGGAAATGGCAACCCACTCCAGTGTTCTTGCTTGGAGAATCCCAGGGATGGGGGAGCCTGGTGGGCTGCCGTCTATGGGGTTGCACAGAGTCAGACATGACTGAAGCGACTTAGCAGCAGCAGCAGCAGCAGGCTGTAACCCACCAGGCTCTTCTGTCCTTAGGATTTCCCAGGCAAGAATACTGGAGTGGGTTGCCATTTCCCCCTCCAAGGGATCTTCCCGACCCAGGGATTGAAATTGCGTCTTCTGCATTGGCAGGCGGATTCTTTCCCACTAAACCACCTGGGAAGCAATAGGTAAGTGTGATAGGAATACAAAAATGGGCCTGTCTAATCCCTCCTGGGGAAATCTGGGGAAAGCGTCACAGAAGAGTATTTATGTAAGATGGGCTCTGAAGACTAAACAAGGACCCCAGAGGCGCAGAGAGTATGCAAAGGCAAATGCACAGTAATTGAGCATAGTAGAAGTACAGATGTGGGCAAGGCGGGCATCAGCAGGAAACAGGCCTGAAGGTTGACTGAGGGCCTTTTATGTCTGCCATGCTGAGGAATTTAGACCTCATCCTCGAGAGAATCATCAAAAACGTGGAAAGGCTGCATACAGGGAAGGAGTTCAAGTTAGTGATAATGATGGTCCGTACTAACATAGTAGCAGTGCAAACAGAGATAAGCCCAAGTGCTATATAGCCTCTATTTTCATCTCAAGGGCCTCACAATATAGTGCAGAAGACAGTTCTCAAATCAAAGGCAAACCAACGATTCCAATACAATGCAGTATGTTCAGTGGGAGCACCCCACATGCAGGGCACTGGAGAAGCACAGAGAAAGAACATTCTTTGGGTGTGGAGGAAGGTCAGAAAAAGCTACTCATAAAAGGAACCTCTGGAACTAAGTCTTGAAGGGTGGAAAGAATTATCCAAGCAAAGAGAAGATAATAGAATTGTCATTCCAGTCATAGGAATAACACAGTAAAGGCACGAAGGGTTGTCATTCCAATCATAGGAATAACACAATACAGGTACGAAGGATTGTCATTCCAGTCATAGGAGTAACACAGTAAAGGTGCAGAGCGTTGTCATTCCAGTCATAGGAATAACACAATACAGGTACAAAGGATTGTCATTCCAGTCATAGGAATAACACAGCAAAGGTGCAACAGCATGGAATGTGAGGGCCTGCATGAATTTCAGTATAGATGGAGCAGAAAGTGCATGAAGGCTAAGGGGCAAGAGGGGTAGGATATGGGATTAGGAAGACAGGCAGAGGCCAAGTTTAAAAGACTATCTGTGCCATGTCAAGAAGTTTCAACTTAATTTAGTAGGTGAAAGGGAAGTCATTAAAGTAATTGAAATAATTTATTTTATTTATTCTTTTAAAATTTCTTTTATTGAAGTATAGCTGGAGAAGGAAATGGCAACCCACTCCAGTACTCTTGCCTGGAGAATCCCATGGACAGAGAAGCCTGGTAGGCTACAGTCCACGGGGTGGCAAAGAATCAGACATGACTGAGCGACTTCACTTCACTTCTGATTTACAATGTTGTGTTAATTTCTGCTGTACAGCAAAGTGATTCAGTTATACATACACATATATATATTCTTTTTCATATCTCTTTCCATTATGGTTTATTATAGGATATTGAATATAGTTCCCTGTATACAGTAGGAGTTTGTTGTTTATCCATTGTATATATAATAGTGTGCATCTGCTAACCCCAAACTCTCAGTTCATATCTCTCCCTCCCCTCTCCCTCTTGGCAACAAGTCTGTTCTCTATGTCTGTTAGTCTGTTTCTCTTTCACAGATAAGTTCATTTGTGTCATATTTTAGATTTCACATGTAAGTGATATATGGTATTTGTCTTTCTAACTTGTTCCACTTAAGTATGATAATCTCTAGGTACATCCATGTTGCTGTAAATGACATTATTTCTTCCTTTATTATGACTGAGTAGTATTTCATTGCACATTTATACTACATATTTATCCATTCATCTGCTGATGGATATTTAGGTTGTTTCCATGTCTTGGCTATTGTAAATAGTGCTGCTATGAACATAGTGATGCATATATCTTTTCAAAGTTAAGAGTTTTGTCCAGACATATACCTAGGAATGGGATTGCTGGATCATATGGTAGTTCTATTTTTAGTTTTTAAAGGACCATCCATACTGTTCTCCATAGTGGCTGTACCAATTTACATTCCCACCAACAGTATTGGAGTGTTCCATTTCACTGAATCCATTTAACTAAGGGCCAACCAGATGTACCGATGCACCTATTAGACTAGTAGTAGTGTAGAGCATGGGATTTGAAGTGGTGAAAATTAGAAGAGGCAAGACCAGAAGCAGGAAAACCTGGTAGGAAATTACTGTAATAGTTCATGCTAGAGATGATGAATGGCTCAACAAAACCAAGGTAGGTGTGATAGGAGAGGAGTGATGGCGGAATTAAAAGTGGCAGGACTTGGTGACTGATTTGATATGGTGGTTGATGGAAAAGGAATTAAGGAGGACTCTTGGGTTTGAGACCTTAATGATGAGTAAATTTTGGTTTCACCAACCAAGAAGAATAGAGAACAGAATCTGGAAGAAAAATGATGAGTTTAGTTTTGGACATATTGAGTTCCAGATGGTTGTAGGGTATCCAAGTGGAGAGGAGATGTCCACTGGAAATGTTTTGATATACGAGTCTAGAGCTCCAGGGAAATGTCCCTGATGGAGATTTACATTTGGAAAACATCAGAATATGGATGATGGTAAAAATCATCAGAGGAGATGAGATCTCTAGAGAGAGGATGTATAGTGAGTATAGAGGAGGGCCAAAAAAAAAAAAAACAAAAAACCTTTTGGACTATCAATATTCAATAGGCAGACAGAGCAGAGGGCTCAGGAAGGTTGGTGCTTAGCCTGGACTCTACATTTTAGGAATTGTGGAGTTGAATGAGAAATCCCGACACAGTAACCCCAATCTTTCTTTCTTAGAACTTCTAAAACCTTTTTGTAGCCTATATAATTGAGGATTTTAAATTTTAGGGCAACACATTTTTCAATGTCTAATTTAGTAACTTTTTCTGAATATTGTTGCAAATTGCTTTGCAAAAAACCTTTCATTACAAAGTTTTCCAAGTTAACTAAAAATCTCTCTAGGCAGAAAAATTATATTTATTTTCTTTGTCTCATTTACCTAACAGCTTTGAAGTATCACATCCCTTTGCCTCAGGAAGAGTTGCTTCCTCTCAGTTTTAACCTAGGTCAAGCACCAAGCACTGTGCTTAGGAAAACGGTAGGTGGCCAAACCGGTTCAAATGGCATTATCTGTTGTTTTTACATAAATATGCCTACACTATCCTGTAACTACACCACACACACACACACACACACACACACACACAAGTAAGTTAGGTCTTTGTAAAATAGTGGTGGTTCAATTTCAATCTTGCCTTTCAGGTTTTTGTTTTAAATTTTTTTGTACCGAAGGGCAAATCAGGAAAAAAAGAAGTATGTGGCTTCCAGGGGCTGTTTCCCTTTAGGTTATTACAGCATGTTAAAAACTGATCACAGTTGACATACATCAGCTTGCCTGAGTCTCTGCAACATGCCTCAAATGCAAAAATCCTTCATGATGGACGATTGTGGGTAAAAACATACATGCATCAGATTTCTCCTCTGATAGCTTCCAGACCTCATTTTAGTGGGTTTGGCTCTTAAGGCAAACTCCACTGGACAGCACAGGAGTAGCACTCAGTCATTTCTCCCACACTTGGCCTCCATTCAGTGGGCGGACCCGACTAGCTGCTTACATCCTCTCCCTCCTAAGGGAGAAGGGAAGTTAGAGATCTCCCTGGTGAGTGCTGAGTTGCCATCTGCGCGTAAGATTTTATAGTGGAGAACCAAACACTCTGCTTTCTCTCAACTTCATTGTAATAAATCTTGGCAGAGACTCTCTCAAAGAGAGAAGAGGGAAGAGGGAGTGGAGAGATAAAGAGACAGAAGAAAAAGTAAACAGAGGAAAAGGAAGAGAGTAAGAGAAAGGGAAGAGAAGGGCTACATTGCCACTGCTATACACTACTTTCCCATGTGTGCTTTGTACTTGTAATACATGTGTCCTAAAAGTCACAAAGCTATTTCCTTCCCAGTGACTAGTAGTAACAATTTAATCCAAATGCAACCCCTGGTTTGTTTATGAGGGGAAAATAGGGTCTTTTGTTTCCTACCTACCTGGTTATTTTTTTAAGTGAATTGTTGANTTTCCCATGTGTGCTTTGTACTTGTAATACATGTGTCCTAAAAGTCACAAAGCTATTTCCTTCCCAGTGACTAGTAGTAACAATTTAATCCAAATGCAACCCCTGGTTTGTTTATGAGGGGAAAATAGGGTCTTTTGTTTCCTACCTACCTGGTTATTTTTTTAAGTGAATTGTTGAGTTAAAAAAAAAAAAGAAAAAAACAACAACCAAACTCTAGTCAATGTTCCAATAACCTACTCCTTTCTGCCACCCCCTGCCTTTTGCTGCTCCACAGTAAGCTAAGCTGTGCTCTCATTCACAGCAGAGGCTTCCCAAGGCAGGGTCTTCCCTGATGGCTCTGTGGTAAAGAATCCGCCTGCAATGCAGGAAACATGAGTTCGACGCTTGCATTGGGAAGTTCCCCTGGACAAGTGAATGGCTACCCACTCCAATATTCTTTCTGGGAAAATTCCAAGGAGAGAGGACCCTCACAGGCTGCAGTCCAAGGGGTCGCAAAACAGTCAGACATTATGGAGCACTCACACGTACATGCACACATCCAAGGCGGAGCCTTCGTCATCAGCTGAGGGTTGCTGTGCCCTGGCCAGGCTATAGCGATCACACAGACACGTCAGCCCTCATCGCCAAGTCTCTCTTGCTATTGCCACTTTCTTGACCTCTGTCTCCAGCAGATGAAAGTAAGGGAATTTTTTTTTTTCAGCCTTTGGTACAGAAAAGGAAATGTAAGTTAAAGAAAGAAAAGAACAGGAAAAGAGAAGAGGAAAATATGAAAAAAAAATAAGAAAACCCCTGTAGCAGTTGTCCCCAGGCTCCATCCCTAGCTCATGTGACCTTCTCTGCTTCTCTGCTCAGAAATTCATTAAACAAATGATGTTCTGGAGGGAAGATGGGGGCTGACATGTATATTCTGCATCACTACATGCGCACTAAGTCATTACAGTCTTGTCCAACTCTGTGCAACCCTATGAACTGTAACCTGCCAGGCTCCTCTGTCCATGGCGTTCTCCAGGCAAGAATACTGGAGTGGGTTGCCATGCCCTCCTTCAGGGGATCCTCCCCACCCAAGAATCGAACCCATGTCTCTTACATCTCCTACATTGGCAGGCAGGTTCTTTACCACTAGTGCTACGTGGGAAGCCCATGTGTACACTGCTATGTATAAAATTGATAACTGGTAAGAACCTACTGTATACCACAGGGAACTCTCCTCAGTACTCTGGTGACCTAAATGGGAAGGAAATCTAAAAATGAGGAGATATATGGGCTTCCCAAGGGGTGCCAATGGTAAAGAATCTGCCTGCAATGTAGGAGATGCAAGAGACACAGGTTTGATCCCTGGGTTGGGAAGATCCCCTAGGAGGAAGGCATGGCAACCCACTCCAGGATTCTTGCCTGGAGAATCCCATGGACAGAGGAGCCTGGCGGGCTACAGTCCATGTGGTCTCAAAGAGCTGGACACGACTGAGCATGAATGCATGTACATATGTATACATATAACTGATTCACTTTGTTGTAGAGGAGAAACTAACACAACATTGTAAAGCAACTTCAATTTTATATTATTGTTTGTTCAGATGGTAATACTCTGGATACATTTGATTAAATGTTAAATTTCAAAAAAAATAACTTTAAAAATGATGATTTTTGTTTTGAGGCATAGCCTTTTCATTTCCTACTGTGGGGTCAGGAAAGTATTGATATATGATATGATGGAGATTGGACAGGCAGTGTAATTCTCTGCCTGGGTTCTCATTCCAGGACCTAGCCCAGGGCCTGGCCCATAGTGCCAAATCACCTCCCTTTCTTAAAAAGCTTGTATTTGAGTACCCTGTAGCAATGCCACCATTCCTGGACTGTTCAGAGTGTTCTAGCACTATGTGATATGCCAGTAACATATCATTGGGAATCTACTTTTCGCAAAGGTGTTTGGTTATGAGGGAAATAGATTCCCATTTATAGGCAAAATATGTTGCTTCACATGCACATATGGACACACTTGTACACATTCATTGGCGTAAACAACCCAAACCTAACAAAAGATATTCTACTCCCTATTCTACAAGAAACCTCAGTTCCTTGTCCAAAGGTAACTGCAGAACCACTGTTAAGTGATCCTTGTCTCACTGCTAAGTCACTTCAGTCGTGTCCGACTCTGTGTGACCCCATAGACGGCAGCCCACCAGGCTTCCCCGTCCCTGGGATTCTCCAGGCAAGAACACTGGAGTGGGCTGCCATTTCCTTCTCCAATGCAGGAAAGTGAAAAGTGAAAGGGAAGTCGCTCAGTCCTGTCTGACTCTTAGCGACCCCATGGACTGCAGCCCACCAGGCTCCTCTGCCCATGGGATTTTCCAGGCAAGAGTACTGGAGTGGGGTGCCATCGCCACAGGCAAGCTTTAGTGTGGAAAGGAGGTGGGCTCAAGTTGCTCCCGGTTTGCACAGGCTCCTGAGGTAGAGGGTCCTCAGTAGTTCAGGGTGGGAGGCATCAAGCCTTGGGCTCTCATGGGGATGATAGCTCTGAAAACAGGTACGAGGAGAAGATGGGAAGCATCACCTGCTTTATTATAGTCTTACCTCCTTTGGGGTGTGACTTGGATCCTGGAATGGAATTGTCCAATGAAAGGAAAATTTGAGGTCCAGAAAGGAAGGGCTTTGTCTGAGGTCACTCCCCCCCCCCCACACACACATATATATTTAGAGGCAGAGCTGGAATGCTAGCCCCTAGGTCTCCAGCTTCCCAGGACAGTGTTCTTAATTCCCAAGCATCTCCACCAGTCGAATGAGCCAGGCTAGACCTCTGCTCCTGGTATTTTCCACTGCTATTCTATTCCCTGTGTCTAGACTATGAGCCTTACAGATGTCAAGGGTCCCTCAAAGAGAAGATTTTTCCTCTCCTTTTAGTCAAAAGATGATAGAGTTTGGGGGCCTGTAGAGAGAGTTTTCAAACTGTCAACTGCTCTGAAACACCTGGAGTGATAATGACATCAGTCTTTCCTAGCTGTTACCTTTTGAGGAAGGTCTACAACTCAGCAGAATTTTTTGTGTTTACATGATGGCTTTCCTTCCAATGCAGCCCTAAATCTGGATGGAAAGCACTGTCTTTTTTTTTTTTTTTCTTATCATAATGTTTCTGTTTGATTATAACATTCTTATACACTCCCTGGCAAAAGTGAATATTGTGGAAGAATATTAGGGAAAATAAGTGAACAGATGCTGTGCTTAAAATAAATATGTACATATAACCGAATCACTTTGCTCCACACCTGACACTAACAGAATCTTGTAAGTTGACTATCCTTCAATTAAAGTGTTAGTCGCTCAATTGTGTGACTCTCTGCGACCCCATGGACTGTTGCCTGCCAGGCTCTTCTGTCCATGGGATTCTCCAGGCAAGAATACTGGAGTAGGTTGCCATTCCCATCTCCAGGGGATCTTCCCTACCCAGGGATCGAACCCAGGTCTCCTGCATTGCAGGCAGATTCTTTACTGCCACCAGGGAGCCATACTTCATTTAAAGAAAAAGTTAAAAAAAAAATTTTTTTTTGCCAACTGTTAAGAAATCCCTTTTCTAGACACAAGAGGGAGCTTTTACCTAAAATGAAAATAAAGGCAGTTTAATGCACATTCTACCATGTTTATTTTCTTTTCATCGAAAAAATTAAATTTGTGATCTTTGAAAACACATTTGTTAAATGATTGTGAATACATATAACCCTAGAGATGACAGGCTCCTGAACTACTGTGACCTCTCGTCAGCAGTTGATATGGCTGTCTATTCCTCTCCTTAAAGGTTCTCTTTCCTTGGCTCCTGAGACACAACTCTGGCCCTGGGTCTGCTCATAACTTTTTTGATCATTTCTCTCTTTTCAGTGTGGGTGCTTTCTCGATTCCCCCAGCTCTCTTCCTTCTCATTCTGCAACATCTACACACTTTCCTTGACTGACCTCATGCATGCCCCGTGATTTCAATCCCCATTATGTGCTGAATAAGTCGCCACATGTACCTCCTGCTATTAAGTCCATGCTGAGGTCAAGACATGCATATTCACTTACCTACTGAACACGTACGTCCAAGAGCACAGAAGCTGCCAGAGGAAAATCGGTTGGCCTGACCCAAGACTACAGAACAGCTTGGTTAGGGAGTCTCTGAGTTTTTAGGGTCCTGTATGAACAGTGACATTTATGAAATGGAATAAACAGCAAAACAGCAGCAACAACAGCAACAACAGAAATCCTTTAAATACTAGAACACAACAAAAATGATGGCAGACAGCAAAAAGGATGATGTTTCCCATCCTCTTTTTGTACAAATACAAAAAGTATCACTTAGAGCTGAGTTGTCCAACTTAGTAGTCACTAGTTCACAGGTGGCTATTGTGCACCCAAAATAGGGCTGGTTTGAATTGAGATGTAGAATATATGTAAAATACATATCACATTTAAAAGAAAGCAGAGTATCTCATTAATCTTTTTATTTTAATGTTGATTCTAGAACAGCTCCCGGCTCATATGAAGTGCTCAATAAATGTTAGCTGCTACTATTTCTAGACATTAATTCTAATCATTCCAAATTTCTTGATGTCACCAAAACCAACCAGGCACTTTGATGCTTCTCTACCTTTGTAGAAATGGCTGTTTCACCTGCCTGGAATCATCTATCTTAAGTTCTTTCCCTATTAAACTCTTACTCATCTTTCAAGACCTGGCTTCAATGTCTTTCACCCAGTGTTTGAAGCCTTCCTCATTACCAGGGGTCATTTTCTCCACTGTGGCATAATTTACATGTTGCTATTATTGCACACATTATTATAGTACAGTTACATTTGTAGTGTAATTGTGTGTCTGTTTCCTCCATTAGACTCTTAAACTCAATAAGCACTGGGGCTTGTTTGCTTTCTCTTGGTATCACCAGAGTCCAGGACATTTGGCACATAATATGTACTCAATGGGCTTCCCTGGTAGCTCAGCTGGTAAAGAATCTGCCAGCAATGCAGGGGACCCCAGTTCAATTCTTCGGTTGGAAAGATTCCCTGAAGAAGGGTTAGGCTACCCACTCCAGTATTCTTGGGCTTCCCTGGTGGCTCAGATGGTAAAGAATCCGCCTCAGATGGTAAAGAATCGAGACCTGGGTTCAATCCCTGGGTTGGGAAGATCCCCTGGAGGGGGGCATGGCAACCCACTCCAGTATTCTTGTCTGGAGGATCCCCATGGACAGAGGAGTCTGGTGGGCTACAGTGCATGGAGTCTCAAAGGGTAGGACATGACTGAGTGACTAAGCACAGCACAGATACTCAATAAATGTTTTCCAAATTGAAAATTAAATCAACCAATCAAACCGTCTGTCTTTACACATGAAGAAACTGAAGTTCAAGGAGGTAATGCAACATTTTAGATGGGTTACACTTTGAATTCCAATGGACCAGGGGACCTTTCTTCTTGCCTCTAAAAAGAATAGGCAAAAAGTGATCTCAGAATACAAGTACAGCAAGTAGAGCTTTAGATTAACCTAGATCCTTAAGTTTCTCTACCTTGTAAGAAAATATCATGAAAGAGAATCCAAAACCCTGATATTGAGTTGAGCATTTTGTGCTAAGCTACTTTTGTCACATCCAACTCTGTGTGACCCTATGGACTATAGCACCCCCAGGCTCCTCTGTCCAAGGGGATTCTCCAGGCAGCAGTACTGGAGTGGTAGCCATGCCCTTTTCCAAGGAATCTTCCTGACCCAAGGATCGAACCCTCGTCTCTTATGTCTCCTGTGTTGGCAGGCAGTTCTTTACCACTAGTGCCACCTGGGAAGCCCCTGTATCAAAACTCCCACTAGTTTCGGATCTTAGAATATTGGTTAAGAATGTCATCTTCATTTATTACCCCACTTTAGCTGGCTAGTCAGCAAGATCTGCAAGTGACTGAAGAGTGTAGGGTTCAATATTGCTGTGCCCTTGATGGCAAGAATACCATAACCCAAATGGCCTGGATGCTAATTCTTACTGTGCTGCTAAACTACTTAAACTTTCAGTAACTGTTTTCACATCCATATAAGAGGGTGTTGGATCAGATGATCTCTAAAGTCTGACAAACTCCCCTGTGACTGTGACTATGACATGATCCTTCATAGACAATGAGACTTATTTTTAGAGCTTCCTAGAAAAAAACATGCAGTTAGCAAATTATTATGGGAATACCTGATTGAAATGGCATTTGTAGATTTACTTTCACATGCAACATTTCAGTCTGTAAAACCCCTGTGAGGAAAATTAACTGGTTGTTATACCAGTTCTGCAGATAGTGGTGGTGATGATGGTGAGGATGATGATAAGAGCTAATATTTTTTATTGAGTGTTTTTTTAGAACTCTGCATGTATCAATGGTACTATCTTGTTACTCTAGATGAAGATTCTAAAGGTCCATAAGGTTAAGTGATCAAAGTTGGTAGTGACAGAACCAGTACTTGAATCCAAATCAACTGTCATTTCTATATTCTTATACCAATTACTCATTTTCCTGCAGTATACAATTTCAATTGGTTTTTTTTTTTTTTGTACCATTGAAATTATCAGTTTTCACGATAGCCCTTCACAACTGGAGGCTACTACTCTTTATCCTTTTAACTTTCTCTTCTTTCCTAAATGAATTACATTTCTGGTCACAGAGCTGGTGCTGGCTCACCTTGTCTCATGCAAGTTAATTCTGTGGACCTCTTTCTGACTCTCCACTTAGTGATATCACTTTGGTGGCTTGAAATAGCCCATAGTGGGAGGTTTTAATACCATGGAAATATATAGATGTTACAAATAGATACTGCTTTACACGCTGGAGAGCCAGTTGTTAAAATTTACCAGCACATGTCTGGTTCTAAATGAAAGAGAGAAATGCTTCAACCTTGTTCTGGGTTCCACTGCACAAAGTGGTCATCTGTATTTGAATAAAGATAGCAGTGTAGACCACAGCATCTGTCTTAGTCTGGAGAAAGAGAGTAGTTACTCTTCCTTTGAGATGCCTTTGCTATATTTCCAGATATATCTAGACTTGGAGAGAGCTAGTAGAGCTCAAGAAACAGTTTACTGCTCTAAATTGTTACTATTTTCCTTTCTGTTGACTCCTAAAAACTGCCAAGGTGGAGGCTCTGATCCATTGTGGAATTGGCAAAGATTTTTAGAAAATCTGCTTTAAGCTACCTATATCAGTTAGGGTGACATGGTGAGTAAATGGTAATGCCTGGGTTTCTTAATGGCCAGTGTACTTGTACAAGACATGATTTGAAAATATTTGCAATATGTATTGATAATCAGTGATGTACGAATGAACAAAACTTACATTGTATAAACAATCACTCTAAGGATGTTTACTTAATGTTCAGTCATCAGAGTCCCAGCATGTCCAACTGTTATACATACTCACATTTAAGGAGAAATCTATGCCCTTTGTCATATTTTGGAGGTGGAACAATCTCTGTCATTCTCTTGAAGATAGGAATAATGGAAGGTTTGATTTGATAGTGCACAACACTGACCACAGATTCCTCCCCCAAACTAGTCTAGACCTATTCCCTGGAAAGGAAAAGCCCTGGATCCCCCAAGATAGCCTCAATTCCAAAATCTCTGTCTGGCTCTAAGTCCTTACACCAGAAAATAGGCCCTACTTTTTGGTTGATGAAAATACCATCATTGTATGCACTGGGAATGGGACTGTTTTCCTGGAAGCGGAGAAAACTGTTCATTATTATTCATATATTTCACTAGAGCTCATGAGCTGGAGAGACAGAGACATGAGGGAAACCACAAGAAAGTCACTTGACCTCATGCCTCCGGCAAGCCTCTTCTCAGCAGATCCTCCTCAGGAGCTGGTCTGTGGCCTCCTCCCCAGGACCTGCATGTCTGGCCACATGTGTGTCCCAAGGGGAGGTCCACCTGTTGGACACAGTGCAGGCAGTATCCATGAGGCCCACCCCCCACTCCAAACCCAACTCTGTTGCAGTAGCCCCTTAGCCAGTTTCCTTTGGGGACTCATCTGGGCCCAAGGCTCTGAAGAAGAAGCCAGATGACTTACCCTCTGGAACCATGAGAAGCTTAATCAGGAGTGCTTATGAAGACTTTGTTGTTTAATCACTCAGTTGTACCCAACTCTTTTGTGACCCCATGGACTGTAGCCCACCAGGCTCCTCTGTCCATGGGATTTCGCAGGCAAGTATACTGGAGTGGGTTGACATTTCCTCCTCCAGGGAATATTTCTGATCCAGGGATTAAACCTGGGGTCTCCCACATTGCAGGAAGATTCTTTTCCATCTGAGCCATCAAGGAAGCCCCTGTGAAGCCTAGTTACAGAAAATATCAGGGGCAGGCTCAGAATATGATTGATGGAATGAGGACTGAGTAGAATTCCCCTCTCTGGGAATTTTTACAAGGGCAGGGGCATGAAGACATTTAGGAAGAAGCAAACAGTGAGGTGGAAGGTCAGATGTGTTTGGATGAAGAATAGCTGAACTAAACCCCTTCTCCCTTGAGTGTTTCTCTGAAGGTGGAGGGATGAGGACAGAACTTTTTGGAAAAGAGCTGTGTGATAAAAGGCAGAGCCTATCAGAGCGTTTCCTGATAGAGAGACTGATTATCAAATATGCTCATGACTCTCAAGATTATAAATAGAGAGTGGACGAAGTTCTTTTTTGTTGAATTTTCTTTTCTACATCAAAGCTGGCATTCTTCAGCTCTTTCTAATTGTAAGCCACATTATAGGACCAGCTCGTTTGTACTCTTTTGATCTCCTACCACTTGTCCTTTCTCTCTCTTATATTTTTAAATATGGGCTTTGTATATTTTAAAATATGGGCTTTGTATATGTAATCCCAAGGCTAAAATGTGTCAGCCTCAAACACCCCTTAAGCCAAGCAGTCAGGTGATTTATAGATGCCAAGTTGAAGACTCTTATATACTTATGAGGTGGAGAGGTGTGACATAAAGTGCTAACTAGAGTGAAAAGAGCAAAAACAACATAAGAAAAAGGCAAGGCTTGACGGTGGGAATAGGCAAAGAAACAGACAAAACCCCAAAGCTCAGGGGAGAGCTTAGGCTGTAGGCAAACACTGAAATTAATTCCAGTGATATCTGAGGATGGATGAGATAGCTGTGGGGTCTGGTGAATATACTTAAATGCTTACCTGAAGGAAGAGAGAATTAGGAAGTTGTTGCCAAAATTACATGCAGCAATGTTTGTTTCTCTACTTGTTTTCTGATTCATAGAAGTAAATGCTTGTTTGAAGGAGGAGGGGGGAACCATCATCATCAGAATTAATCCAAGTGATACTGGATCCTGAATGAATTATAGACATGCTTTGTTTTATTGTGTTTCACAGATATTGTACTTTTCACAATCTGAAGGTTCATGGCAACCCTACATCAAAGAAGTCTATAGGCACCATTTTTCCGACAGCATTTTCTCATTTTGTATCTCTGTGTCACATTTTGGTAATTCTCAAACTTTGTTTCAATTTTTCATCATTATTATACTTGTTATGCTGACCTGTAATCAGTGATCTTTTATGTTACTATTGTAATCATTTTGGGGTGCCACAAACTACAGTCATATAAAACAGCAAACTTAGTAAATATTGTGTGTGTTCTATTATCTGAGACTCTGAGGCTGAGACAAAACAATATTGAAAATTAGGCCAGTTAATAACTCTAAGTGTTCAAATGAAAGGAAGAGTCACCTGTCTCAAATTTTAAACCAAAAGCTAGAAAATTTGATTAAGCTTAGTGAGGAAGGCATGTCAAAAGCCAAGACAGACCAAAAACTAGGGCTCTTGAACCAAACAGTTAGCCAAATTATTAATAACAAAGGAAAAATTCTTGAAGGAAATGGAAAGTGCTACACCAGTAAACACTTGAATGTTAAGAAAGAGAAATAACCTTCATTGCTGATATGGAGAAAGTTTTAGTGGTCTGGGTGGAAGATCAAACAAATCAGAATATTCCCTTAAGCCAAAGCCTAATCAAGAGCAAGGCCCTAACTCTCTTACTTCTGTGAAGGCTGAGAGAGGTAAGGAAGCTGCAGAAGAAAAGTTTGTAGCCAGTAGAGCTTGGTTCATGACATTTGAGAAAAGAAAATATTTCTGTAACATCAAAGTGCAAGGGAAAGCAGCAAGTGCTGATGCAGAAGCTGCAGCAAGTTATCTAGAAAACCTAACTAAGATAATTCATGAGGGTAGCTATGTTAAAAACCAGATTTTCAATGTAGATGGAATAGCCTTCTGTTGGAAGAAGATACCATCTAGGACTTAGAGCTAGAGAAAAGTCAGTGCCTGGTTTCAAAGGACAGATTGACTCTCTTTTTGGGGGCCAGTGCAGCTGGGGACTTTAAGTTGAAAAGCCAATGTTCATTTACCATTCTACAAATCCTATGCCTTCAGAATTATGCTAAATTGATTCTGCCTGGAACATATAAATGGAACCAAAAAAAGCCATAATGACAGCATATGTTCAGAGCATGGTTTCAGTTCAGTTCAGTTCAGTCACTCAATCATGTCCAACTCTTTGCGACCCCATGAATTGCAGCACGCCAGGCCTCCCTGTCCATCACCAACTCCCAGAGTTCATTCAAACTCACGTCCATTGAGTTGGTGATGCCATCCTGCCATCTCATCCTCGGTCGTCCCCTTTTCCTCCTGCCCCCAATCCCTCCCAGCATCAGTCTTTTCCAATGAGTCAACTCTTCGCATGAGATGGCCAAAGTACTGGAGTTTCAGCTTTAGCATCATTCCTTCCAAAGAACACCCAGGGCTGATCTCCTTTAGAATGGACTGGTTGGATCTCCTTGCTGTCCAAGGGACTCTCAAAAGTCTTCTCCAACACCATAGTTCAAAAGCATCAATTCTTCAGTGCTCAGCTTTCTTCACAGTCCAGCTCTCACATCCATACATGACTACTGGGAAAACCATAGCCTTGACTAGACGGACCTTTGGAGAAGAGCTAATGCCTGTCCTAAAACTCTTTCAGAAAAATTGCAGAGGAAGGAACACTTCCAAATTCATTCTATGAGGCCACCATCACCCTGATCAAAACCAAAGACAACACAAAGAAAGAAAACTACAGACCAATATCACTGATGAACATAGATGCAAAAGTCCTCAACAAAATTTTAGCAAACAGAATTCAGCAACACATCAAGAAGCTCGTACACCATGATCAAGTTGGGTTTATTCCAGGGATGCAACAATTCTTCAATATACACAAATGAATCAATGTGATACACCATATTAACAAATTGAAAGATAAAAACCATATGATAATCTCAATAGATGCAGAAAAAGCCTCTGACAAAATTAAACACCTATTTATGATTAAAACTCTTTAAAAAATGGGCATAGAAGGAATCTAGCTCAACACAGTAAAGGCCATATATGATAAGCTTACAGTAAACATTCTCAATGGTGAAAAACTGAAAGCATTCCCCATTAGATCAGGAACAAGACAAGGGTGTCCACTTTTGCCATTATTATTCAATATAGTTCTGGAAATCCTAGCTACAGCAGTCAGAGAAGAAAAAGAAATAAAAGGAATCCAGATCAGAAAAGAAGTAAAGCTCTCACTGTTTGCAGATGACATGATACTGTACATAGAAAACCCTAAAGATAGTATCAGAAAATTACTAGAGCTAATCAGTGAACTTAGTAAAGTTGCAGGATACGAAATCAGTACACACAAATCACTTGCATTTCTATATACTAACAATGAAAAATCGAAAAGAACAATTAAGATCAATCCCATTCACCACTGCAACAAAAAGAATTAAATATCTAGGAATAAACTTACCTAAGGAGATGAAAGAACTGTACACAGAAAATTATAAGACACTAGTGAAAGAAATCAAAGATGACATAAACAGATGGAGAGATACTCCATGTTCCTGGGTAGGAGGAATGAATACTGTGAAAATGATTATCCTACCAAATGCAATCTACAGATTCAATGCAATCCCTATCAAATTACCAATGGCATTTTTCACAGAACTAGAATAAAAAATTTCACAATTCATATGGAAACACAGAAGACCCCGAATAGCCAAAGCAGTCTTTAGAAAGAAGAATGGAGCTGGAGAAATCAAGCTTCCTGACTTCATGTTATATTACAAAGCTATAGTCATCAAGACAGTATGGTACTGGCACAAATACAGAAATATAGACCAATGAAACAATATAGCCTAGAAATAAACACATATACCTACAGGTACGTTAGTTTTTAAAAAGGAGGCAAGAATATACAATGGGGCAAAAGAGCCTCTTCAATAAATGGTGCTGGGAAAACTGGCAGCTCCATGTAAAAGAATGAAATTAGAAGATTCCCTAACACCATACACAAAGATAAACTCAAAATGGACTAAAAACCTAAATGTAAGACCAGAAACTATAAAACCCTTAGAGGAAAATATAGGCAGAACATTCGAAGAGATAAATCAAAGCAAGATCCTCTATGATCCACCTTCTGCTGCTGCTGCTAAGTCACTTCAGTCGTGTCCGACTCTGTGTGACCCCATAGATGGCAGCCCACCAGGCTCCCCCATCGCTGGGATTCTCCAGGCAAGAATACTGGAGTGGGTTGCCATTTCCTTCTCCAATGCATCAAAGAGAAAAGTGAAAGTGAAGTCGCTCAGTCTGTCCGACTGTTAGCGACCCCATGGACTGCAGCCCACCAGGCTACTCCATCCATTGGATTTTCCAGGCAAGAGTACTGGGGTGGGGTGCCATTGCCTTCCCCGATGATCCACCTTCTAGAGTAACAGAAATAAAAACAAAATAAATAACTGGAGCCTGATTAAACTTAAAAACTTTTGCACAGCAAAGGAAACTATGACCAAGGTGAAAAGAAAACCCTCAGAATGGGAGAAAATAATACAAATGAAACAACTGACAAAGATTAATTTTTAAAATATACAAGCAGCTCATACAACTCAATACCAGAAAAACAAACAACCCAATCAAAAAGTGGGAAGAACACCTAAACAGACATTTCTCCAAAGAAGACATACAGATGGCTAACACATGAAAAGATGCTCAACATTGCTGATTATTAGAGAAATGCAAATCAAAACTTCAATGAGATATCACCTCACACTGGTCAGAATGGCCCTCATCAAAAATTCTACAAACAATAAATGCTAGAGAAGGTGTGGAGAAAAGGGAACACTCTTGTACTGTTGGTGGGAATGTAAATTGATATAGCCACTATGGGAGACGGTGGAGATTCCTTTAAAAACTATGATTAAAACCACCATATGATCCAGCAATCCCACTCCTGGGCATATACCCTGAGGAAACCAAAATTGAAAGAGACACATGTATCCCATTGTTCATTGCAGCACTATTTACAATAGCTAGAACATGGAAGCAACCTAGATGTCCATCGACAGGTAAATGGATAAAGAAGTTGTGGTACATATACCCAAAGAAATATTACTCAGCCATAAAAAGGAACACATTTGTGTCAGTTCTGATGAGGTGGATGAACCTAGAACCTATTATACAGAGTGAAATGAGTCAGAAAGAGAAAGATAAATACCGTATTCTAACACATATATGGAATCTAGAAAAATGGTTATGAAGAATTTATTTACAGAGTAATAGGGGAGAAACAGACATAGATAATAGACTTATGGACATGGGGAGAGGGGAGGAGAGGGTGAGATGTATGGAAAGAGTAACATAGAAACTTACATTACCATATGTAAAATAGATGGCCAACGGGAATTCACTGTATGGCTCAGGAAACTCAAACAGCTGCTCTGTATCAACCTAGAGGGGTGGAATGGAGAGGGAGATGGGAAGGAGTTTCAAAAAGGAGGGGATATATGTATGCCTATGGCTGATTTATGTTGAGGTTTGACAGAAAACAGCAAAATTCTGTAAAGCAATTATCCTTCAATAAAAATAAATTAATTAAAAATTTATAAAAAGAAAAAAAATGCTAAATTATAAAAATAAAGTGTAGTTGGGCTACTCCATATCTTGCTTCCAGGTAAATTCTCCTTCCATTATTCATATGATTGAATATTAAAATATAGTTATAGCATTGTAAACACAAAATTTCATAAGATATAACATCCAGACACAGTTGTTGGTTTTGTTAACTTTGGTCTTCTATAGGCAACTGTATTAAGTAGCAGTATTTGCCTAAGTCTTTGTGCACACTGATTTCTATCTCTCTCTCTCTTTTAAAATCTTTATTGAATTTGTTACAATATTGCTGCTGTTTTGTGTTTTGGGTTTTTGGCTGTGAAGCATGTGGAATCTTAGCTCCCCAACCAGTGATCAAACCCAGGCCTCCCGCAGTGGAAGGCCAAGTCTTAAACATTGGACCACCAGGAAATACACCATATGCCTCTTTTATTTCAGGGACTATCCTCCTATTATTGTAATTTATTTGTTGAAAAAATGGTGTCCTTTGTCTCTAGAGTTTCCCACAGTCTTGACTTCACTTGATGACATTCTCTGTTGTAGTTTAATATGCTTCTCAGTCCTGAGTTTCCTGTAGATTAGTAGTTAGTTCTACAGGATTAATCAGATTTGGGTTTATTTGTGTTTTTCTCTTGGCTTCTTAGGTAGTAGTGTGTTCTATTTGGAGGTACACAATGTGGGTTGCCTCTCTTTTCTGTCATTTTAGCTGCCATTAATGATCAATGTCATCAGGCTTTAGGTTGATAATATTTTTGGATGTTTTGATTGTTAGAAGATAGTTCTCTAAAATAAGGAGAGAACTCTGGGAACAAGATTCCCTGATTTCTCACATGTTGATAAATTTGTTGCCTTTCTATTTGAAAATCAGACTGGGTATAAAATCTTTGGCTCAGCTTTTCTTTCCTTGAGTATATTAAACATGCTATTCCATTTCCTGCTGGCATAATGATTGTTGTCAAAGTCTGACAACAATCTGGCTTTCTCTCCTTTATGAGCAATTTTGTCCTTTCACTGACATTTTTCCCTTTAGACTCTTAGTAGTTTTACTCGAATATGTCTCATTGCTTTGACTGAGTCAATTTCCTTTTATAATATGCAGTTTCAAATTCTATTTCAGATATATTTTCATGAACTATACTTTTTTGAAATTGTTCTGTTTCCTTCCTTTGATTGTCTTCTTTGAAGATTGAGAGCTTTTGAAGAGTGAAACAATTTTGAACAGCTGCTTGAGGGACATCAACATAGGGGTGAAGAAATAAAGAATTGCCAATCAGTATTTAAAGCTGAACTGAGATTAAATGGCATTCACTTGTAGTGGAGCCAACTTTGTATTGCAGAACTCAGCAGATACAAACAAAACAGATGTTTGGGTATGGTGACAAAGCAGATAGCATGGAACGGTAAGGGACTGAGGGATTCTAGGATGCTACTTATGGAGAAGGCAATGGCACCCCACTCCAGTACTCTTGCTTTGAAAACCCCATGGATGGAGGAGCCTGGTGGGCTGCAGTCCATGGGGTCACTAAGAGTTGGACACAACTGAGCGACTTCACTCTCACTTTTCACTTTCCTGCATTGGAGAAGGAAATGGCAACCCATTCCAGTGTTCTTTCCTGGAGAATCCCAGGGATGGCGGAGCCTGGTGGGCTGCCGTCTATGGGGTCTCACAGAGTCGGACACAACTGAAGCAACTTAGCAGCAGCAGCAGCAGGATTCTACTTAAAGTATAGCTGGAATAATTACCAACATATGCATTGCACAAATAAATGAAAAAAAAAATCTAAGTATTTCTGGGAGAGTTTCAATTTATTACTATTTTACTTAATTTTTTGTTTTCTTAAAATGATTTTCCATAAACACTCTGAAGTGTTTATTTATTTACGGCTACACTGGGTCTTGATTGCTGTGTTTGGGCTTTTCTCCAGTTGTGGAGAGCAGGGGCTACTCTCTAGTTGCTGTGTGCAGGCTTCTCCTTGTGGGGGCTTCTCTTGTTGTGGAGCACAGGGTCTAGGCATGCAGACTTCAGTAGTTGCTGTGCATGGACATCGTTGCCCAGCAGCATGTGGGATGACCAGGGATCAAACCCTGTGTCCCCTGCATTGGCAGGTGGATTCTTTACCACTGGACCACCAGGGAAGTCCACTGTTTGATTTCATATGAAGGGAACATAACTGTGTAACTCAGTGGGGGTTAATTCTTATTCATTTGTAAAAATGTTCATAATATATCAACAAATCAGAAAAGATAACCTTGATCATCTGCCTGGATTTTTTGTTTCAAACAAAAATATTCCATATCTGTATGTTACATCAGCTAGGTCACAAAAATAGTCGCACATGGATTTTTGTTACACAGTAATAATGTCAATGAAAACAGTGCCTGGGAGTCAGGACTTTTTAGTTGGAAATTTGTTCTTATAAGTCACACTGGCAGATGTCTCAACATTATTTCTACTAAATTTTAGGTCTGTGGCACTGAAACTATCACTCAGAAAGTGAGCAAAGTTGATCTTTGTTCATAGGCTACCTTTCTGAAGTAGGAATTCTTCTGGTTATTTTCTACATTTACACTTACCTTTAAGTAATACTAGACATAATTGTAATGTTAGAAAAGTGTATTACTTTTTGGCCTCTCTTTGCCTCATAGTAGTGGTAAAAGGGCTCCTTGGTCAAATACCTTCTCACTCTCCTGTAAGATTCCCAGTGTTCCTCTTGTCATATCTGTACCTCTTGTCACATCTGCACAATAAACACCATTGATGTTTCTTGGTTGGTTTTCTTTGCCACTTTCCCCTAGGTGCCTGTTAAACAAGAGTTAAGATACTGATGTCATCTCAGATAAAAATGTTTATGTCCACATGGTCTTGCCCTGCATGGCAGAGGAGGGAGGAGCAAGCTAGATATACATCAAATATATATCCAAAGGAATTCTGCAAGCAACTTTAGAATCTCACATGAAGTTTTATTACTTCCAACCACAAACTCTTGTTCTTTCCATACCTACAAATCCATTCTTTCTTGATGGCCTCCCTTGCAGTTGTCCAGGCAGTAGCCATTTCTTGCTTGCTTTGACAAGGATGGTGAAATGCAGCTGGGATGCTTTGCAGCAAGCTGAATAGGATCTTAAAGTGAGCTTCTTGACTAATTTGCTCAGCTTGCACAATCTCCTTCGAAAGGATCTCAACCCTTTTCTGTCCCTATCTATTGTTAAGATGCATCTTGTGGCTACTCTCCACAGATGGCTCCAGGATGCTGATGCTTTCACCGGGAACACCAGTGCCTGAACTCTTTGCTGGACCAAGGTGACATTGTAGATGCTGAATTCTTTGTTGTAACAACACTGCAGACACTTGCACTTGGAGTACTGACACTGTATTAGAGGTTGTGCATCATGTTGCTGCCAAAGCTGTTGGCACCCATGCTACTGATCTTTTGTTTTCAATGTCCTATGGAGATTTGCTGCAGTAAAGCATCCTCCTTGCTAAAGGGTTCTGACTCCAGTCTCCAAGGCCTGGCCTAAAATATAATCTGGTATACACCATGCTATAGTTAAAGTCTACCTCTCCTCATCCTCAGATACTAATTTATTTCTGTTGAGTCAGATTTGTTTACTTTCCCATACAACTGTTTCCCAGAAGAATCCTTAGGCCCTAGAACAATATCTTTTCCAGCCTCACCAATGATCCTGATAATGCTCAGATTGTATCTGGAGCCCCTGTTAACATTCTTCCCCTTCCCATTAACCCCAGTAAAAAGTTTGCTGTCTTTATTTAGAGTCTAACCCCACCCAATAACCAGCCTGAGCAACTGACACTCCTTCCAGTGAGAGCTTACACAACACTCAGTCATTGAGAAGAGAGAAACGTGGAGCCATCTGGTCTTGTTTATTAGCTCACACAAGTTGCCACAGCCCTGTTGATACTGTCCCTGTCTGATGACTCATGGGACTCATCAGGAAGCTACTATTCAGTGCCTGCTTGGGACATGGTAATCTTTCTGTTGGGACATTGGTATATTTTATGAGATGTCTAATGGTCCTGTCTTAGACGCACATCCCATAGCCATTTCCTTTTCGGAGTCAAGAGACCTCACTATCCACGCTGCCAAGAATCAGGATGCAGGCCTTTGTTTTTGTTATCCACATACCTCTTGCTTTCCATTTCCATTGTCTCTTAGCTCAAGGAACTATCCAGACTGTAGGAAAAACCCCAGTGGCCCCACCATTCACAACCCTTACAAATTAATTTAACATACTTCTCCCACATAATTTCTTTTCTTTTCTTTTTTTGTATATATGGATAGGTTGTTCCCCTGGTAGCTCAGACCGTAGAGTCTGCCTGCAATGCAGGAGGACCCATGTTTGACCCCTGGGTTGGAAAGATCTCCTGAAGAAGGAAATGGCTACCCACTCCAGTATTCTTGATGGAGAATTCCATGGACAGAGGAGCCTGGTGTGCTATGAGGCCGCAAATAGTTGGACATGACTGCGAGACTAACACTTTCACTTTCAGTTCACTCTTACTATCTTCAGCTTTGAGATTTTTAATTGAAATTGTGACCAAAAAGTCCCATTTGCTAGTCTGCAAATTTTCCCTCAATAAATGTCAGTCTTCCCCCTGAGTATAGC
Organism: Oreotragus oreotragus; assembly: GCA_006410675.1. Taxonomy (NCBI): domain Eukaryota; kingdom Metazoa; phylum Chordata; class Mammalia; order Artiodactyla; family Bovidae; genus Oreotragus; species Oreotragus oreotragus. The sequence goes on from SJYX01018883.1 coordinate 45,410, forward strand.
AAAGTGCATGTACTTCCCTAAAGCTTCCCTGTTCTCTTAGTAACAGTCCTCTTCCAAGGCTGGAGAGAGCCCTCTCCAGCATCCTGAAATGCAGGCACACTTAGTGTGCTGGGGATGGATAGCATTGTGGGCCTACCTCAAGGGGAGTGCTGGTCAGAGATAATGAGAAAAATAAAATAAGGAAGCATTTTATTTATTGTATCATAGGACAAACCAAGGAGAAGGCAATGGCAACCCACTCCAGTACTCTTGCCTGGCAAATCTCATGGACGGAGGAGCCTGATAGGCTGCAGTCCATGGGGTCGCTAAGAGTCGGACATGACTGAGCGACTTCCCTTTCCCTTTTCACTTTCATGCATTGGAGAAGGAAATGGCAACCCACTCCAGTGTTCTTGCCTGGAGAATCCCAGGGATGGGGGAACCTGGTGGGCTGCCGTCTCTGGGGTCGCACAGAGTCAGACACGACTGAAGCGACTTAGCAGCAGCAGCAGCAGCAGCAGGACAAACCAAGGCTATGTACTTTAATTGCTCTCATTTACATAGTCACTAATTATATAAATAAATCAATTGTTAACATCCAGGGGAGATAGTAAGCTCCTATATCCCAGGGATGAAAACACCTTATTTAATATCTTGCGAAGGATAGGTAAAGAAGGGCATGAGACTGGCACTATGGAGAATACAGGCAATAGAGTGCTTTGTAAATAGCAAGTTACTGCAGCAGGCTACCTTGCTCATTAAGGGACTATATTATTAGATACAGACCGTGCTCAGTTCAACTTTGGGATGCTATCAAGCACAAAGTTCATAGAAATTATGGGAATTAAAAGATTTGAAATGTGTGTAACAGACCTTATGGGTAAGATCCAATGACTGGGGTGTACATGTATATGTGGCAGTATTGCAAATTTTTGAAATTTTGCAAGAAGACAAGGGTGTCTGATAAACACTCAGAGGAGATAGTGTGAAGAAGTGTACTTTCTCAAATGTAGGGTGACCATCTTATTATCGATTGATTGATCAATTGGCAGACTTTCCTTTTCTCCGGCATCACCTAATAATGTGTGGTAACCCAGGGTGGAGACTCCCTGACTGATGTCTAACTGTGCTGCAATCTTTTAGTGACAGTGTCTTGCAGCCGTTCAGCCCAGATGACTGTCTCCTTTGGACAGTCTCCTCAGGTTTTGGAACAAAGCCAAAGGAAGCAAACCCCAGGGTTTTCAGGGAACCCTTTGGTTCATTCAACCAGGAAGCCCCACACCAGGACAGTCTCCAGGTGTCACACATGTGATATGGCAGCATTCAGGGCAAAGCCAAGAACACATTTAATCAGAAGGACAAGTGAGACATGGGTTCAGTGGAAGGAGTAAGCCAAGGCATTGAAACAAGGCTGCAGACTGCACATCTATCAGTGAGGAAACCTTTAAACCTTCCAATGATGCATGATGGATGTTTGGTCTAATGAACTATGAGACATTATTCTCTGTTAAATAGTAGGAATTCTTTCCACTTATAAAGAAAAAGAGGAAAATAAAAACAAGTTTCCACATGGATCACTCCCAGCTGTATATGGTGCCTTGTAAATATCTAGTTAGGTAGTTTCCTGAGGAGTCATGGGGATTTTTCCTCTTAAGGTGAGATCTTCTTAATTAGGTGGCCTAAGAGTGTGAAGGCTGCCAGGAGGAGAGTCAGTAATTTTGACCAAGGGAGTAATAAGACAGATAATGGAAAAGAAGTTTCTGACTTTTCAGGATCCGCAGGGGATCGATCACCTTGGCTGAATTCATGACGTGCTGCTGTCCAAATTGAAGGAACAACAAAGCAAAAAATAACTGTGAAAACTAACTAACAGGCTAATGGTGTCAAAAATGGCAAAGGACATTTGAAAATTCTCCCCTCCATAAAAGCAATGAAAAAACAGGTAAAATGTGTCAGAATCAACTTTTTCAGAGCTCTGTAAATTAACAAAAAGTTTATGGCAACTTTGGAAATGTTTATTTAAGAAAAGTGGCCAAGTCTCGAAACAGTGAGCTTGTGGTGTTTTAACATCTCTTATTTACACTGCATTCTTTCCAGCTCAGTGGTAGTCCTGAAAACCAGTAGTTCATTGGGAGCACTGGAAGGAGCAGGAGTTTTGGAACTCCTTCAAAGCCTCACTCCAGGAGAACTGCTATTATTTGACTGATCCTGGAATGCTCCTACTTGCAAGGATACAGTCAGAGCTCACATAGTCCTAAAAGCCTTTTTCTTGAGGGTATTTGTCAAAAATATATACAGGCATTATTCAACTTCAGTATTGGCTTAAGTGGTGGATAATAGTTAGGGCAAAAAAAAAAAAAAAGCTAACCAAAATCTTAAAATGAAAAGCTGGAGAATGAGATGTCCAATGGACTTTAAAAAGTTCTTATGTATCCCTGAGAGTCTAGATGGCTAAACACATTCCTAGACTGTGAGCAGCTCATCAAAGGACTGATAAAGACCTAAGTACTGAAAAAGGTAACTATATAGGTAAATATAACAGATAATTAAATATATCTTGTTTATAATTTTCTATATAATCAATCAGTTATTATAAATCCATGTTGATGGGCATACCATCAATTCAGTTCAATCGCTCAGTTGTGTCCGACTCTTTGCAACCCCATGGACTGCAGCACACCAGGCTTCCCTGTCCATCGCCAACTCCCCAAGCTTGCTCAAACTCATGTCCATCAAATTGGTGATGCCATCCAACCATCTCATCCTCTGTCATCCTCTTTTCCTCCTTTGATCTTTCCTGGTATCAGGGTCTTTTCCACTAAGTCAGTTCTTTGCATCAGGTGGCCAAAGTATTGGAGTTTCAGCTTCAGTATCAGTCTTTCCAATGAATCTTCAGGACTGATCTCCTTTAGGATGGGCTGGTTGGATCTCCTAGCAGTCCAAGGGACTCTCAATAATCTTCTCCAACACTACAGTTCAAAAACATCAATTCTTCAGTGCTCAGCTTTCTTTATGGTCCAACTCTCACATCCATACATGACTAGTGGAAAAACCATAGCTTTGACTAGATGGACCTTTGTTGGCAAAGTAATGTCTCTGCTTTTTAATATGCTGTCTAGGTTTGTCATAGATACCCAGGACAAATGAGAACATATGTCCACACAAGAACTTGTACACGAATGTTCATGATAGCATTATTCAATAGCCAAAGAATGGAAGCAACCCAAAAGTCTATCAGCTAATATATGGATACAACAAAATGTGATATATCCATACAATGGATTTTTCATCCACAAAAAGGAATGAGTTTCTGAGACAAGCTAAAATATGGATAAACCTTGAAAACATTATGCTAAATGACAGAAGCCAGACACAAAAGTCCACATATATTTCATTTACCTAAAATGTCCAGACTGCAAATCCATAGAGAGAGAAAGTAGATTAGTGGTAGCCAGGGGCTTGGACAGAACAGAGAAGTGTGCATGCTAATGGGTGAAAGGTTTCTTTTTGCATAAATGAAAATGCTCTGATATTAGTCACTCTTTCATAACTGTAAATGGAGTATATCAAAATTGTGAATCATTGTATTGTATACCTTTAAATTATATAATGTGGTGGTGCTTTAGTTGCTAAGTCGGGTTCAACTCTTGCAATACCATGGACTATAGCCTTCCAGGCTCTTCCGTCCATGGGATTCTCCAGGCAAGAGTACTGGAGTGGGTTGCCATTTCCTTCTCCAGAGGATCTTCCCAACCCAGGAATCAAACCCGGTCTCCTGCATTGCAGGCAGATTCTTTACTGACAGAGCTATGAGGGAAGCCCAAATTATATGATATTGTACATCAACTATATATCACTTTAAAAAATAAAAAAAAATCAAACAAAAGTAAAGGTGATAGAATAGGTAGATAGACTTTGATGAGAGTGAATCTTTTAGGACAAATGATTTCACCTTGGTCACCACATGACTGAGGTTCTGATATTTAAAAACTATAACATTTGAAAAATATAGTAACTATTAGTATCCCTTCATGGGATAACACCTGAAGGGCACCATTCCTGTGTGGTGCCAGTACGCTTAGAATAAGATTTTATGGCTTAAGTGGATATGGAGTGATAATCTTGATTTTTGTGGAGGTACAAGGAAGAGGTTTACCAAAATTCTGGCTTTTAGTCAAAAAAAAAGCCAGAATGCAGACAGCCTCCTGGAAAGGCAAACTCCTTGTTTAGAGGTATCATTGGCTAGACCTGAAGTTAGGATTCAAGAGGAAGTAGAATGCTCAGATTAAAACATTTGGGGACTCCAGAGTGTATACTCATAAGAGGAAATCTCTACGTCTTCATGAGAAAATCTCTCTAATGCATAGTGCACATTTCCTTTAGCTAACTACGTGGTACTATTCTCTGTCTTAAAGATAAGAAAATTCATCGCTTTGCCAAAATGGGGAAGAATTAAGACAGAGGAATCTACCACACTGAGGTCCCCAGTTGATCATAATCTAAACTGCAAAGCCCAAATGCCAAGTCTGCTCCTAAGGGAATCACTTGGTCTGACCTAGAGGGTAGAGTACGCTATTGAGTGATAGTTGCTCAGTCATGCCTGACTCTTTGCAGCTCCATGGACTGTAGCCTGCCAGGCTCCTCTGTCCATGGAATTCTCCAGGCAAGATTACTGGAGTGGGTTGCCATTTCCTTCTCCAGGGGATCTTCCTGACCCAGGGATTCTGCATTTCTTAACCATTAAAGAATAGGTAGACACTGGTGAGAAAGTCTTTTAAGTTTTTAGGACCCACCTTGGCCGATGAAACAAAGAATTTTTTGAAATAAAAGAAAACAAATATTTTCAAAACTGAAAAATAGCAACAAAAGTATTGATTGCAGGGAACACATAAGAAGGCCACCATTCCTTTGTGTGGTGCCAGAACCTATAAGAGAAAACTTTATGCTTTGCATGTTTTACGTTGTGAGGTCTGAGGAGTATTGATTCTTGTGTGTATGTGGGAGGGAAGGGGGTTGATGAAAATTAACTAAGAAGCTAGCAAAACTCAAGACACAGAGGGCCTCCTGGGAAGGCCAACTCCCTATTAGAGGATCCATTGGCCAGACCCAAGGACAAGGTAAGCAGAGGGCCTGGAATAGGTAGTCACTGGTGAGAAAGTTTTTTCACCTTTCTGATCTGTCCTGAATATTTGCTTTAGTAAAGCTGAAGTGGTCATCTAAAAAAGAAAAAGAAAAATGTAATTGAGCAACAAAACAAAAAACAGATGCACAAACACTGCACACTACTCACTAAAATGGGGGCTTCCACATTGAAATCTACCAAAGATGTTTTTATCTCCTTAAGATGTGGTTTGTTTGTCTCCTATGGAAAGCCTACCAAAACTTAGTTTTCAGTGACAGTGTTTTTAGTGAAGGCTCCCTTTATTCCCAAGGGGAAGCACTGGGAAACATTCCTTACCCCTGCCTCCCTGGTGGTCCAGTGGCTAAGGTGCCATGCTCCCAATGTAGGGGGCCCAGGTTCAATTCCTGATCAGGGAACTAGATCCCATAAACTGCAACTAAGAGTTTGCATGCTGAACTAAAAATATCCTGTGTACTGCAACTAAGATCCAGCATAGCCAAATAAATAAATAAATAAATAATAAATATAAAAAGTTAAAGACAGTAAGAAGAGCTGGGAGAAAACCAGGAGCTTATACACAAGTGGTTCAATAAACTATAATTTGTATGTACTCTACACTTTTTATACCTTGATGTGTATATTGGAAAGTCAATTTTTATAGAAATTACATAGAATAAGATAAAAAACACCTGGAGCCTCCATATGTGGTAATTTCACAGAGGGAAAATCATGTTAAATCCATCAAATATCAGTTGCCTTCTTAGGAATAATGAAGAAAAACTGATGCAAGCTTCAGTTAAAGGTACAATCTATGTGTGATTCAAAAATTTGATTGTCATCTCTTTTTCTGGGCTAAAATGGAAGCTCTGAAGAGGCAGCTGTTGCTCTGTGTAACAACCCACATTTTAATAATTTCTAGCCAAGCTTGGACCAGATGACCTTCAGGACAATTGGCCCATTAATCAGCAGGATGCCTCATGATTATTTGATGTCATTCAGCTCTCTATTTTCACACAAAACTCTATTATTAGCCTTATTTCTATCAAAGAGCCACAGGCACAAAGCCAGCTATGGTCGACCTGAATATTTGCATTTACAGGAAGATGCTGTTCTGCAAAGGATGGAAGTCAGTGAGAACTGAAGCTGGCTGTGGTATGGGAGATAAAAGTGGAAGTGCATGTCATTGGTAGACTTACTGCTGCAATATCTAGTTTTCTTGCCGTTGCATTGGCTTGTAAGTGGTCTTCCCTTTAGGTAGACCTCTCAGAGATTACTTTGAAGGGTTACACTCAATAAAAGGGCTCAGGAGTAGTCTTAAAAACTAAGTACTCAGATGTGGACAACAAGGTTCACTTTGAAAGCAGAGTTATGTTAGTTCAGAGGGCCTGACTTTTAAAAGTTAATTACAGACATAACAAGAATTCTCATTTTTGTACTTTTCATTTTCCCTCACAGAAAAGACTTCGAAGACCTCCATAAGCCTTGAAAACAGCCAAGTCTGGATTTTAAGGTCACAGAACACTCTTGGCAAAAGATGAGATGAAGGAGGCTCAAAGGGTTGAAGTTCCTTTATGCTCCATTCTATTTCAATAGTAAGCAATATCACAGACCCTTGCAAAAGGACTTAAGTTGTTGAAGTACCATCTCATTGGTCAGAGGTGATTACATGGGAGCAGTGGGAGATTTTAGAAAAATGGCCTCATGAATGTATAGGCAAGACTTTCTAGTACTCTACCAGCCTCCTTTGAAGGGGGCTAGTAAGACCCATGGGCAATTATAGAACTTGCTCTTTAGTCCACTCATTTACGGGAAAAATAACAAAATAGCTTAGTAGCACACAGCTAACTTCTAGAAGGAACTCAGGTCATCCTCTCTAACTCCACAAGAGGATACCTGAAGGGAGACAATGGAGTGTGGGGTGGGGTGGATTGGGGTGTGGCCAAAAGAAAGGGCTATGATGCAAATGGTAAGCTAAAGAGAGCAGGGATGGCTATACTAATATCAGACAAAATATACTTTAAGTCAAAAGCTGTTACAAGAGACAAAGAAGGACATTGTATAATGAAAAATGGGTCAGTTCACCAAGAAGATATAGAAATTATAAATATTTATGCACCAACCTCAGAGCTTCTAAATATATGAAGTAAATTTTGACAGAATTGAAGATAGAAATAGATAATAAAACAAGAACAGATTTGAATACCCCACTTTCAATAATGTAAAGTACAATCAGGAGATGAGTAAAGAAATAGAGGACTTCACTAACACCGAAGACCAACTAATTGATCTAATAGACATGAACAGAACATCCAACTTAGCAAAATATACATTCTTTTCAAGTACAAATGGAACATACTCTGCGATAAATCGTAACTTAGGCTGCAAAACAAGTCTTAACAATCAGAAAGATTGAAATTATACAAAGTATCTTTTCTGATCATGATGGAATGATAATAGAAGCCAAGAGCATAAGGAGAACTGGGAAATCCACAAATATGTGGACATTAAGCAACACATTCTTCAACAACCAATAGGTCAAAAAAGGAGTCACGAGGGAAGTTAGAAAATACCTTGAGACAAATTAAATGAAAACACAACATACCAAAATTTATATGACACAGCGAAAGTAATAAGAGAAGTTTATAGTTGTAATGTGTACATGAAAAAGAAAGATTTTAAAGTAACAATCTAACTTTACATATTGAGAAATTAGAAAAACAAGAGCAAACTAAACCCAAAGCTAGAAGAAGGAAAAAAATAATAAAGATTAGAGACAAAATAGAGAACAAAACATAATAGAAAAAATAATGAAATGAAGTTTGTTTTTTGAAGAGATCAACAAAATTGACTAACCCTTACCTGATTTAACTTAGAAACAAAGAGAGAAGATTCAGCTAACTAAAATCAGAAACGAGAGAGGAGATATTAGAGATGATGGCAGAGAAATAAAGAAAAGGTTACAAAAGGATACTCTGAAAATTATGTACCAAAAGGTTGGATAACTCAGAAAAAAAATGAATAAATTCATAGAAGCACTCAACCTACCAAGACTGAATCATTAAAAAATAACAAATCTGAACTCACTGACAACAAGTTAGAATATAGAATCAATAATCAAAATTTCCTAACCAAAAAAGTCCAAGACCAGATGGCTTCACTGCAAATTCTTACCAAATATTTAAAGAAGAATTGATACCAATCTTCCTAAAACTCTTCTGAAAAACAGAAGCAGAGGGAACACTTCTAAGCTCATTCTATGAGGTCATCATTACCTTTATACCAAAGCCAAAGACAATACAAGAAAGAAAACAGATCAACATTTCTGATGAATATTGATACAAGAATTCCCAACAAAATACTAGCAAACCAAATTCCACAGCACGTTAAAACAATTATGCATCATAATAAAGTGAAATTGATTCTTCAAATACAAGGATGGCTTAACATACAAAATCTATAAATGTAATAAGACACGTTAGCATTATGAGTGACAACTACATGATCATCTGAATTAAGGCAGAAAAAAACACTAGACAAGAACCAGCATCATTTATGATAAAAAAAAAAAAAACACTCAACAAACCAGGAATAGAAGTAAATTACCTCAGCATAATAAAGACCATATATGAAAAACTCTTAGCCAACATTATACTTAATTGTGAAAAACAGAAAGGTTTCCCTCTAAGATCAGGAACAAGGCACAAATGTTCACTCTCACCACTTCTATCCAACGTAAGCAATAAAAATAAGTAAAATTCATCCAAATTAGAAGAGAGAAGTAAAATAATTCCTGTTTGTAGATGATCTTTTAAATGTAGAAAACCCTAAAGATTACACACAAAGACACACACACACACACACACACAAACTGTTAGAGCTAATAAACTATTTCAGCAAAGTCGTTGGATACAAACTCAACATTCAAAAACATGAATCATTTCTGTACATTAACAAACAACCCAAAAAGGCAATTAAGGAAACAATTCCATTTAGAAATAATAAAAAAAACTTAAGAATAAGCCTAACCATGGGGTTGAAAGACTTATTTATATACTGGAAACTATAAAACCATGATGAAAGAAATTTCAAAAGGCACAAATAAATGGAAAGACAGCCATGTTCATGGATTATATGACTCAATGTTGTTAAGATGTCCATATTACCCAAAGCAATCTACAGATACAATGCAGCTGTTATCAAAATCCCCATAGCAAATTTCCAGAAAAGGAATAAAACAAATTCATTACATGTTATAGTTATTAACTGTTTATCACATATATGATTTGCAAATATTTCTCCCTGCTTTTTCACCCTGTTGTTTTACAAAAGTTGCTAAGTTTGATGTCCCATTTGTCTATTTTTGCAGAAAAAAAAAGTTATCCTAAAATTCATGTGGAATTTCAAGGGATCCCAAACAGCAAAACTATTAGAAAAGAACAAAGTTGGAGACCTCCACTTCCTGATTTTAGAACATATTACAAAGCCACAACAATCAAAAGTGTTACTGACATAAAGACAGGCATATAGATAAATGGAATAAAATAGAGTCTAGAAATAAATCCTCACGTATATGGTGAAATAACCTTTGACGAGGTGCCAAGACCATTCAATGGGGAAAGGATAGTCTCCAAAATGTATTTGGAAAACTGAGTATCCACATGAAAAAAGGAGGTTGTACACTTATCTTATACTATATACAAAAATTAATTCAAAAATGGATTAAAGATATAAACATAAAATCCAAAACTATAAAACTTTTAGAATAAAACATAGGGGGAAAACTTCATGACATTGGATTTGGCAATGATTTGTGATATAGGATACTAAAAGCAAAATAGTCAAATAGGACTACACCAAACTTAACTTTTATACATCAAAGCACATAATCAAAATAGAGTGAAAAATCATGCTATGGAGTGGCAGAAAATATTTGGAAATTATATGTCTGCTAAGGGGTTAATATCCATAATATATAATTAACTACTGCAATTCAAAAATATCAAATAACCTAATTTTAAAAATGGGCAAAGTACTTGAATAGACAATCTTCCAGTGATGATGTACAAATATCCAACAAGCATACAAAAAGATGGTCAACATTTCTAATTATCAGACAAATGCAATGCAAATCAAAACCACAATGACATTGAAATCATTAGGATGGTCACTATTAAGAAAACAAAACCACTTTTCCAAAGAAAAAGACGGATAGCCAATAAACACATGAAAAGATGCTTCATATCACTAATTAGTAGAGAAATGCAAATCAAAACTACATTGAGCCCCAAGCATCCTGTATCCTGCATCGAACTTGGACTGGCGATTCATTTCTTATATGATATTATACATGTTTCAATGCCATTCAAAAAAAAAAAAAAAAGGAATAAAACCACCATGTGACCCAACAATCTCACTCCTAGACATATACCCCAAGGAAACCAAAACTGAAAAAGACATATGCATCCCATTGTTCATTTCAGCACTATTTACAATAGCTAGAACATAGAAGCAACCTAGATGTCCACTGACAGATGAATGGATGAAGTTGTGCATATACACAATGGAATATTACTCAGCCATAAAAAGGAACACACGAGTCAGTTCTGATGACATGGATGAACCTAGAACCTATTATACAGAGTGAAGTGAGTCAGAAAGAGAACAATAGCGTATTCTAACACACATATACACAATCTAGATAAATGGTACTGAAGAACTAATTTACAGGGCAGCAACAGAGAAACAGATATAGAGTATGGACTTATGGACATGGGGAAAGGGGAGGAGAGGGTGAGATGTATGGAAAGAGTAACATAGGAACTTACATTGCCATATGTCAAATAAATAGCTAACAAGAATTTGCTGTATGGTTCAGGAAACTCAAACAGGGGGTCTGAATCAACCTAGAGGGGTGGGGTGGGGAGGGGGAGGAGAGTATGGAGATTCCTTAAAAAAACTGGGAATAAAACTACCATATGACTCAACAATCTCAATATATATACCCAATATACCCCAAGAAAACCATAACTGAAAAGACACATGTACCTGAGTTTTCCTGGCAGCACTATTTATAATAGCTAGAACATGGAAGCAACCTAGACATCCATCAACAGATGAATAGATAAAGAAGATGTGGTACATATATACAATGGAATATTACTCAGCCATAAAAAAGAATGAATTTGAATCAGTTCTAGTGAGGTAGATGAACCTGTTATTCAGAGTGAAGTAAGTCAGAGAAAAACAAATATATTAATACCTATAAAATATGGAATCTAGAAATATGGTATTGATTAACCTATTTGTAGGGAAGGAATAGAGACTCAGATACAGAGAATGGACTTGTGGACCCAGTGGGGGAAGGAAAGAGTGGGACGAACAGAGAAAGTAGCATTGACATATATATACTACTGTGTGTAAAACAGATAGCTGGTGAGAAGTTGCTGTGTAACACAGGGAACCCCGTGTAGCGCTCTATGATGACCTAGAGGAGTGGGATGCGGAGAAATCTGGACCCTTGTGCACTGTTGGTGGGACTGTAAAATGTTGAAACCACTATGAAAAAACATTATGGAGTTAGAGTTTCAATTTTGCAAAATGAAAATGTTCTGGAGATCTTTTGTACAGCAATGTGAAAATATTTAACACTGTTAATATTAGTCACACATTCATGTCTTTTTGTGATGCCGTGGACTGTAGCCTGCTAGACTCCTCTGTCCATGGAATTTTCCAGGCAAGAATAGTGGAATGGGTTACCATTTCCTTCTCAAGGGAATCTTCCCAACCCAGGGATCAAACTCAGTCTTCCTCATTGCAGGCAGATTCTTTACCACATGAGCCACCAGGGAAGCCCCTTTTACTAACACTGTTAAGAAGCGAAGTTGCTCAGTTGTGTCTGACTCTTTGCGACCCCATGAACTGTAGGCTGCCAGGCTCCTCTGTCCATTGAATTCTCCAGGCAAGAATACAGAAATGGGTTGCCATTTCCCTCTCCAAACACTGTTAAGATGTAAACTTACACAATGGAGTATTACTCAGCCATTAAAAAGAATACATTTGAATCAGTTCTAATAAGATGAATGAAACTGGAACCGATTATACAGAGTGAAGTAAGCCAGAAAGACAAACACCAATACAGTATACTAACACATATATATGGAATTTAGAAAGATGGTAATGAGGANGAGAGATCTATGACAAGCATGCTATAGTTGTGTTTCAGTATTTCCAATTATTAAAAAAGAAAATAACGTAGTACCTCCCACACAAGGTTGCTGTCAGAAGCAAATGAGATAAACTATGTCAAAACACTTAACCACAGTACTTACTAGATAGTGTTTGTTAGCAATGATTGCTAGTTCAGGACACCTTTAGGCTACAGTTCTAGAGTAAGGGTTTTTACATGATGAGGGAAGCAAAGCCTGAACTCTGATGACCAACATACTCTTTTCTCACAGGCCTTAGGTGAGTCAGAGAAGCAGGGTCATGAAGGTGTACAGATAGGATATTTCTGATACTCTGCCTATCTCCTTTAAGGCAGCCAGCTGGATCTCTGGTTGGCCAAAACTTTATCTATTTAATCCTCTGAATTTACCAGAGAAAAAATAAAAAGTGTTAGGAGCATACCCCTAACTTCTGGAAGGATCTCAATGCTCCCTCTTCTGCCTGCAATGAAGGAGACCCAGGTTCTATTCTTGGGTCAGGAAGATCCCCTGGAGAAGGAAAGAGCAACTCACTCCAGTATTCTTGCCTGGAGAATCCCATGGACAAAGGAGCCTGGTGGGCTACAGTCCATGGGGTTGCAGAGTCAGACATGACTGAGCGGCTTTCACTTCACTTCTAACTCCACAAAGAGGAGCACTCCTGAGGGTCAGAGGAGACAGGGTAGTATGGTGTGGAGCTTAAGAACAAGTGTAGACTNAGTATTCTTGCCTGGAGAATCCCATGGACAAAGGAGCCTGGTGGGCTACAGTCCATGGGGTTGCAGAGTCAGACATGACTGAGCGGCTTTCACTTCACTTCTAACTCCACAAAGAGGAGCACTCCTGAGGGTCAGAGGAGACAGGGTAGTATGGTGTGGAGCTTAAGAACAAGTGTAGACTGACAGAACTTGGGAACTGCCCCTTATCTATGAGATCTTAGACAAGGTTTTAACCTAGCTATGCCTCAATTTCCTCACTTGTTGAACTCATGTTACAAATGTGTAAAATCCTCACTAGATTGTTGTGTGGCTCAAATGAGATAACCTATGAAACACCTAGCAAAATGCCTGGCACAGATAAGCATTCAATAAAATATAGCTGTTAATGTTTGCAAGGTGATCCTTGGGCCACGGTTCTGGATAGTAGAGCTTTTGATGTTAGATACTTGGAACCATTGAATTTTCATGTCCTTGGAATAAGCATATCATATCCCCACTCCATTGCATCCTTGGTTGTATTCATGTCTCTGGAGCATTTAGTGGGAATTGGATGGAAGCTCATACCCTGAACAGGACTAGAGAGGGTAGTTGGACTACCTCTGCTCTAGATGCAAAGAAAAGTACTCTCTTTCCCTGAGTTAGAGTGTTCCCTGATCTTTGATTTTAGAGGCCCTGGGCCTACCACAATGAGGCCAAGAAAGCTGCTTAGCATATATTTAGCATTATAAGCCTTAGACCTACAAGGAGCCTTAGGAAGATGGTATCCTTAGGTAATTTCCATCTCTGCCCCTTCTATCACTATTTTCCTATAACATTAGTCTGCTTTTTTGTGATTATAACTTTGGTTGGTTGGTTGGCTGCTAAGTCATGTCTGACTCTGTGACCCCCAGGAACTGTAGCCCACCAGGTTTCTCTGTCCATGGGATTTCCCAGGCAAGAACACTGGAGTGGGTTGCCATTTCCTTCTCCAGGGGACCTTCCCGAACTAGGTTTTGAATCCAAGTCTCCTGCATTGGCAGGTGGATTCTTTACCATTGAGCCTTATTGACAAATAATTCACATATCATTCAATTTACCCATTTTTATTTTTCAATCAGTAGAATCCTTCCCTTCTCAGCTTTATTGAGATATATAAATTCACCCACTGAAAATGATTTTCAGTATAATCACAAAGTTGTGAAACCTCACCATTATCTAGTTTCTTAATATTTTCATCATTCCTAAAGAAAACACTGTACCTATTGAGCAATCCTCTATCCCTTCCCCCAGCCTCTAGTGAACAATAATCTTTTTGTCTCTGTAAATTTGCCTATTACAGACATTTCATGCAAATTAAATTATGTGATATATGGCCTTTTGTGTTTGGCTTATTTTATTTACCATGTTTTCAAGGTTCATCCATGTGTCATAATTTCATTCCTTTTATACAGCTATACTGGGGGAAGGCAATGGCACCCCACCCCAGTACTCTTGCCTGGAAAATCCAATGGACGCAGTAGCCTGATGGGCTGCAGTCCATGGGGTCGCTAACAGTCGGACAGGCTGAGCGACTTCACTTTCACTTTTCTCTTTCATACATTGGAGAAGGAAATGGCAACCCACTCCAGTATTCTTGCCTGGAGAATCCCAGGGATGGGGGAGCCTGGTGGGCTGCCATCTATGGGGTCACACAGAGTCGGACACGACTGAAGTGACTTAGCAGCAGCAGCAGCATACAGCTATACTATAATTCATTTATCTGTTCATCAATTGATGGATATTGGGGTTGTTTAAACCTTTTGGCAATTATGAAAAGTGCTTCTGTGAATTTTCATGCACAATTTTTTAATACTTGTTTTTATTTTTGAGGAGAGTGCATATGGGTAGGAGTAGACTTGCTGGATCATATGGTAACTATATGCTTAATTTTTGGGGAATTGGCAAGCTGTTTCCCACAGCAGCTGCATGATTTTATATTCACACCAGCTTATTGATCATTTACATATCTTCTTTGGAGAAATATTCACTTAAATCCTTTGCCCATTTTAAAACTGGGTCATGTGTCTTTTTTCCCTTGAGTTGTAAATGTTCTTTTTATATTCTGGATACTAGGCCCTTACCAGATATATAATCTGTAAATGTTTCCTTCCATTCTATGGGTTGTCTTCTCACTAAATTGATAGTATCTTTTGATGCACAAAAGTTTTTTTTTAATTATGGTGAAGTCCAGTTTGTATATTTTTTCTTTTGTTGCTTGCTTGTGCTTTTGTTGTTATGTCTAAAACACACTGCATAATCCAAGGTCATGAAGATGTATCTTTAAGTATTCGTCCATGAACTTTATGTTCTTTGCTGCTAAGTCACTTCAGTCGTGTTCAACTCTGTGCGACTCCATCCCTGCGACTCCTATCAGGCTCCCCCATCCCTGGGATTCTCCAGGCAAGAACATTGGAGTGGGTTGCCATTTCCTTCTCCAATGCATGAAAGTGAAAAGTGAAAGGGAAGTCTCTCAGTCGTGTCCGACTCCTAGCGACTCCATGGACTGCACCCTACCAAGCTCCTCCATCCATGGGATTTTCCAGGCAAGAGTACTGGAGTGGGGTGCCATTGCCTTCTCCATAGCTCTTATATTTAGATATTTTATGCATTTTGGGTTCATTTTTGAACATGGTGTGAAGTAGGGATTCAACTTCTCTCTGCTACATGTGGACTAACCCACATTTAATTCCTTAAACATTCTGAACATTTTTATGCTTCTTAATTTTCTATGTCTTCTGCCTCTGCTTTCCCCCTGGGGAAGCTTCTTACCTCGGCTCTTTGCATGCCTGGCTCCTTCTGATCTTTTAGGTCTCATGTCAAATATCCCCTCAGAGCCTCTCTGAACTACCTCATCTAATCTAAAGTTGCCCTTATTCATACCTCAACACCTTATCTTATGACCAAATTGTATTTTTGTTTTAGACATTATCATTCTATTTTATTAGTTGTTCACTTTGTTTGTTTATTTTCTAGATTTCTTCTTCACTAGAACATGAGCTTGGTGAGAGCAAGGATCTTGTATTTCTGATACACAACACATGGTCGACACTTCATTGTAGAATGAACAGAGTGGTCCCATCAGTAGCATAATACTGACAACTATGTCCTCTAAGTCATTTTGGAACTTAATAAATGATCTGTTCCTGCTGTGCATGAGGCTGGTTTTTAATTTTCTAAAATCTTTCCCTAGATAGGAAAATTAAATTCTGGGAAGGATATAAGTGACTCCCCAAGGTCAAACAGAGAGTCTTTCATTTGTGGAGTGATTCCCACAGCATTAATTTAGCTTGTGGTATCCCACAAAAGTAGAGAAGGAGGCACAGGAGAGACTGTTCAAGGCCAAATCCAAGGTGCTTGAACCTGCTTTTAGCCTCCCTGCTGTTTCTCGATATTTCTCTAAACTCAAGGAAGAAAACCGGATGTTACCGGAGTTGATGGCTCTTTGCCAAACACAGCAAGCATCAGCTACTGAGTGGCCCATTAAAACTCATTAGAAATGAAAGAGACTTGTTAAACAACCTGGAAATACTGTAGTGAGATTGGTTTCTCACAGCTCATCCCTGGTTACCTTAGGACAGTGGTTGATCAATAAAGCACTTAACACTGAAAGATTTTTAACCACTCTGCTGCCTCAGCCTCCATATCCCCACATCCTTCCTGAGCCAGTTCTTCCTGAGCCAGCTCTGTTCTTGAGCGGTTGTGGTGTGTGGGAAGCAGGATGATAGGGGGAGGACTGAGCAATTTGTGTCCTTCATAGGTCCTTGTCTCTTTGTGTGCGTTCTCTGTCGCTCAGGCCCATTTGACTCTTGTGACCCCATGGGCTGTAGCCTGCCAGGCTTCTTTGTCTATGGATTTCTCCTGGCAAGAATACTGGAGTGGATTGCCATGTGCTTCTCCAAGGGATCTTCCCGACTGAGGGATCAAACCTGTGTCTCCTGCATTGCAGGCAGATTCTTATTTACCACTGAGCTACCTGGGAAGCGCTCACCGCCATCTTATCTCTTTGTGACAGTTGCTCAGTTGTGTCCAACTGTTTGCAACCCCATGGACTGTATTGTCTCTTTACCCATCCTTTTAATGTGGAGATAAACTTTATCGGGGTTATTCATGTCCTCAGCCCTCCTATTTGACAACCACCTTGGTCTTATAATCTACTCTTGGGGCTTCTGTCTTCCACATTTGAACTTTCAGTATAGACTTCCCTCTGAGCTTCAGGCTCACATAAACTATCTATTTACTATGTACTAGTATATCCCAGAGATGCTTCTAACAGCCAAGATGAACTCAGTTATTTCTAGTTCTTCACTATCCATCACCAAAGAGAAAGGATGTAGGGAGGTCACACTGCAATCTGCCTTTATTCTTATTTAATGAAGGATGTCTCCATGCACCTGGTTTCTGAAAGCAGAAATGTAGGGTTCATGCCATATTTCTCCCTTTCTCTCATACTCCTTTTGACCCATCGCCTCTGTTCCCATGCAACCTGTCTTCTGTCTCCAAGTCTTTTTCTGAATATATTACTTAAGAGCTCCCTGGCTTTAGGAAAGCCATTTAACTTTTTTTTTTTTAATATTTCATTTATATTTTTGACTGGGCTGGGTCTTAGTTGCAGCACATGAAATCTTCAGTCTTCATTGTGGAATCTTTAGTTGCCGCGTGTGAAATTGTTTTAGTTGTGGCATGTAAACTCTCAATTGTGGCCTGTGGGATCTAGCTGCCTGACAAGGGATCAAACCCAGGCCCCTTGCATTGGGAGCATGGAGCCTTAGACACTGTATCACCAGGGAAATCTCCCCATTTAACTTTTCTAAGCTCCAGTTTTCTGCCCTGAAAATGGAGGTAATGTCTACTTTATAAAGCTGCTGTGAGGAACAACTTTACTATTCAAATTTAGGGGTCAATTACTAAGTAAAAGGCAAGTTCTGCTTGTGAAGATGAGGCAATGTCTGCCCCTAATTCCCAGCAAATATCCATGATGACAGTCTTAGAGGCAAGTCTTCTAGATAGAAGGCATTTTACTTTCAATTAATTAATTTTTTTTAGTTCTTCTTTACCTGGTGGCTCAGTGGTAAAGAATCTGCCTGTGATGCAGAAGATGCAGGAGACCCAGGTTCCATCTCAGGGTGGGAAAGATCCCCTGGAGAAGAGCATGGCAACCCACTCCAGTACTCTTGCCTGGAGAATCCCATGAACAG
The DNA here is from genome assembly GCA_006410675.1 of Oreotragus oreotragus. Taxonomy (NCBI): domain Eukaryota; kingdom Metazoa; phylum Chordata; class Mammalia; order Artiodactyla; family Bovidae; genus Oreotragus; species Oreotragus oreotragus. The sequence goes on from SJYX01018883.1 coordinate 63,645, forward strand.
AGGAGCCTGGTGATCTATAGTCCATGGGGTCGCAAAGAGTCAGACATGACTGAAGTGACTGAGTACCCACATGTGGATAAAATTTTATTTTCATCTTTAAAAGATTACTTTATCTTTAATAATAATGCTCTTTTTCCTGATTTTATTTATTTATTTAATTTAAGGATAATTGCTTTACAGAATTTTGTTGTTTTCTGCCAAGTAGATGAGCCTATGATGTCCCCAGAAAGCAGGGACATTGGCTGACAACTGTGTTTTACCCACAACTGCCAGGAAAACATGGTATACACCATATATACATGGTCTCTAGGCAAATGCCCAAATATGCCCTTGGGTGGTCTTACCCCAGCACCCAAACACACCCAGAGAACAAAGCCAAGGTTCATAGATCAGGGCCTTTCTTATGTGTGGTCCTTTCTTCCTGCAGCTGTTGCTTCATGGGATTTTGTGGGCAAGTAGACTGGCTCCTAGCACTGTCTCTGCTGGCCAGCCACTAGCCCTCTCAGATTACCTCTATGGAAAATGCTGTCATATATTTCCTGAGCTCTACATCTCATTTCCTGAGCATTTGGGGGCTATCCTGTAACCCTCACTTTCCCTGCAGCTTCTAAGACTGTACTGAACTTGCAGGAGGCACACTCATCGTTCCAGTTCTTTTCATGTCCTTCTGGTGTATGATAGCCTAGGCGTTTTGGAGCAGCCCAGCTGGCTACACCAGTCAGCAAAGCCAGGGAAGTGTAGTAATGCTGTGATAACCAATGGGATGTCCAGAAACCAATCTTTGGGAGTGAGGTCCCCAAATTGCCAAAGCTCTCTTCAGGGATCAGAGACAAGGATAATAAGGATTTCCCTTGGTTCTGGAATGCTGCTTCTCTTGTTTCATCAAAACTCTTATACCTCAAATTATCCTCTGGGAAATGAATCAGGGTGGTTTAGAAAATCAGATATGCTATCAGAAGACACTCCCCACATGGTTTGGCTGGCTGTGAAGACAGGGGTTTACACTGATGGCTTTGCAGTGAGAGGTGACATAGAGAAGAAGGACAGAGGAAATACTGTTGAGAGACTTGGGAGAAGACTGTTTTTGTTTTTGTTTTTAACTATGTGGACCATCATTTAGAACACTGCCCTAGGAATAGAATTCTAGTCACTTTTTGATCGACTGATGCACGAAAATAGACCTTCTGTTCCAGGGCAAGACAATTTCATAATTAGTCAGCACTGGGGTACCTTGAATGCAGAGGCTCAAAGGGAAAGGAAAAGTGAAGTTTGGTGATTGTAAATGCAAGATGATTATCTGCAACAGATGAAAGCTTTGAGGAAGACCTGGACTGCAAGGAGATCCAACCAGTCCATACTAAAGGAAATCAATCCTGAATGTTCATTGGAAGGACTGATGTTGAAGCTGAAACTCCAATACGTTGACCACCTGATGTGAAGAGCTGACTCATTTGAAAAGACTCCGATGCTGGGAAAGATTGAAGGCGAGAGGAGAAGGGGATGACAGAGGATGAGATGGTTGGATGGCATCACTGACTCAATGGACATGAGTTTGAGTAAACTCCAGGAGCTGGTGATAGACAGGGAAGGCTGGCATGCTCCAGTCCTTGGGGTCGAAAAGAGTCAGACATGACTGAGCAACTGAACTGAACTGGAAATGTAAATATTGCATTTTTTTAAAGAGAAGACAGTTTTCAAATATAAAACAGATAATTGCTTAAACTAGGAAGTGTATTCTCATTGGTCTGATCTGGCCATATCAGAAAACCAGGTCAAGGGTCAAAGACTGGTGAAATAATGACTTAGATTAGGTCAAGGCAGACTATGTGATAAAGTACTAAACCTCAGTTTACTGCTAATAATCTGTGAATAGTAGTACCTCGGAAGCCCTGAGATAAAAATAAAATAATGGTTACCATTTCCTTGTAGCTGCTCCTGTTTTCACGGCAGTACATATGAAGTTGTGTGGTCTTAGAAACCTAGTGGGCTTCCCTGGTGGCTCAGCTGGTAAAGAATCCACCTGTGATGCAGGAGATCTGGGTTTGATCCCTGGGTTGGAAAGACCCCCTGGAGAAGGGAACAGCTACCCACTCCATTATTCTGGCCTGGAGAATTCCGAGTCCATGGAGTCACAAAGAGTCAGACATGACTGAGCAACTTTCACTTTCACTTTAGGCTTCCCTGGTGGCTCAGATGGTAAAGAAACTGCCTGCAGTGTAGGAGACCTGAGTTTCATCCCTGAGTCAGGAAGATCCCCTGGAGTAAGAAATGACAACCCACTCCATAATTCTTGCCTGGAGAATTCCATGGACAGAAGAGCCTGGTGGGCTACAGTTCATGGGATCGCAAAGAGTCAGACACAATTGAGCGATTAACACTTTCACACTTTCACATAAATCCTTGCAGCATCTGCCCTCTGCTCACCCTTCCCTGGTACCACTCCTGCTGGGTTCACTATGTTCCAGCGCCATTGGCCTTTCTGTTCCTTAGTATGCCAAGATCCTTCCGCAGAGCCTTTCCATTTACAATCTTCACTCAATTTCTTCCACCTCTTCTCTTACTTCTCATTCTTAAGCTTGTACAGTCCAAGCCACATGAGAGAAGCTTTCCATGATTCCTCTCAAGAGTACTGGAGTGGGGTGCCATTTTCTTCTCTGTGTAATCATACTGGTCCTTCATAAATGCCCCAAATATGCTATACTCTTCTTTCTCTCTGGGGATTTGAATTTTCCTTTACTCATCTTGGAATACTTCCCTTGCCATATTCCAATAGCTATTACATTTTTCACTATAATAGGCAGCCTCCAGGGCTTGTTTCTTCAGCTAAATGCTATTGTCTTGACAAGGAATTCTTATACATTGTTCATGTTCATGGGGAAGTTTACAAGACAAATTCTGATAATGCATGTCTGAGACATTTTGCCAGTTTAAAGTCAACCTTCATTGTGATATTTTAATTATTGTAGCATTCTGTATGGTTTGTGAAACTTTTTTCTTAACTGATAGATCATAAATCATTTAAGTAGAAATGCATTTATAAACATGAAAGTTGTTTATAGTTTCTACTGTTACTGAAAATAATTTGTAAACCATGCCTATGTAATATCGCTTCATAAAGTATAACTATGATTTCTCTAAAAAAACAAAAAACAAAGTAGGTTTCCTATTATACAGAGTGAAGTAAGCCAGAAAGACAAACACCAGTACAGTAGACTAACGCATATATATGGAATTTAGAAGGATGGTAACGATAACCCTGTATGTGAGACAGAAAAAGAGACACAGATGTATAGAAAAGTCTTTTGGACTCTGTGGGAGAGGGAGAGGGTGGGATGATTTGGGAGAATGGCTTTGAAACATGTATAATATCATATATGAAATGAATCCCCAGTCCGGGTTTGATGCATGATACTGGATGCTTGGGGCTGGTGCACTGGGATGACCCAGAGGGATGGTACGGGGAGGGAGGAAGGAGGAGGGTTCAGGATGGGGAACACGTGTATACCTGTGGTGGATTCATGTTGGTGTATGGCAAAACCAAGACAATATTATAAAGTAATTAGCCTCCAATTAAAATAAATAAATTTATTTTAAAAAAGTAGGTCTCCCTCATTTATTCTTTGTAGATTTTGTGATGATGCCCATTCTGACCTGTGTGAGGTGGTATCTCATTGTAGTTTTGATTTGCATCTCTCTAATAATTAGGGATGTTGTGCACTTTTTCATGTGTCTCTTGGTTATCTATATGTCTTCTATGGAAAAATGTCTATTTAGGTCTTCTTCCCATTTTTTGATTGGTTTGTTTGCTTTGGTGATGTTAAGCCTCATGAGCTGTTTGTAGATTTTGGAGACTAATCACTTGTCAGTCACATCATTTGCATATATTTTCTCCCAATGGTTGAGTGCCTTTGCTGTCTACCTGAAACTATCACAATATTGTTCATCAGCTATTCTCCAGTACAAAAAGTTAAAAAAAAAGTAGATCGCCCTCAACCTCATTACTCTTTCAGTATAACTATTTTTTAAATTAGTATTCATCACTGTTTATAATTATCATGTTTTTTTTCACTTGAAACTATTACAACATTGTTAGTCAGCTATACGCCAAAACAAAATAAAAAGTTAAAAAGCAAAAATAAAGTAGGTCTTCCTCAACCTCATTACTCTATCAGTATCACTATTTTTAAATTACTCAGTATTCATCACTATCCATTATTATCATGTTTGTTTGCTTGTTTAATCTTTTGCATCTCTTTGAGTCGAATGTAAACATCACAAGGGGCCCTGTCTATCTTTAACTCTTGTGTTTCCAGCACCTAACACAGAGTCTGGCACACATTAGTGATTAAGAAGTAATTGTCAGGTAGCTTTTCTCCAAGAGGGAAACAACAGCATGAGTGATGGATCTCCCCACCTAATATATAGGGCTTTTTAAGAATTTTGTTTGCTGACAAACTTTTTCCACATTTTTTTCTTTTTAAAATTTACTTTCCATATAAACATGCTTACAGAAAGACACTCATCGTAGTTAATATAATACAATTTAATTTATACTGCACAAGATGGAATAAAAACATTGTACATTAAGTTTTTTTAAAAAAGGATTGCAATCTGTTTTTTAAAAATTTATTATAAATATAATAAATATTCTCTCTCAGAAGTTATTAAAGCAGTCAGTAATACCCATAAACAAGTTATCTTTGGTTTACTTCTTTATAATACACCCATTGCACTCTAAAGACTCTAAGTTGGTTCAGTAAAAATTTTTGATATGTTTCAGGGTTGGTTGAATAGTGTGTTGAGAGTGGGGAGACGTCTGTGTGCAACACATAAACAACTATGGTAGCTATTGTATTTTGGTTAATACTGTATACAACTTATAAATCTACACAAACCAAGACTGAAGTAATTCCCTGAATCTGAGTTCCAGTAATGTGTGGGAACTGGATTGTACCAGCTCATGAGAGTAGACTGTGTATGTATCTTTCCAACTCCACTTTCATTGACTTCAAGTTGGTAGCTTGAAATTGGCCATGGTGGGAGTATTTACACCATGGAGATCAGCAAATGTCACTAGTCAGGGCTCTCTTGCTCCCATGACACCCAAAACCAGTTATTAAATTAAGTATTTACCTGCCCAACACATCACTGGTTAACACTAATAAGGTCATCGTCTGAGGGTAATAAGAAAACTCAACAAAGAGTTGTTAGTTCTAATTTTTATACAAAAAGAAATGTAAGTTTCATCCACACTATGAAAACCCCATTAATAGCTGAATGGATAAAGAAGATGTACGTATCTATATACAATGGAATATTACTCAGCCATTTAAAAAATGAAAGCTTGCCATTTGGGACATCTTGAACAGATCTAAACAGTGTTATGCTAAATGAAATAAGTCAGATAGAAAAAAACTAATACTATATGATTTCACTTATATGTGGAATCTAAAAACTAAATCAAATAAATATACAAAACAAAACAGAAACATATTCATAGAGAACAAGCTGGTGGTTCCTAGGGGGGTGGGAGAAGGGGCAAGTGTTGGATGAAATAGGTGAAGAGAATTAAGTATACAAGGGTAGGTAATATACAATATAAATGAAGTCACTCAGTCGTGTCCGACTCTTTGCGACCCCATGGACTGTAGCCTACCAAGCTCCTCTGTTCAACATGAGCTGTTTGTAGACTTTGGAGACTAATCACTTGTCAGTCACATCATTTGCATATATTTTCTCCCAATGGTTGAGTGCCTTTGCTGTCTACCTGAAACTATCACAATATTGTTCATCAGCTATTCTCCAGTACAAAAAGTTAAAAAAAAAGTAGATCGCCCTCAACCTCATTACTCTTTCAGTATAACTATTTTTTAAATTAGTATTCATCACTGTTTATAATTATCATGTTTTTTTTCACTTGAAACTATTACAACATTGTTAGTCAGCTATACGCCAAAACAAAATAAAAAGTTAAAAAGCAAAAATAAAGTAGGTCTTCCTCAACCTCATTACTCTATCAGTATCACTATTTTTAAATTACTCAGTATTCATCACTATCCATTATTATCATGTTTGTTTGCTTGTTTAATCTTTTGCATCTCTTTGAGTCGAATGTAAACATCACAAGGGGCCCTGTCTATCTTTAACTCTTGTGTTTCCAGCACCTAACACAGAGTCTGGCACACATTAGTGATTAAGAAGTAATTGTCAGGTAGCCTTTCTCCAAGAGGGAAACAACAGCATGAGTGATGGATCTCCCCACCTAATATATAGGGCTTTTTAAGAATTTTGTTTGCTGACAAACTTTTTCCACATTTTTTTCTTTTTAAAATTTACTTTCCATATAAACATGCTTACAGAAAGACACTCATCGTAGTTAATATAATACAATTTAATTTATACTGCACAAGATGGAATAAAAACATTGTACATTAAGTTTTTTTAAAAAAGGATTGCAATCTGTTTTTTAAAAATTTATTATAAATATAATAAATATTCTCTCTCAGAAGTTATTAAAGCAGTCAGTAATACCCATAAACAAGTTATCTTTGGTTTACTTCTTTATAATACACCCATTGCACTCTAAAGACTCTAAGTTGGTGCAGTAAAAATTTTTGATATGTTTCAGGGTTGGCTGAATAGTGTGTTGAGAGTGGGGAGACGTCTGTGTGCAACACATAAACAACTATGGTAGCTATTGTATTTTGGTTAATACTGTATACAACTTATAAATCTACACAAACCAAGACTGAAGTAATTCCCTGAATCTGAGTTCCAGTAATGTGTGGGAACTGGATTGTACCAGCTCATGAGAGTAGACTGTGTATGTATCTTTCCAACTCCACTTTCATTGACTTCAAGTTGGTAGCTTGAAATTGGCCATGGTGGGAGTATTTACACCATGGAGATCAGCAAATGTCACTAGTCAGGGCTCTCTTGCTCCCATGACACCCAAAACCAGTTATTAAATTAAGTATTTACCTGCCCAACACATCACTGGTTAACACTAATAAGGTCATCGTCTGAGGGTAATAAGAAAACTCAACAAAGAGTTGTTAGTTCTAATTTTTATACAAAAAGAAATGTAAGTTTCATCCACACTATGAAAACCCCATTAATAGCTGAATGGATAAAGAAGATGTACGTATCTATATACAATGGAATATTACTCAGCCATTTAAAAAATGAAAGCTTGCCATTTGGGACATCTTGAACAGATCTAAACAGTGTTATGCTAAATGAAATAAGTCAGATAGAAAAAAACTAATACTATATGATTTCACTTATATGTGGAATCTAAAAACTAAATCAAATAAATATACAAAACAAAACAGAAACATATTCATAGAGAACAAGCTGGTGGTTCCTAGGGGGGTGGGAGAAGGGGCAAGTGTTGGATGAAATAGGTGAAGAGAATTAAGTATACAAGGGTAGGTAATATACAATATAAATGAAGTCGCTCAGTCGTGTCCGACTCTTTGCGACCCCATGGACTGTAGCCTACCAAGCTCCTCTGTTCATGGGATTTTCCAGGCAATAGTATTGGAGTGGATTGCCATTTCCTTCTCCAATACAATATAAGGAATACATAAATAATACTATAATAACTTTGTATGGTGATAAATGTTTACAAGACTTATGGTGATCAATTTGTATTAGATTTAAGTGTCAAATCAATATATTGTACACCTGAACCTAATATAACACTGTACATAAACTATACTTCAATACATTTTTAATCTCTTGGTAATGTAAAAAAAAGAAATATAAATTTCATTTCTAGGTTTTCAGTCTAGAACTGAAAATATAGTATAAGCAAGGTGTAGCTACTGCATCCAACCTGCATGAGTGACAGGTCATAGGGTCTATGTGGTTTTAAATTTGTATGCACATGATACAAATTCTCCCAGGTTCAAAGGCAATGGGACTCTGGAAATAAATGGTCCCTTCCAGTAAGACTAGAACAGAGCATAGAACCAGAGTAAGAAGAAAATTTATTTAATTTTTTTAAAAAAAGTAGCACCTAAAGAAAAAGCAGCTCTGACAAAAGAGGAAAAATAATTTAAGTTATATGCTAGTTTGTTTTTGGGGTAGTTAAAATGTTCTGGAATTATATTGCAGTGATGGAGTGTACAACTTTGTGAATATACTAAGAAAAACATGTTGATGTATGGCAAAACCAATACAATATTGTAAAGTAATTATTAGCCTACAAATAAAATAAATAAATTTAAATTAAAAAATAAATAAACATACCACATTTTCTGTAAAGAAAAAGAAAACCATATTTTATACTTTTAAAGGGTGAACCTCATGGTATGTGACATATGTCTATAAAATTGTCAGTTAAAGACTTAAAGCATATTGGAGAAGTACATAAACTCAGGTTCAAAAAATACCCAGTTAACAGAGAAATACATTTTTGTAGACTTAGCGAATATTTGGCTTATTCTAATCTCTAGTGCATTCTTTTTTTTTAATTTAAATTTATTTATTTTAATTGTAGGCTAATTACTTTACAATATTGTATTGGTTTTGCCATACACCAACATGAATCCACCACGGGTGTACACGTGTTCCCCATCCTGAACCCCCCTCCCACCTCCCTTCCCGTACCATCCCTCTGGGTCATCCTAGTGCACCAGCCCAAAGCATCCTGTATCCTGCATCGAACCTAGACTGGTGATTCATTTCTTATATGATATTATACATGTTTCAAAGCCATTCTCCCAAATCATCCCACCCTCTCCCTCTCCCACAGAATCCAAAAGACTGTTCTATACATCTTCTCTTTATTTCACTTTCCTTCCCTTTTTTATCAACACCTTTCTTATAACAATTAACATAATATCTCTGCTATAATCTATTGGTGTGGATCTAAACCAGTAGTCAGAATTTTTTTTAAATAGCCAGAGTGTAAATATTTTAGGTTTTGTGGACCATGAAATCTTTGTCACAACTACTCAACTCTTCAGCTGTAACATGAAAACAGCCACAGATGATACATAAATGAATAAGTTATGTCTGTGTGCCAATAAAACTACAAAAACAGGCAGCCTATTGAGTTTGGTGTATGGCACAGGCTCCAGCTTGCTGACCCCTTGTCTAGACTGCAAATGTGGTGGGAGTGTTGATTCTGCTTGGGAAATTCTATTGTTCAGAGCAGTGTTTTGCAAACTGAGAATGGGGGTGAATCACCTGTCACCATATTTTATCTTTGCAGGATCTCTTGTTTCATACTGATCAAAGGCAGAATGTAGGTATTCCCTGGGTCCCTGACCAATACCCATTTTAGTATTATTAAAATGTTATATATCACCCTGTCCCTTAAATGACTAATAAGATGTGTTCCCTTCTCAGTCCTTCCCATATGATATTATGGAAGCAGGGCTTTTCAGATGTAAATTTACCAAGAGCTGCAAGATGCCAGCAATTTTTTTTCCCCAAGGTCACTATCAATTGTTAAATTAAGAACAGGAAACAAAACTTTACTCAATAAATTTTATTATTATTTAGTATACATTTAAGTTTCCATGGTATTCCACTCAAAGGAACTGGAGGCACAGGAAAAAGAGGATTAAAACAAGGTAAGTAAAAATTAGCTCTTCTTAGAATTGCAGATAGTGATGTTACCCAAATGTCAGGTGTAGCCACTAAGCAAAAGGCAGTCATTATCAATGCATAGCATGGAATCACTATCTTTCTGATGTCAAAATTTTCAGCCATATCTCACACACAGTGTCTATTAATATTGACTTATTTTTAATAGGAAAGGGTCAGCATTTCTCTTTATATAGTCCCATATCTGAAGCAGTAATGCTACTGAAAGTTTGACATTCAACCTATGGGGTCACTTCTTCCTCCCCCAGAAACTTCCTTAGTAAGCCATTATTACAGATGGGAATGTGGTTTATCAGTGTGCTGGAGCAGGAAAAAAAATGGTTAGCAAGTGCTGGTGGAAAGTAGCAAGATAGACAAATGCATACATTCATGAATATAAGGCTATATCATTGATGAAAGACAAGAATGTTCGCGGGAAAAATTTCAAAAACTGCATTAAATACTCAGGCTACAATGAATGTGCTAAACTGCTAGTTCATTTGCTCTCATATTCTGAATTATAACAGGCCTGATAACCTCCATAGCATTCTGAGAAGGTAAGTGGGCCATTATGGAAGGCAAGTTTCTTTGGATCAGTCTAGTATGCTCTATTAGGGCTTCACTGCTAGCTCAGATGGTAAAGAACTGACCTTCAGTGCAGGAAACCCCAGTATGATCCCTGGTTCAAGAAGATCCCCTGGAGAAGTGAATGGTTACCCACTCCAATATTCTTGCCTGGAAAATTCCTTGGACAGAGGAGCCTGGCGGGCTACAGTCTATAGGATTGCAAAGAGTCAGACACAACTGGGCAACTAACACACAACAACACAACAGTAGCCAACTCAGAGGTGAAAGGAGACATATATGCAAAAAGTTGATACAAGGTGGAAGGTAATAAATTTCCTGAAATAAATATAGAGTGCCAAGGACATTAGAGGTGGGAGAAATGACANTCTTTATTTCACTTTCCTTCCCTTTTTTATCAACACCTTTCTTATAACAATTAACATAATATCTCTGCTATAATCTATTGGTGTGGATCTAAACCAGTAGTCAGAATTTTTTTTAAATAGCCAGAGTGTAAATATTTTAGGCTTTGTGGACCATGAAATCTTTGTCACAACTACTCAACTCTTCAGCTGTAACATGAAAACAGCCACAGATGATACATAAATGAATAAGTTATGTTTGTGTGCCAATAAAACTACAAAAACAGGCAGCCTATTGAGTTTGGTGTATGGCACAGGCTCCAGCTTGCTGACCCCTTGTCTAGACTGCAAATGTGGTGGGAGTGTTGATTCTGCTTGGGAAATTCTATTGTTCAGAGCAGTGTTTTGCAAACTGAGAATGGGGGTGAATCACCTGTCACCATATTTTATCTTTGCAGGATCTCTTGTTTCATACTGATCAAAGGCAGAATGTAGGTATTCCCTGGGTCCCTGACCAATACCCATTTTAGTATTATTAAAATGTTATATATCACCCTGTCCCTTAAATGACTAATAAGATGTGTTCCCTTCTCAGTCCTTCCCATATGATATTATGGAAGCAGGGCTTTTCAGATGTAAATTTACCAAGAGCTGCAAGATGCCAGCAATTTTTTTTCCCCAAGGTCACTATCAATTGTTAAATTAAGAACAGGAAACAAAACTTTACTCAATAAATTTTATTATTATTTAGTATACATTTAAGTTTCCATGGTATTCCACTCAAAGGAACTGGAGGCACAGGAAAAAGAGGATTAAAACAAGGTAAGTAAAAATTAGCTCTTCTTAGAATTGCAGATAGTGATGTTACCCAAATGTCAGGTGTAGCCACTAAGCAAAAGGCAGTCATTATCAATGCATAGCATGGAATCACTATCTTTCTGATGTCAAAATTTTCAGCCATATCTCACACACAGTGTCTATTAATATTGACTTATTTTTAATAGGAAAGGGTCAGCATTTCTCTTTATATAGTCCCATATCTGAAGCAGTAATGCTACTGAAAGTTTGACATTCAACCTATGGGGTCACTTCTTCCTCCCCCAGAAACTTCCTTAGTAAGCCATTATTACAGATGGGAATGTGGTTTATCAGTGTGCTGGAGCAGGAAAAAAAATGGTTAGCAAGTGCTGGTGGAAAGTAGCAAGATAGACAAATGCATACATTCATGAATATAAGGCTATATCATTGATGAAAGACAAGAATGTTCGCGGGAAAAATTTCAAAAACTGCATTAAATACTCAGGCTACAATGAATGTGCTAAACTGCTAGTTCATTTGCTCTCATATTCTGAATTATAACAGGCCTGATAACCTCCATAGCATTCTGAGAAGGTAAGTGGGCCATTATGGAAGGCAAGTTTCTTTGGATCAGTCTAGTATGCTCTATTAGGGCTTCACTGCTAGCTCAGATGGTAAAGAACTGACCTTCAGTGCAGGAAACCCCAGTATGATCCCTGGTTCAAGAAGATCCCCTGGAGAAGTGAATGGTTACCCACTCCAATATTCTTGCCTGGAAAATTCCTTGGACAGAGGAGCCTGGCGGGCTACAGTCTATAGGATTGCAAAGAGTCAGACACAACTGGGCAACTAACACACAACAACACAACAGTAGCCAACTCAGAGGTGAAAGGAGACATATATGCAAAAAGTTGATACAAGGTGGAAGGTAATAAATTTCCTGAAATAAATATAGAGTGCCAAGGACATTAGAGGTGGGAGAAATGACATCAGCTTGGAGCAGAGTGTCAGGCAAAGCTTCATGAATCTCCAGACTTCTCAACTCTTCTCTCAAACATAAAAACAGTTATCGGTGCTTTGGAATATTAAACATTGACTTTTGGTAGTGCTGCTATTATTTTTTGATAGTACTGTCATTTTTTTAAAAAAGTATTATCTAGCCTTTTCAATGTGTGATTTTTACTTTTTCAAGGTAAACTTGCGACACCTTGGAGTCATGGATGGCCCTGTTGGAGCACCTTCCCTGTCATATAGTGGAAATCAGTTTGGGGAAAAGAGTTTATTCTGTCCTACTCCCTTCAGGCATGTGTCTACTGAGTCATTTCCAGCCACGTAAATCTGTTATGTAATATACATGGTGAGATTATTTAGGGTTTGGGAAGTTAAGGAGAACCTCTATTCCTCAGCAGGCATTTGGGTAGCAGGTGAGGAAGTGAGACAGGTGTGCAGCTCAAGTGTGGACATGCCTGCACACGCTCATACACACACATACACAAATACACACGCATGCACACACTCTCACTTACTCACGCACAGCTGACTTGGCATCTGTGAGGATGGAGGTGGGGGATGTTGTGCCTGCTGAGCTACAAGTGCCTGCATGTCTGAGGCTGACTTTGAAGACTCCAGCATGTTTGGAGTTAATTCCCATTAGGCTAGACTCCGCCTCTCTCTCCCAAAGGTAAAGCAAGTTTTTTTTTCAGGCATCACTGCAAAGAGCAGCTGGAATTCCCATCCCCTCTGACAAGCTGTGAGGAGAAGTTGTTTCTCAGATGTGAGTCCGAAGAGAGGGAGCAAGTCAATCAGCCTTCGTGGTCAGAAGGTAAATTTGCAACTTGGGCCAAATACAATTGAAACAGCTGGATAAGAAACTGTTTGCTCTCCCCTTGCTCAGCCCCCCTTCTCCCCTTCCTTTCTCAGGCTTCCTGCCCTTTCATCTGACAGCTCAGAGAAGCTGTTTTCTTCCCAAAGGCAAACTGGTTCATTTTTACTTCCTCAAGTCTGTTGTTTGCACAGAGGCTAACAGGAATCGGGGCTGGATTCCCATTTCATGTTGACATGGTGTGAAGACCTAAGAGTTAAATGCTGGTTGGTTTCCCTAGGAGAGTTGGTAACTTGAGAAGAGGAAGTCCGTGTCTCTGGGAGTGGAGGGAAGGATTTTGTTCTGACCTGTCTATAAAAATAAAAGTGGATCGGGTTTGCTGATGTGCTGGGTTGACTTCTTAGACTTGCCAAAATTGGGGTTACAGTACTGAAATGGGGTGCTGGGGTTAAACTGAAATGCAGATGTTGAAGTGAGTTGGACTGGAAGTAAAAGATTGCATTTGCTCAGTAAATATTTGAGTTCCTACTGTGTGCCAAATCATGATGATTTCCAGAAAAACCTGAAATAGTTTAGCTATAAATCCATTCTTGAAAGGAACACTGGGCCAAATGATTCTGTTTCGTGGTAGGAAACAAAGCAGAAAGAAGTCTCATGGTGAGGAGAAATCACTGAGATACTGGTTAGGGGAGAAAAGGAAGAGAAATAATGTTCTCCTTCTTGAATGACTCTGAGTCTTCTCTATTACTTAATAAGACGATATTGGCTTCTCTAGTAGATGGGAGAATTACCTATCCTGGTGTTAAGATAACAGCACAGATGATAATTCACTTGAACTCTGTGTTCCATCATCTTCATTTTATAGAGGAAACTCAAACTCAGAGGTTTTAAGTGAGCCTTTCAAGTTCATCTAACTTGTAAGGGGCAGACCTCAGGACCCTATCCCAGATCTGGATTCCAAAATCTAGACTCTTGTCCATGAAAATGCTTTTTCTCAATCATTAGTTTCCATCGGAATCAACTGAGGATTTTTGAAAAATGCAAATTCCATAGATTCTAATTCAGTGAATCCTCAAAGGAGGTTGTAGTCTACATTTTGGACAAGTACTGCTGGTGATTCTGATGCAGAGGTGTTAGGGGACCCCATTTGAAAAACACTCTTCACATGCCAGGCTGCCTTTCATGTCTGCTGAAGTAGGAGAAGCATTCAGTGCACCTTCTTCCTACACTGGCTAGATTCATTGAATGGAGGAGGTCAGCTGAGGTGGCATTTTATTCATTACTGGAGGTCATGGGTAGAAGGAGTACTGGGTAGCAATACTAGGGCTGGGGATATTAACTTAAGGTTGTAGGGAAATGCTTTACCAGCTAATCCATTGTTGATAGAACTTAACGGTGTCTTGCCAGAGCAGGCTGGTTGGAGTAGTTCCTAACCCATGGAGGGTGTGAGATAGGTCTCCTAGCTGACCAACTGAACACTAAAGGTGGTGGCACTGGTCCAGGCAAAATAAGACCTGGGGTGAAGATCTCTGATTGATACCCCACTTTCCAAAGCAAAAGACAGGGAGCTCAATGAGCAGTACTTTATTTTATTTTTACAAAGAAAGGCGAAGCTCATATAAAATTTAGGGAAATCATTCCAATTTCCACCTTTTAATCTCAGATCCAGGAGAAAAGGAATAGCTCAGGATATAACATGGAGATTCTTTTTATGGGCTTTCCCGGTCTCTCCATGGCCAATGTGATTATTTAGAATTGACCTTCTCGGTTATTGATGACTCGGTTGGTCCTCTCTTGGCACTAACTCCCTGGCTTCCTGCCTCCCAATATCTCACCTCCTGGTGAACATCTTCATTTCAGGATGGAGAAATGCAAATAAATGAACAAACAAACCCAACACACGTACTTTTGATAGTCTTTCTACCCCAGATTAAAAGAGGATGGGAGGAGGGAGAAGGCTTAGAAAGACAATCCACAAGCAAGAAAGCTGAGGATTTGAAAGACAAGATTTAGACCTAAAGTGAGGTCTTTATAAGCATAGAGTAGAATGGTGGTTGCCAGGGGCTGGAGGAAGTGGGAATGTGGAGCTGTTTCTCAGTAGGCCTAAAGTTTTGTCTACACAAGGTGAATAACTTCTAGAGATATTCTGTATAGCTTTGTGCTTGTGGTTAACAGTATGGTGTTGTGCACTTCAAAAATACATTGCAAGGATAGGCCTTATGTTAAGTTTTCTTAACACACACAAACCCACAAAACAATACAAGGAACTTGTTTTTTCAATTTGCTTATTTATTTTTACTTGGAGGCTAATTGCTTTACAATGTTGTGTTGGTTTCTGCTGTACACCAACAGGAATCAGCCATAAATGTACATGTCTCCTCCCTCTCCAAACTCCCTCCTACCCCATCCCATACTGCCCCTTTAGGTTGTCACAGAGCACTGGGTTGAGCTCCCTGTGTTATACAGCAACTTCCCATTAGCTATCTGTTTTACATATGGTAGTTTATATGCCTCAGTGCTACTCTCTCAATTCGTTCCACCCTCTCTTTACCCTCTATGTCCACAAGTCCATTCCCTAGGTCTGCATCTCTACTCCTGCCCTGCAAATAGGTTCATCAGTACAGTTTTTCTATATTTCATATATATGGGTTAATACATGATATTTTTCTCTTTCTGACTTACTTCACCCTGTATAACAGGCTCTAGGTTCATCCACCTCACTAGAACTGACCCAAATTCATTACAAGGAACTTTTTGAAGATTATGAATATATTCAGTGTCTTGGCTGTGGTGATGGTGCTACAGATGTAGGCATGTGTCCAAACTCATCGAGATATATACATTGAATATGTGCAGATTTTCGTATATCAAGTGTACCTCAATAAACTTTACAAAAAGTGAGGTCTTCAAGTCACCACGATACAAACGGGAAACAAGCACAATTCTGGGGGTAGATAAGTCATGAGATGATTTCAGGCGTAGAGAATCTGGAGAGATGCCCATTGTGGAGATGTATAGAGGAGAAAATTCTGGGGGAACTCAGGTGGCAGAAAATAAGGCGAGAAATACTTGAAAAGTGGTTATAGATTCTTTTTGAGGCTGTGTCTGAAGCAGGTGGCACTTGTGGTAAAGAATCCACTTGCAGTGCAGGAGACCAAGGTTCCATCCCGGGTCGGGAAGATCCCCTGGAAAAGGAAATAGCTACCTATTCCAGTATGCTAGCTTGGAGAATCCCATGGACAGAGGAGCCTGGCGGCCTACAGTCCATAGGGTCGCACAGAGTTGGACATGACTGAAGTGACTTAGCACGCACTGAAGCAGAAAGATCTAGAATGGTCATGTTGCTTATATACCCAATTCAATACAAGAGCAAGAAAATTTTCTAGAGTAGGACTCTATTTACACACTGAAACCATATGCCTATGCTTATTAATTATTTCTTAAAGTCTCAACACTGAGTATGATGAATAGGATTGGCCAAAAAGTTATTTCAGGTTTTTCTGTAAGGTGTTATGGAAAAAGCTGAACAAACTTTTTGGCCAACCCACTATTTGTTAAAGGGTTAGCTAGTAGGCTATGTACACTGTTTGGGGGGTGTGTGAGGAGAAATGCCCATTCATATTCCCTTGCTAATAACAATGCCAACAAAGCTGCTTCTCACAAACCGGTCCAAAACCAGTAGTGTTTTGAGTCCTTTTCCATGGAGACTGGGGAGGAGATAAGGTATTGGAAGAATTTGCTTTATTTTTCTCCACCAAGAAAAATGAAAGAGCAATGTTTCCAGTTTCATTGATATTAAGTAAGTGCTCACATATAAGTAGGGATACACAGGAGTGAAAAGTTGAGAACAAATGATTACAGGCTTGGGAAGGAGACACCACAGGGAGAGGTAGAGGGCTCATTTGGGGAGGAAAAGTCCAAAGGTAAGGTACCAGCAGGGCTTCCCCTGTGGTTCAGGTGGTAAAGAATCCTCCTGCCAATGCAGGAGATGCAAGAGACACAGGTTCAATCCCTGGGTTGGGAAGATTCCCTGGAGGAGGGCATGGCAACCCACTCTAGTATTCTTGCCTGGAGAATCCCATGCACAGCAAAGCCTGCTGGGCTATGATCCACAGGGTCGAAAGAGTTTGACACAACTGAGCAACTGAGCACAAGATACCAGTAGTCTGAGTTAATCTGTATTGATGAAGGGCTCTTGTCTGGATGACAGTGGCCAATCTGTCCTCCATTTCCTCTGAGAACCTAACCAAAGGAATTGGTCTTAAGTTGGGAGTTGGTGATGGACAGGGAGGCCTGGAGTGGTGAGGTTCATGGAGTCGTAAAGAGTCAGACACGACTGAGCAACTGAAATGAACTGAACTGAACTGAGCTGTATCAGAAAAAGGTTTAAAATGAGACATAAATGATTAATTGACAGCGAGAGTCATCAAGCTACTGAGAAAAACTGTTGAGTCCTCTTTTCTCTAGAGTTCTTTAAAAGCAGTATAGATAATCATTTGATATGTATGGCTTAGGAGTGTTTCCTGCATCTTATAGGTTGAAATGACCTCTATCCATGAGTCTATTTTAGAATGACCACTGTATCCTTACTACTAGACTCTAGTAAGGACAATAAATTTAGAACAGCCTTCATGCTTCCACCCTGTCATTATAACTTTCTAGCCACACTCACTGCATCTCATACAGCCACTTTCAGAAAGAGGCATGTGATCCATTGAGGAGATAGAGCAACCAAGTGGGGGAAGACCACGTGATAAACAAAGAGAGAGGGACAGTAGCCAACCTAGCAATACCTGGTTGCTGCTGCTGCTGCTAAGTCACTTCAGCCGTGTCCGACTCTGTGTGACCCCATAGATGGCAGCCCACCAGGCTCCCCCATCCCGGGGATTCTCCAGGCAAGAACACTGGAGTGGGTTGCCATTTCCTACTCCAATGCATGAAAGAGAAAAGTGAAAGTGAAGTTGCTCAGTCTGTCCGACTGTTAGCGACCCCATGGACTGCAGCCCACCAGGCTACTCCGTCCATTGGATTTTCCAGGCAAGAGTACTGGGGTGGGGTGCCATTACTGGACCATTTAGCAGGAGCACCAGGGTGGTTTCTGAAATCCAGTGTGGCTGTGTGGTGAGGCCTTCCAGGACAGGGAAATAAAGTGACTGCTACATGAAATATACAAGAGAAGTAAAGTGAAGTATAGCACTGTGTGTGACTTTTATTTATGTGAATGTAAAAGAGACTTGGCTAGCTCCTGGGAATGAACTTGATTGCTTTGGAGGGCTGTCATGAAGGGAGGTTACTCCATGACAGGTGGTGCAGTAACTCAAAGCATTTGATTGAATGCATTTCTCTGTGTGAATGTATAACAGTGTACAGGCAGACCCCACATGGCCTATTGCCATAGGAGAAGCTGGGCTGGGGCTTATTTTGTGCTCAGAAAATATTGAGCAATGGGATCTCTGACCTCCCTTTCTTGACTGCATGAGGTCAAGCCTATGATTCAGAAAGATTTTACCTTCAGGATATAAAGATTTCATCTCTCCATTATTTAATTCCATGGTCACTTTTCACTTTTTATTGTTTGAGTCCTGGAGAGAGAGCAAGAGAAAATTATCTGTGTCAGTGATTCTCAACCTGCTGTCCATGGATTGTGCTGGTTCACCACACTTCTAGTCCTAGATAGAATGACTAACTCATCCATTTGGAGACTTTCCTGTTAATAGTTTTATCCCTGACAATCCCACATCCCTTAGTCCCAAGTTAACTAGCATTGTTGGACATCCTAGTTCTAAATGAGATAAGGAGAATGAGTTTTTCCTGAAGTTGAAAGTATTTAATTTAAATTCTGAAAGCCAATGCGTTTTTCTAAAGCTAAGCATATTTAATTTAAACTGAATTTTGTAATTCACCTTCCTATCTCTTGGCTTCAAAATGGTGTCTTTAAAATGAAATGATGGTAACAGTGGTTGGTAGTCTTATAGTTTTTTAAACAGCCTGACTTGGCACAGATGGTGATTACCTTATATCAGAAGCCCTCCTCTTATTTTAGTATAGTCTAGGTACCACTCACTGATTTAGTCCCTTTCTCGGCCTTGTACTGTCTGCCCTTCTTTTGGCTTTTGTTCTGGGACTTGATCTCAAGATGATAAACATTCATATGGGGTTAGTTCTGACTACAAACTTGAAACATCTAATGCCCTGGTCCTGGTGGTGACATGCTGGATAGAGAAAGTCGCTTTCCTCCTGCCTTGCCTGTTTTTCCTGGCTGATTTTTTTCATCATCCTTAAACAGATTTGCCATTGTGGGTGGGAAAGCATGGAGGCTTTTCATCAAAACACTTTTGGGGTGACGAGGAAGAATATGGGGAGGGTGAAGTGAGAGGTGAGAAATGGTGGTGCTGCCGTCTGAGTCACTGTGTAAATCTGGGCAAGTTCCTTAGCTTTCTTTTTAAAATTTATTTTTAATTGGAGAAAAATTGCTTTACAATGTTGGTTTCTGCCATACAAAATGCAAAACAGCAGTAATTATACATATACCCCCTCCCTCTGGAGCCTCCCTCCCGTCCCCACATCCCACCCTTCTGGGTAATCACAGAGGACCAGGCTGGGCTACAATAGCTTCCCACTAGTCATCTACTTTACACGTGATAGCGTATGTATGTCAGTGCTACTTTCTCCGTTCATCTTGTTCTCCTTCCCCCACTGTGTCCACAAGTCCACTCTCTACCTCTGCATCTCCATTCTTTCCCTGCAAATAGGTTCATCAGTACCATTTTTCTAGATTCCATATTTGCTCATTTGTAAACCAGGGGTACTACCTTTCTTACCAACCTGAGGAGATTGTTTGGCAGAGCACATGAAACAGTGGTCTTGGAAGGGAATATGATGGTGCACCCAGCAGCTGTTTATCAGCTTGTTTCCTCTCATCCTCTGGCCTGGGCTTCTTCACCAGGAAGTGATATCATAAAAGAGAGCTGCTTGCATTTTCCATAATCTTACATGCTGTAATATAGCAAGCAGAGGCATTACCTCATTGCGGCCAAGCATACCTGCTTTCTAACAGCAATTACTCAAGACTAGTTTCACTTCTCCTGTTGGCTTTCAACCCCGCATCACATCTTTCTTTCATTCCCCCAACTCTCAGGCACAAAGCCTCATTCCCTGGGGCCCAGCTCAGGGCACTTTCTTCCCAAGCCCTAACATTCCAAAGTAAACACCTGCAATTTATAGTCTCTGCTCCCTTCCTGTGCAAAACACACAGCACACAATATATCTGTATTGGGAGGGGAATTGTGGTGAAGCAAGAAAAGAGCATTATACTAAGAATCGGATAACTGGACTCTGATCCAGCCAGGGTACTTCACTAGTTCTTTACCCTTGAGGAAATCATTTCCTCTCTGTATTTCCATCTGTAAAGTGATAGACGAGGAGGGTGGTTTGCACTGTGGAGTACAACAGTACTGGCCTAGGCATCTGTAGACTGGGTTTCTTATTCCAGTCTGGCTGCTTGCTAGCTTCTCCGTGATTTGGGGGAAATCACTACCCACTTACAAGGCCACACCTCCCCAAATGTAAAAAAAAAAAAAAAGAAGGTTGAATTAGGTGATTCATCAAGATTTCTGCCAGCCTAGAAATTGGATGCTTCTCTAGAATGGGTTTCATTAAACATACCTGGATGGCAGTGCCTGATTCATGCCAAACATTGTTTGATGATGGTTGTGACATAGCTCATGGCTGGGCAAGGTCCTTGAGACCCTGAGTACAACTACTATTTGTTTCTGGCCATGTCTCAGCTGGCAAGGTGGGACCCCCATGGACAGTGCCTATAATTCCCCTGCCTTTGGTCCCCTACCCCCCTCTCCCCTTTCTCATCACCTGTAACTTGAAGCAGTGGCGATGAATCATGGGGAAGTTTCTGAAACAGATTCTACCATCTGTTTGCTGGAGATGTTCACAGTGCTGTCAGCAGGCTGCAGTGTGGCCTCTGGCTGCTTTCATTGAGAAACAGGCCAGAATGCAATGGCAGATTAATGTAGTTGGGAGGGAAGCAGTTGATTTTTGACAATGGGGTCTGTGAAAGCCATTTGTGAGCTGGGCTGAGGAGATTAGATCTAAAAAGGCACTCAGCATCTTGAATCTGAGATGACTTGCTCCAAAAGGCATTTTGAAAGGCCCTTACAGCTCGAGATCTATGTTCCTACGACCAGGCAGGGGGAACCAGATCTGTTTCAGAGAGAGAAGTTTTCATGATTATATTCAGCAAAGGACTGGGCAGCTTTTCTTAGTAGACAGTTTAGTGTTAAACAACTCTCATTGTTTGGGAAGGTGCCTCCCATTTTGTTCTTGGGGAAAAGTGACTGAACAGAGCTCACTCAGTGATGAACATACAGAATGAATCTGCTGCTGCTGCTGTCACTTTAGTCGTGTCCGACTCTGTGCGACCCCATAGAAAGCAGCCCACCAGGCTCCCCCATCCCTGGGATTCTCCAGGCAAGAACACTGGAGTGGGTTGCCATTTCCTTCTCCAATGCATGAAAGTGAAAAGTGAAAGGGAAGTCACTCAGTCGTGTCTGACCCCAGGCTCCTCCGTCCATGGGATTTTCCAGGCAAGAGTACTGGAGTGGGGTGCCATTGCCTTCTCCAGGGAATGAGACTAAGTGCCCCTTATTTTATTTACTCATTTAAACCTAACTGATACAATACTGGGAAAGCCCAAGTTAATGCTCCTTGGATATCCTACTAAGGTCAAATGGGCAAATCCTTTAACTCCATGGTGAGTGCTCCTTCCCTCTTTTCCCTTGGAGTATGGGCAGGCCCTGTGAGTGATCTTCCTTCTTCCTTCATTCTCTGAAAGCACCTTGGTTCCTGACCCTCTTGAGGCAGTACCTCCTTCCAGGCCTCAGGTAAACAAGGTCATTCCATCAGAAATTGGGGGCTCTCTGGAGAGCCTAGGTTTGATTCAGGCCTCCCTCCTACCCCTTGTTCCAAGCTAGATGTCAAGAACTAAAAGCTGTCTGTTTGGGTTGCATTGGGCTTCCCAGGTGATGCTAGTGGTAAAGAACCTGCTTGCCAATGCAGGAGATGTAAGGGATGTGGGTTAAATCCCTGGATTGGGAAGATCCCTTGGAGGAGGACATGGCAACCCACTCCAGTATTCTTGCCTGGAGAATCACATGGACAGAGGAGCCTGGCAGGCTACAGTTCATAGGGTGACAAAGGGTTGGTCACAACTCAAATGACTTAGCATTCACACACTCAGGCAGGCTGCCTTGGAGTAGACGGAACAGTCACTAATTCACTTCTGTGGTTCTTCCATTGCAGCCTAGAGATCATAGAAGTCTGAACCAGGTGGAAGGAAGGGAAGATGGGAAAAGTGGTGGAGAGCAGAATCCCATAGGGACCCAAATGGTCCTCCAGACAATAACCTTATCCAGAAGTAAGGGCCAAGAAGCACATGACTGAGCCCTGGGGCTGGCCAGACAGATGAAAACTAGGCTGGTGGAGCCTACATGACAACTTTCTGCATTTGGTGCTGTGAATCGACTCATCTCCCCATCCCCACCAAGAAACCTGGGACTATGAGGAGCAGCCTGACCCTGGTGGGGACCCTCTGGGCCTTCCTGTCCCTTGTTACCGCCGTGGCCAGTTCTACCAGTTACTTCCTGCCTTATTGGCTCTTTGGATCTCAGCTGGGGAAGCCAGTGTCATTCAGCACATTTCGGAGGTGCAATTACCCTGTGAGGGGAGAGGGGCAGAGTCTGATCATGGTTGAAGAGTGTGGGCGCTATGCCAGCTTCAGTGCCATCCCCAGCTTGGCCTGGCAGATGTGCACGGTGGTGACAGGTGCTGGCTGTGCTCTGCTGCTCCTGGTGGCACTGGCTGCTGTCCTGGGCTGCTGCATGGAAGAACTCATCTCCAGAATGATGGGACGTTGCATGGGAGCTGCACAGTTCGTGGGAGGTAAGACTGTGTGGCTGAGATTGGGGAGGTTGGGGAGCTTTGCAGGGGTGGGCATAGTGGGCGTCTTGCCTTACAGGGAAATCCACTCTCAGCTTCTCCTCTTTGTCTAACTCTAAGACTGTGAATGGGCTTCCCTGGTGACTCAGATGGTAAAGAATCTGCCTGCCAATGCAGGAGACACAGGTTCTATCCCTGAGTTGGGAAGATCCCCTGGGGAAGGAAATGGCAGTCCACTCCAGTATTCTTTCCTGGGGAATCCCATGGACAGAGGAGCCTGGGGTGCTACAGTCCAGGGGGTCACAAAGAATCAGACATGACTTGGCAACTGGACGACAACAACAAGGCTCTGAATGGGAACTCCTTTGAAATACCTGGTCTGGGACTCCCCAAAGCGCAATCTACATCAGCGTTTTATTCACAGTAAGATTGGCTAGTAGGCAGAATTGATATGTTTTTTTGGCCTTGATTTTCATCACACTCTTTCGCCTGCAGAGTGCCCATTTAACAGTATTATCCAGGTCTGCTTTGCAGAGGAAGCAACTCTAGTATACCACTAGTATGGTATACAACTCGATACTCTGGTATTACAGTTCCCAAATAAACTTGACCTCTAAGATCCCTGATCGCTGGTAGTTATCTGAGGACCATGATCTCATTAACACATACACAAAGGTGCTAATTACTGAATGAGTTTAATATGCAGTCCTCACCAAAAAAATACATCTCTAATAGTGAAATGCTAGCTACCAGGCAGACTGCAGTTGACAGCTTATCTGGCAACATCTAAGGCTAGCCCTGACTGGTAGCCATCAACAGTCTATCCAGGCTTCCTCTGGCTCCGACTCACTCTACTTATCTTTTCCCTCATTCAGTCTGCCTCTAAATTTAGTGCAGGAGACCTGGGATGCTGCAGTGTGTGAATGGGCTAAGAAAGAACACAATGCAAAAATGGCAGACAGTAGGAAAGCAATGGGAGTGGTTTCATTTGAACTGAGAAGAAAAAGGCAAGTTTAGACACACAGGCAGATATGTGTGTGAATATATGAGCTATTTTTCACACTTGGATGGGGAAATGGAAAAAAAGTGCTGGTAGCATCTATTGCTGATTTTGTTGTTGTTCCTGAAGTTTTAGAATTCCTGTTCATTATAACTGTCATCTCCATTAGCAGCACAGTGTGGGTGACTGGAGCCAGGAAACTTCGATTCCCACTTCTGGCTCTTTCACAAAGTTGCCCTGTGGTTTTAAGCAAATGACTGACCTCTCTCATGTTCACTTCCCTTCTTTCCTTGAATTGGCTCATTGGCCAGATAGCCCAGATCCTGATTTTCTTCTTCTCTCCGATGACTGCATTCAAGTAGTCTTGGGGTGCAATGGCAGTGATGAGCTAAGACAGTGCTTCTCATCAGGGACTGACTTTTTACACCCTTCACCCACCCCCACCAGAAGACACTTATGGTTATTCGGGAGGGTGTTACTGACAATCAGTGGATAAAGGTGAGGGATGCTGTTAAATATACCACAATGCATAAGAATAAAACAGTTGCCTACTCCCCAAAACAAAGAAATATCTGGTCCCAATGTCAATAGTGCCGAGGCTGAGAAACCCTAAGCTGAGGTATTATGATTTCCTTGCCTTCTTATGAAAAGTATCGGATTCTCTTTTGTGCCAGTTAAGGTGATGTTTTCTGTTTCCCTCTTTCCTTAGACTCATTGTAAAAATTTTAAATTTGAATTAACATTCTAATCTAATGAACTAATCCATGAACTGAGTGGGGAAGAACTTTAACTGAGTGGCAGATGTCATACAGAGGCAACAGAAACATCAGTATAATTTTCATCTCATATGATTCTACCATTTAATATTCCCCATTGGCTATTGCTCATAGGAACATAGTCACAGTGTTTATGCTTAGATGAAGATCTTTAAAACTCAAGAATAAAATGCCATTTGACAGTAGTCATGGAAAGGTTAAGACCCAAGGTGTGCTACAAGGTTTCTCTCTGGGCAAAGGAATAATATTGGACAGATGGCTGAATTTCCACAACTTCCCCATCTGTAATACCAACCAACCAAGAGTCATTTTTATTTCCTTTTTAGAAACTGGAGCCTGTCAAGGTTATATCAGATATGAAGGAATGGTAAAGCCTGCTTGAATGTATCATATTTTCTAGGCACCCCTTGGCATACAACCATTATCCAAGGTTCTTCAGAGATCTTGTGCCTCACTCCTCAGAGATGTTCAACTGAGGGAAATTGATTTCATTGCTCCAGGCCGGAATGCTTCTCAGCAGCTAGTGCATTAACCAAAATATATCAGGGGAGGATCCCATTTGTTTCAGGTTTGGTTTATTTCTGCCAGACCCCAAACCACTGAAGAGATGGTGTATCCATTAAGAACTACTCCCTCCCCTCTGCCTGACTTTTGTTCCCCAGTTTGGCGGCTGTCCACAGAGATGAGTGGTGGGAAGTGGGAGAGACAGGAAGAAATAAAGAACTGCTGGCCTGAGTCAGATTCAGCAAGGTGACCTGATGGGGCCCTTGGGTCCTATTTGCTCCACCTGCAGCCAATCCAGCTGGACAAGTGTAGGGTCCAGAGAGCCTTCCACTGGGACCTTCATGCCCTCCTCTAACCAGGGAAGGAAACATCTGGTCAGGAGATTATTTCAACCCCGGGGATGCTGAGGTTTCCAACCAGCTGGCCCCTGATCCCAGAAAATAAGGTCATTATTTATATTCCCCTGTGTATACACATGCAAGATGCTTGTGAATTATCCTCTACCTTCAGTGAGAGCTAACCGAAGAAGAAATAGGTGAGAAGTAAATATAAAGAAGTCTTGGCAGGAAAAAGTGTAAGATCTTGGATCAGGTTACTTGAGGGAGGCCAAGAATCTTTCTAGAGCAGGGAATGTATCAGAATCACCTGGAGTGCTTAAAAAAATGGTCTCTCTCACTCTTTCCCATACTGATATGCATAGCAACAGGTGGAAGGCTACATGTTTTTAAAAATCTCCCCAGTGACTCTGATGTGTTTGCTTTGTTCCCTTTCCCCAACCCAAATGAGAACTACCACTCTGGACTTTTTTGTTTTGGTTTAGTTAAGCAGATAGAATTCAACAAACCCAGACAGGCACTAATGTTTTGCTCCATGTAAGGTCCTAATGCTACATGCTTCAAGCTGAATGAAAATTGCCATTGGATACAGATCACTGAGAATGTGATTCGAGGAAAGGGTAGTGTTTTCTAAAAACCATTATCTTCTCTGCAAACCAAGCATTTCCTGAAAAGTCTTCCAAACTGTCATCAGTCATCATTTAACTTATCTTTACCATGTTGAGCAAGGATTATAAAAGTGGCTTCCTGTTTGGGAAATGGTATTTAAAGAAGTTAACCTATTAACAAAGACTCATGCAGAAGATTTGAAGCAGAGCAGAGAATGTGGTCCAGGCCTTCTGACTCTCAGCCCTGGGCTTTATGCACTGGTGTCATTGATTTTTCTTTATCTCTATATTTTTTTAAATATAAATTTATTTATTTTAATTGGAGGTTCATTACAATATTGTATTGGTTTTGCCATACACCAACATGAATCCGCCACAGGTATACACATGTTCCCCATCCTGAACCCCCCTCCCTCCTCCCTCCCCGTACCATCCCTCTGGGTCATCCCAGTGCACCAGCCCCGAGCATCCAGTATCATGCATCAAACCTGGACCGGCGATTCGTTTTATATATGATATTATACATGTTTCAATGCCATTCTCCCAAGTCATCTCACCCTCTCCCTCTCCCACAGAGTCCAAAAGACTGTTCTATACATCTGTGTCTCTTTTGCTGTCTTGCATACAGGGTTATCATTACCATCTCTCTAAATTCCATATATATGTGTTAGTCTACTGTACTGGTGTTTTTCTTTCTGGCTTGCTTCACTCTGTATAATAGGCTCCAGTTTCATCCACCTCATTAGAACTGATTCAAATGTATTCTTTTTAATGGCTGTTTATCTCTTTAGAGAGGAAGTTCTATCACAGTGTTTCTCAGAGTGATCCTTGAAGCACTTGTATAAGAATTTCCTGGTGTGCTTATTAAATGCAGATTCCTTAGTGCCTTCCTAAACTTCTGAAAGAGATGGGAATACCAGACCACCTGACCTGACTCTTGAGAAACCTATATGCAGGTCAGGAAGCAACAGTTAGAACTGGACATGGAACAACAGACTGATTCCAAATAGAAAAAGGAGTACGTCAAGGCTGTATATTGTTACCCTGCTTATTTAACTTATATGCAGAGTACATCATGAGAAACACTGGGCTGGAAGAAGCACAAGCTGGAATCAAGATTGCCAGGAGAAATATCAATAACCTCAAATATGGAGAGGACACCACCCTTATGGCAGAAAGTGAAGAGGATGGAGGTTAATTACTTTACAATATTGTATTGGTTTTGCCATACATCAACATAAATCCACCACGGGTGTACACGTGTTCCCCATCCTGAACCCCCCTCCCTCTTGCCTCCCCGTACCATCCCTCTGGGTCGTCTCAGTGCACCAGCCCCAAGCATCCAGTATCATGCATCGAACCTGGACTGGCGATTAGTTTCTTATATGATATTATGCATGATTCAATGCCATTCTCCCACATCATCCCACCCTCTCCCTCTCCCACAGAGTCCAAAAGACTTCTTTATATCTGTGTCTCTTTTGCTTTCTCACATACAGGGTTATCATCACCATCTTTCTAAATTCCATATATATGTGTTAGTATACTGTATTGGTGTTTTTCTTTCTGGCTTACTTCACTCTGTATAATAGGCTCCAGTTTCATCCACCTCATTAGAACTGATTCAAATGTATTCTTTTTAATGGCTGAGTAATACTCCATTGTGTATATGTACCATAGCTTTCTTATCCATTCATCTGTTGATGGACATCTAGGTTGCTTCCATGTCCTGGCTATTATAAACAGTGTTGCGATGAACATTGGGGTACATGTGTCTCTTTCAATTCGGTCTCATATATTTTATGAGATATTTATATTCTTGAGCTTCAGCGATCACTGAGATGATACATTTATTTTGAGATTTATAAATCTCTGAGGCCTCTTAAGAAATGAAGAATTGAATATGAATGTCTATGAAACTTTTTCTTGCAGTTTGACCTTTATACTCACCCATCATCTTACACGGAATCATCAAAAAGCTGGAAGGTGAGGCACCTCACCTCTAAGCAACCTCACCTTCCTTCAAGCTGCGTTAGATGCCTCCTCCATTCTCTAGGATTTCCTCTTTGAAGGGTCTCATCATGCTGCTGCCTCTAATCATTTGTTTACTTTTCTGTCATCCCCCAAAATAAGTCCTGGGGAGCAGAGAGCTTGCCTTTTTTATTTTTGTATTCACGACATCTAACGTGTAGGGGATAAGCAGTGAATGTTTGCTAAAGAATTATCTGAGTGGAAGAGAAGACAAAGTGTGGTTTGTTCATATAGAACTAAAATCATAAATGAGTGGACTTTAAATTCCCTTATCCAGAAATCTACAGAAGGTATCAATCAGACAGACAAAAGATCAGAAGACCAATACACAGAGAGTGACTGGTTGAGACAGCTCTTAACCTGCTTTAACTACTTAAGAGGAATCTATCGCAACACTATGGAAAGCAAAACAGGAAAGAGATGAAATCATGGACTGAATGTGATGCAAAATGAAGGGGAAATGTATAGGCAAATACACATGGGTGTGGGCTCATTCACTTCAGTCATGCCTGACTCTTTGTAACCCTATGGACTGTAGCCTAGCAGCCTCCTCAGTCCATGGTGTTCTCTAGGCAAGAATACTGGAGTGGGTTGCTGTGACCTCCTCCAGGGCATCTTCCTGACCCAGGGATCAAACCCATGTCTCCTGCATCTCCTGCACTGCAGACAGATTCTTTACAACTGAGCCACCAGGGAAGGCCCAGGAAAATACAAATGCAGAAGCAATAAAAACATCTATAGCCATGTCTCCAGTCTAGTAAATTCAAAAGGAGGGACCATGAACTCAGAGTCTGAAAGCATAGGTTTCAGTCCCCCTTTTCACTCCCTGTTGTTACTAACTCTCTTCTCTTCCAAGATATAAACAGACAAGCTGAGCTTCCCATGCATCAAACTTCCCATTGGCAATGCAGTGAGATTTAACCAAAGTTAAATTTAAACCTTTCAAGAATTATAAGAAGTTTCACTGCTAGAAGTCAATATTTCAGAAGGGGGCAGCATTTATTCATAATAGGGAAACCAAGAAAGTTTTCAAAGCAGTTTTCAAAGCAGTAAAGGTTGAGAAATTGGATGAAAGGAACACTTTACACTCTTTCTTGAATTTAGCATGAGTACATAAGGATGTCAAGAGTAGGAAAGTGGGTGGACATCTGGTGTCTGCTCTGCTGTGTGGGCATTTAATAAGGAACAAGTCAAATAGTTCTGTGAGAAAGAGATCATCCCTCTTATTCACTAATTCTTGAATCCTTGATGGTGAGTGCAGTTTCTGGCACATGGTTATTGCCTATTAAATGAATGACTGATGACAAAAATTTTAATGGAGGTGGAATAGATTCGTTCCCAGGCAGAGAAGGTGACAATCTGGGTCAAGAGGACCTGTTCAGTTCATCAGGAAGCCCATCACTTATATCAACTCCCCAAAGTAGCCTTAATTGCTTTGTTCCAAAACTAAGCAAATGGGAGCAGGAGAGGAGCCTTAGAGAACACCTTTTCCACTTGCTTCTTTTTTCATATGAGAAAATAAAGCTTAGAGAAGGTGCTATTTTCCCAAAGTACTGCTGACTAGTCACAGAGCAGGGTCTAGAAGCTATTCTCCATGGTCCCTGTGTAGTGCTGTCTCTATGGGTCAACTACTCTTTTAATAAAATTATCCCCACCCACTCACTGTCTGTTGCAGCTTTTTTAAACAGACTTTATTTTTTAGGGCAGTTTTAAATTCATAGAAAAGTTGAACTTAGAACTTAGAATTGAAAAAGAACTTAATTTAGTTCTTTAGTTCACGCCTTTGTTGTATCTAAAAAGTCAGGGCTAAAATTCAGGATCTATATTTTCTCCTATGTTATCTTCTAGGAGTTTTATAGTTTTTTACTTTACATTTAAGTCTATTATCCATTTTGTATTAATTCTTGTGAAGGGTATAAACTCTGGGTTTATATTCATTTTTTTGCATGTGAGTGCCCAGGTGTGTCCAACTTTGTGACCCCATGAACTGTAGCCCACTAGGCTCCTCTGTGCATGGAATTCTCTAAGAGAGAATACTGGAGTGGGTAGCCATTCTCTTCTCTAGGGGATCTTCCTGACCCAGGGATTGAGCCTGGGTCTCCTGCCTTCTTAGCATCTGAGTCACCAGGGAAGCCTTGATTTTAGCATAACTTGTTGAAAATACAGTCTGTGCTACACTGTACTGTCTTTGCTCCTTTGTCAAAAATCAGTCACCTATATTTCTGTGGGCCTATTTCTGGGTTCTCTATTCTGCTCCATTGATCTGTCTATCTTTCACCAATACCACACTATTTTGGTTTTGTAGATTTATAGCAAGTCTTGAATTTGGGTAGTGTCATTCCTCCAACTTTGCTTTTCTTCATCAATATTGTGTTGGCTAATCTGTTTTGCCTATTGATATAAACTCTAAAGTCTGCAAAATAACTTTCTGGGTTTCTCATTGGGATTGCATTGAATCTACAGATCAAGTTAGAAAGAACCGATAACTTGATGATATTGAGTCTACCCATGAATGTAGGATATTCATTTAGGGCTTCCCTCATAGCTCAGTCAGTAAGGAATCTGCCTGCAATGCAGGAGACCTGGGTTTGATTCCTAGGTCGGGAAGATCCCCTGGAGAAGGAAATGGCAACCCACTCCAGTATTCTTGCCTGGGGAATCCCATGAACAGAGGAGCCTGGCAGGCTACAGTCCATAGGGTTGCAAGAGTTGGAAGCAACTACCACCATGAGTATAGACCAACTCTTTTTTTTTTTTNACAATCTAAAAAATGCTGTGACCTCATCATGCTGATTATTCAGTTCTGTATTCACATCATTTAATTTATTGGACAATATACATTTTCACCATAATATTCAAATTTCTTTATTCCAGTGCATTCTCTAAAGGAAATTCACCACCACCATTGAGGAAATGCTGTGGATTTAATTTCAAAGTATGAAAAATTTGATTGTGGAATATCAGTGAAACAATTCTGAAATTTGAATCAGTTCAGTTCAGTAGCTCAGTAGTGTCCGACTTTTTGCGACCCCATGGACTGCAGCATGCCAGGCTTCCCTGTCCGTCACCAACTCCCGGAGTTTACTCAAACACATGTCCATTGAGTTGGTGATGCCATCCAACCATCTCATCCTCTGTAGGCCCCTTATCCTCCCACCTTCAATCTTTCCCAGCATCAGAGTCTTTTCAAATGAGTCAGTTCTTCACATCAGGTTTCCAAAGGATTGGAGTTTCAGCTTCAGCATCAGTCCTTTCAGTGAAAATTCAGAACTGATTTCTTTTAGGATAGACTAGTTGGATCTCCTTACAGTCCAAGGGGCACTCAAGAGTCTTCTCCAACACCACAGTTCAAAAGTGTCAATTCTTTGGCGTTCAACTTTTTAGCACAATTCTTAAATCCATACATGACTACTGGAAAAACCATAGCCTTGACTAGATGGATCTTTGTGGCATAGTAATATCTCTGATTTTTAATATGCTGTCTAGGTTGATGATAGCTTTCCTTCCAAGGAGTAAGCATCTTTTAATTTCATGGCTGCAGTCACCATCTTCAGTGATTTTGGAGCCCCCCAAAAGTAAAGTGTCTCACTGTTTCCATTGAAATTTGAATCAGCACTTGTCAATCAGTGTAAAGATTCATTTTCTCTTAACACATGTGGTCCTAAGTCTACTCAGTGGTCTTAAAGTTGGCAGTGGCCATTTACCATCCCACTTAATTTTCATTCTTATACAACCATTGGAGATGATATAGGCAATGAAGATCAGGAAATTTACTTTATACTATTTTTTCACCTATTTTATGATTTTTTTTCCTCCTTGGTTGAAATAGAATTTTTAAAATGGATTTTTAGGTGTTTGAGTATTCCATTCATGTTAAAAGAGTGGTAGGTGTCTCCACCGGAGAAGGCAATGGCAACCCACTCCAGTACTCTTGCCTGGAAAATCCCATGGGTGGAGGAGCCTTGTAGGCTGCAGTCCATGGGGTCACTAAGAGTCAGAGATGACTGACTGACTTCACTTTCACTTTTCACTTTCACGCATTGGAGAAGAAAATGACAACCCACTCCAATGTTCTTGCCTGGAGAATCCCAGGGACGGGGAAGCCTGGTGGGCTGCCATCTATGGGGTTGCACAGAGTCAGACACGATTGAAGTGCAGCAGCAGCAGCAGCAGCAGGTGTCTCCACAGATTAGGTTTTGAATATATTTATGGCTATGCTAAGAAATATTAGAAATATAGAATTTAATGTAAATTTTCTATTCTGTCAATTGACTATATTGAGTCTATGACATTACATGTTCTCCTGAGGTTAGAGAAAATACCGTATTTTAAAGAAGAGATGAAAAAAAAAAAAGACAAATTGCTATATCCATGGCAACAGCATAACGGCTATACAAAAGGAAGCAAGAGTCTCTTGGCTAGATAGCTGCATGGTGACAGCAGGCTAGGAGGGGAAAAGGAAGAAAAATTTTGAACAAAGACTACAGTAGGCTTTGTGAATCTCTTAGATTTAGCCATTGATAAACCCCATTGACTTCTTTAGCCTTCCATAGTCTCATACACATCATATTTGTCATTTTAATTAAAAAGAACAGTTAAGGAAATTTAGTTAGTAGTATAAAAGCAGCAAATGTGCACTTAAGGTTTGTGTCAATATGGGTATATATTGTTGGAAACTAAAAGCATATTAATCAAGAAAAGCGTATGATTCATTGTGTATGTTTCACAATAACAATTTTAATGTGAAATTTTGAAAATTTCACTTAATGTGGAAATGTGCATATAGACATCTTTGTGTGTGTACATATATAGTCACATATATATAGTACATATATATATATGTATATTTTGGGCTTCTCTGGTGACTCAGACGGTAAAGCGTCTTCCTGCAATGCGGGAGACCCGGGTTCAATCCCTGGGTTGGGAAAATCCTCTGGAGAAGGAAATGGCAACCCACTCCAGTACTCTTGCCTGGAAAATTCCATGGACTAAGAAGCCTGGTAAGCTACAGTCCATGGGGTCACAGATTCTGACATGACTGAGTGACTTCATTTTCACTTTCATATATCTATATTTACTTTTAATATAATATGTGCAAAANTGGAGAAGGAAATGGCAACCCACTCCAGTACTCTTGCCTGGAAAATTCCATGGACTAAGAAGCCTGGTAAGCTACAGTCCATGGGGTCACAGATTCTGACATGACTGAGTGACTTCATTTTCACTTTCATATATCTATATTTACTTTTAATATAATATGTGCAAAAGCACTGCTTCTTTCTAGAAGAAAGTCATTTCCTTCAGTTATCATATATTTTGGCCATGGTAGGAGATACATGTGAACATTTTAGGTGGCCCTGCTGCTACTAAGTCACTTTAGTCCTGTCCTACTTGTTGTGACCCCGTGGACTATAGGCCACCAGTCTTTTCTGTCCGTGGGATTCTCGAGGCACGAATACCAGAGTGGGTTGCCATTTCCTAATCCAGAAGATCTTCCCAACCCAGAGAACAAACCTGCATCTCTTCTGTCTCTTGCACTGGTAGGTGGGTTCTTTACCACTACTGCCACCTGAGAAGCCTTTATATTCTTAGAGCAAATCATTTATAATAAATTAAATTGCAGTTTTTGAAAATTATATGTTAAATTTTTGACATTTTAAATGTTATAATTTCTTTGCAAATCTAGTCATTAAGCTTTGTATCTAAGCTCCAAAGGCAAAAGATCCCTTTAAGTCCAATTCTGCCTTATTCCTGCTGTAAGAAACATCCCATTCCAGTATCTTGTTTTCCACTTATCCTAGAGCACTTTGGGATTTATTAAATGGATAATGTATATAAAACTTCTTAAAAATAATTTAAAGTTGAGTGACTAATTTTCCTACTATTCAAAATAATAGGATGTTTTCTGATTCTTTTAGTTATTCTGGTCTGAGGCTTAGTATTTGCTCTGTGTATTTCTTTTTTCTCCTTTTTCTTCATTTTTTCCCCTTTTCACTTTGGCTCTTTCATCTCAACCCCACCACCTTCTAATAATGCTTGCCTTACTACATGAGTGATTTGAAGCTTTACTATAAAAATGGGTTCATGAAATTCAACTGCTATATATCAGTTTGCTGTGGAATAATGCATAAGCTTAAAATCAGGAGTATTTTTGATCTTTAATTATGCCTTAAGCCTATACATTTTTCCTTGTAGTTGTTAAAGTTATCAAAATTTATATCCATTCTTTTCTTGAAAATATAATACACTCATATATCTTAATGATATATTTCTAAACCCAGATGTCCAATTTGGGTTTAGAAAAGGAAGAGGAACCAGAGATCAAATTGCCAACATCTGGATCTTAGAGAAAGCTAGGGAATTCCAGAAAAATATCTACCATTGTTTCATGGACTACACTAAAGCCTTTGAATATGTGGATTATAATAAACTGTGGAAAGCTCTTAAAGAGATGGGAATAGCAGACAGTCTTACCTGTCTCCTGAGAAACCTGTATGCAGGTCAAGAAGCAACAGTTGCAACTCTGTATGGAACAACTTATTGGTTCAAGATTGAGAAAGAAGTACGAAAAGGGTGTCTGCTGTCACCCTGTTTAATCTTTACACTAAGCACGTCATGAGAAATGCCAGGCTGGATGAGTTACAAGCTAGAATCAAGATGGGGAGAAACGTCAACAACCTCAGATATGCGGATGATACTACTCTAATGGCAGAAAGCAACGAGGAAATAAAGAGCCTCTTGATGAAGGTGAAGGAGAAGAGTAAAAGAGTCAGCTTAAAACTAAATATTAAAGAACCTAAGATCATGGCATCATGGTTCACGTATTGCTGAAGCCTGGCTTGGGGAATTTTGAGCATTACTTTCCTAGCAATTTTTTTCATTTTACCTCATACTGGTGAAATTTTGTCACATACTGGTATTTGGAAATCACTGGCAGGAGGGCAACTCAGTTAATGAGCTAAATAGAGAACAGGGAAAGGCTGACTCACCTCACCAAGGTGAAGAATGTGCCAGTATAGAAAAACACAAGGAAATACCCAATCCAGAAAGGACCATTTAGGATCAACATCAGTATTTCAGGTGGTTAATAGGTGTTGTGCAGCAAAGCAGACAGGAGAGTACTGGTCCGGGCACCCAGGCCTTCTCTTTCTTTTGCAGAGATCATCCTTATAACCAGAAGCAAAGGACGATTTTTCACTTCTTTTTTAATCATTTAATATAATTTTTTTCTCCAAACATATCTGAGGTATTTGCCATAGAAAATTAAGATTAACCTTTGTGAATAAATGTTTGTCTTGAGAACATGACCACCCTCAGTGGCTCTGTGGCCGAGTGTGAAGTTCTGGGTATCCCAGGTACCATCAGAGCATGACCAGACCAAGTCCTTGCCCCTGAAGTCCCAACTTTCCAAGCTTATATACCCAGCACATGCAGTAGGAACAACACAGAGCATACCAGATGGTTGGTTTTGATGTCTGCTTTAATTCCCTAATAGAAGAAAAGAAAGGAAGGAAAGAGAATGGGGGAGGGGGATGGGGAAGGAGGAAGGGAGAAAAAATGGAAAACAATAACGGTGGTTCCCAGAAAGAAGGACAATGGCCAGTGGGAGATTTATGGGAAGTGAAAGCCCTGATCCTGCCCAGATTGTCCGGGAACTCCTTCTGCTGGAGGGTGATTTGTTAACTGCTGTCTGGTCAGCATTTCCAGGGAGTCAGATTTGGACTCTAATCCTCACATTTAGAATTGCCAAACCCAAGCCAAGGTTGTCTTCCAGGCATAGGGCTTTATTGGATGAGGCTACTTCATGTATTGTATGGTAACTGGTGAATACTCCACTTTGTATTTAAGAACAGCGTCAAGACAGAAAAAAACAAACAAACAAACAAACAAAACCCTGGCAATATTACCAAAGCTTGGAAAGCACTATTTTAAAAACAATTCATTTCTTTCCAGCATAGATATGACCATACATGACAATGAGTATGAAACGGTTCAATACTCAAACAGTCCTTTGAAAGTCACGAAGGACTTTCATAGATGCTTCAGAATAACCATCATGATACCAATAGTTCTGTTAATAACCACTTTCAGTTTAATAATAATAGCAGCCAGCTTATACTGAACTCTCCCCATATGCCAGCCACCATATTAAATATTGATATTACCTGCAGTATATTTAGTCTCCACACTAGTCCAGAAAGTTAATTAATATAATCACATCCATTCTACAGATGAAGAAACTATGCCTCAGAAAGTTCAAGTCACTTAATCAAAATTAGTTTGATAACAAAGGTGGAACCATGATTTGAGCCCAAACAGTTGTAGAATCTCACATCTTAAGACCATTATATATTTCCTGCCACTCTAATAGTTTCTTTTCTCACTCCAAGTCACTCTGAGCTTTAAAATCACATAGATATAGATTTAAATCCTGGTGTGTGACCCTAGAAACGTCTTCATGGGGTCTTACTTTTTAATTTGTAAAACAGATGTAATCATATTTCTCTGCAAGATTACTGTGAAAGTGAGAGGTAGTACAGGTAGTCATTTAATATATGGAAAGTATTACCCCAGCACAGACAAGACACAGACCATCATGACTAAAAGGGGATATAAGCATACAGAAAAACATAGAGCCCTGGACCTATCTCCACGGTAAGGGATACCTGGTAGTAGCTCACCTTCAGAAATATTAAAGGTAATAATTTCCCTTTAAGCAATTCAATTGATAAAGTAAAAATTTAAGTATACTTGCAAAATAAGATCTCAGTAATAACATTTAAAGCAAATCAAACAAAAACAGGAAAGAGGAATAGATCCTGTACAAAGAAAATAAAATCTATACCATTAAAAAGATTATGCTCTGAGTCACACCAAAACAACTTAATTCATATAGTAAAGGAGGAACTGATATCTGTATCAGAACCCATCTGCCTGTTATACATAATTCAATATCCACAAAAAACAGGTTAAACCAGACACATTCCTTATCCTATGTTGTGGAGGAGTCATCTCTGTGACTATTTTATCAACTAAGCTCTAGGTTAAACAATCACTCTGGTAGAATCCTAGACAGAGTAGATTGGCAATGCACTGGCGATTGCCATCAAGAATCTGATGTGTGGTGTGGGAAAACAAATAGACAGCAGACCTTACGGAAGATCGCAGGGGCCAGGTCTCCAGCACTCTTGTGCTCTGCGTTCTCTAAATAGTGTAATTTTCCAGTCCAGGAGAAGTTCATAGCCTTTCCATTGTAGAAACGCGTAAGATCTAAGATGAAAAGGAAAAAAGAATATTATAAAACAGAGAGTGGAAATGATAGCACAAATAGCAAAAGCACAAAAGAAAATTGTCTGAGAGAGGATCTACTGTACTAGCAGCAGAACTCTCCATGAGTATTTTGCTACTGTAAGTTGGAGTCTCTGAGTCTGTGGTCCCTATCTTCACAGTGCACTGCAACAAAGAGGTAAAATTTATGAAAATAAAACCTTTTATTTTTTGGTAGTTGTTTTGTGCACATAAATTTTGCAGAGAAAAGGTGAATTCAAAAACTTCAGTCAATTAAACCTGCAGTTGTAAGACTTGCTTAAGCTCTGCCTACTAAAACAAAATCAACAAACTTTTGCTGAGATCCTTCAAAAAGGCTTTCATTCATCAAATGTTACTATGTCTTTCAGTAACTAACTTTAAAGACAGCTATCAGAATACAAAAAATTTCTTATGATTGTCAGTTCAGTTCAGTCACTCAGTCGTGTCCGACTCTTTGCAACACCATGGACTGCAGCACGCCAGGCCTCCCTGGCCATCACCAACAACCAAACTCATGTGCACTGAGTCGGTGATGCCATCCAACCATCTCATCCTCTGTCGTCCCCTTCTCCTCCTGCCCTAAATCTTTCCCAGCATCAGGGTCTTTTCAAATGAGGCAGTTCTTCACATCAGGTGGCCAAAGTATTGGAGTTTCAGCTTCAACATCAGTCCTTCTAATGAACACTCAGGACTAATCTCCTTTAGGACGGACTGGTTGGATCTCCTTGCAGTCCAAAGGACTCTCAAGAGTCTTCTCTAATACCACAGTTCAAAAGCATCAATTCTTTGGTGCTCAGCATTCTTTATAGTCCAACTCTCCCATCCATACATGACTAATGGAAAAACCATAGCCTTGACTAGACAGACCTTTGTTGGCAAAGTAATGTCTCTGCTTTTTAATAAGCTGTCTAGGATGGTCATAACTTTCCTTCCAAAGAGTAAGCGTCTTTTAATTTCATGGCTGCAGTCACCATCTGCAGTGATTTTAGAACCCCCCAAAATAAAGTCAGCCACTGTTTCCTCATCTATTTGTCATGAAATGATGGGACCAGATGCCATGATCTTCGTTTTCTGAATGTTGAGCTTTAAGCCAACTTTTTCACTCTCCTCTTTCACTTTCATCAAGAGGCTCTTTAGTTCTTCTTCACTTTCTGCCATAAGGGTGGTGTCATCTGCATAGCTGAGGTTATTGATATTTCTCCTGGCAATCTTGATTCCAGCTTGTGCTTCATGATGGGACCAGATGCCATGATCTTCGTTTTCTGAATGTTGAGCTTTAAGCCAACTTTTTCACTCTCCTCTTTCACTTTCATCAAGAGGCTCTTTAGTTCTTCACTTTCTGCCATAAGGGTGTTATCATCTGCATATCTGAGGTTATTGGTATTTCTCGCAGCAATCTTGATTCCAGCTTGTGTTTCATCCAGCCCAGTGTTTCCCATGATGTACTCTGCATATAAGTTAAATAAGCAGGGTAACAATATACAGCCTTGACATACTCCTTTTCCTATTTGGAACTGGTTTGTTCTTCCATGTCCAGTTCTAACTGTTGCTTCCTGACTTGTATACAGATTTCTTAAGAGGCAGGTCAGGTGGCCTGGTATTCCCATTTATTTCTTATTATATCCCATGCTATGGTGTTTTTAACCTGCTGTTATTACTTGAGTACTTAGAAGGGCCTCAATGGATATTTGTTAAACAATAGAAAGGATTTTCTGGAAAGTTTTTAAATCTTTCATGATTTCATAGTTTCACATTTCATAATAATTAAGATCAAGCTCTGAGATCAGATGGACCTAACTATCTGTGTCCTTCATCAGGTTTTTGTAACTTCTTTAAGTCAGATTTTTTTTTATTAAAAGAAATCTCAGTATATAATCACTTCTTCCATTGGGTGTTCACTTAGATTAAAAAGAGAATTTATATAAAACTCAGAGCTCAGAACCATGTCCATGGCTCTAACATTTCATACCTCATCTTAGGCAAATGATGTACATAGTTCTTTAATCTGATCTTCTTTGCCATAAGAAGTATATATTAAGCCTTTTTGTGGTTGTATCAAGTATTTGGTCATGGCAAATTGACGTACTTTTTGATGGAGATTTGTATGACTCATCAACAAACAAACAGACAAAGATTCCTCATTTTTCATGGTAGTTTATTGGTAGCTGGAGATGGGCATGTATTCTATAGCAGAGGCCAGAGCACAGAGACCAGGACGGATAGAATCATATACTTAGAGAATAAAAGGAAAGGCCCTATTTTCTGATGTTGAGCCTCAAAACATGTTTGATGGGCACATCACTGAAAAAGCTGGATCATCCATAATAACGGTAGTGGGAGGAAAAGGATGTTTCCCCCTCCTTTTTTTTTTTTTTTTTTTGGCAGGGGAGAGGCAAGGAAGAAGATAGAAAGAGGAGGAAGAAGCAGAAAACTTCACTATACACAAAATGGACGTCAAGGTGAGCCTACTTGTGGTACAGTAGACGTAGCATGGGCTTTATAATGGGATAGATCCAAATCTGGTTTTCTAGCTGGGTTATTTGTTATGGAGGCTAAGTACCTATTGCTATTTAACAGTCTGTGCACCTGTCACTTCAACTTTGTCATGGTAATAAAAATCATAATTATAAAATGTATAAATATAAAAATTATGTCATAGGGATCTAGTGAAGATATAATGAAACAACATTGCTACTTGAGTGCACAATCCATTTTCTGGTCTTAGAAAATACTTCTCACTCACTCTGCAGGCAAGAAAGGCACAAAAATGCTTGCTGAAGCATTGTTTCTTGCACTTTTTAACTCATTTCTCCCATAAGCATTCCTGGTAATTGTGGGAGATTTGTGTTGTGTCAGTTTAGCTAAGCTGGGACATTTCCCAGAATCCACCTTTCCCTCATGCAGTCAGCTCGAGCCCAGGCTCAGAAGTGTGAAGGAAAGCCTAGCTGGCTTCTGGAGCTGAGAAGGTTGGTGCAGACTAGGTACTGTTGCAGCTCCTGCCAGCGGTGCTGCCTCGTGGCTTCTTGGTTGGAGAGTGGCAGCAGCCAGGTGCTTAACTCCTCCAGATTCTATCAAATCTCCTGTCCTGAGTTCTCCAACTCTCAGCTCAGTTTTGTGTTTGGCAGTGTGACAAAGGGGCATCGGCTTCTCCTGAAGAAAACCCTTAGCATCAAAGTTTGAAACTTGGAGGCAATAAGGAACCAACACATGTTCCAGTTCATTCTTGAGGGTCCCAGTTCAGGCTTGGAGGTTGCAGTTTGGCCTTGTTGCATTTGCACAGGCAACTGGCCTTTCTTCACTCCACGGCCATCTTCCCTTCACAAACATCTGCCTGTGGTATCAGATTCCAGCATAGACTCAGACAGTAAACCTCACATGCATTGTTTTTTCTGTTTCAATAGTTATTTAAGGTTAAACCTTTATGATCAATGCCTATATATATATGCTGCTGCTAAGTCGCTTCAGTCATGTCTGACTCTGTGCGACCCCAGAGACGGCCTCCCACCAGGCTCCCCAGTCCCTGGGATTCTCCAGGCAAGAACACTGGAGTGGGTTGCCATTTCCTTCTCCAATGCATGAAAGTGAAAAGTCAAAAGTGAAGTTGCTCAGTCGTGTCCAGCTCTTAGCGACCCCATGGACTGCAGCCTACCAGGCTCCTCCGATATATGCCTGAACTTCCCAGGTGGCGCTAGTGGTAAAGAACGCGGCTGCCAATGCAGATGTGGGTTCAATCCCTGGGTTGGGAAGATCCCCTGGAGGAGGAAATGGCAACCCACTCCACATTCTTGCCTGGAGAATCTCATGGACAGAGAAGCCTGGTGGGCTACAGTCCATAAGGTCACAAAGAGTCAGACATGGCTGAAGTGAGTTAGCACATATGTACATATACTTACAGATACACATATACTTATCCTGGCCATCTTACTTCTCTGATAATCTAATAAAAGGCTTAACTGATTCAGTAGGCTCTCTATGTTATGGACTGATAAAACCAATGAGTAAGTACAGACTCTGTACATAATTCTTACAGGAAAAACCAGACATCACTCATAATATAAGAAATT
>SJYX01018883.1:107258-119931 GCA_006410675.1 Oreotragus oreotragus
TTTTTTTTTTTTTTTTCCTATTTCCTATGTTTTCTACAGGAATCATTTACATGCCTCTTTAGGTAAGATTTTTTACATGACTCTCAGTAGACTATATTTCCTCATTGCTCAAGATTTCCATGACCTTGAAATGTCCATGCCATGGATCACTTCTCCAGTTCATAATACTTACCTATTCAGACCTGCTGTAATCATTGCAAACTTTAGGTACTTATTTCAGATTTCAGTTTTTTAGGAATGTCATGCACAAATGACCACATACTCTGTTTCTATCATCTTATTTTGACCCCAAGTTCTAAGGGTTCTAAGCATATGTTGGAAGGTTGGCAAGTTTCATCCATGTCTTCTAGTTCAGGTGCTCATCTTCTGAGTGTAGAGGACATCTATCATATAAAGCAGTTCCCCATCAACACCCTTTTCTAGCAAGAAATCAGAGATCATTGGAGTACCACCCGACGATCTTTCTTTTTTCTTTGGAATGGCATCTGACAGAACAGGCGCAAATGTCCCAGTCTCAATCAACCAGAGGCTTCAGCATGGGACAGTGACTCTGTAGTGAGGGACACAAAACCAAAGTGACCATTTAGATTCATTCATAGCAGGAACAGCAGCATCAATGATGTCCTACATGCAGCAACAGCTCTAGACCATCCTGCTTGGTTAAAAGACCCTGGCTTCCTCTCTCTTGGCATAAAAGAACAGAAGTGCCTTCATTTATACCCAGTCTCTATGCCTGGTTCCCTAACCTCACATTGTTTCTGTGACATCCTCAGAATCCTTGCAAGTTTATATACTTCTTTTCCCCTTTTTCCCTAACACTAACCAGTTAGTTTTTGTTACCTGTAATCAAAACCTTTCAAACTAATAGAAAAGGAGGTCTTCACATGATCCACTCAAGTAGGAACCATGTTACCATGATTAGTGGCTAAGCTAGCACTTCCTAACAGAATTATTTGTTACTCTTGGCAGATTTCAGGGAGAAAAAACCCCCACTGCTTTGCCAGAGCTTCTGTTGCCAGTGACTATCACTCTAGGGGTATTCTCCGGAGAAAGAGAACACTGGGGGAGGGGGGAAACCAGCATTTGCAATTTAGATTGCCACTGCATTTAATAAATGGGGAGATGGTATTACTTTACTGGTAATTAATTTTTTAAAGCCTTTGTAAAATGTCAG
Organism: Oreotragus oreotragus; assembly: GCA_006410675.1. Classification (NCBI taxonomy): domain Eukaryota; kingdom Metazoa; phylum Chordata; class Mammalia; order Artiodactyla; family Bovidae; genus Oreotragus; species Oreotragus oreotragus. The sequence continues at coordinate 108,433 of SJYX01018883.1, forward strand.
TTGGATTCTGTTTATTGGAACATACCAACACATTAGACAAAACTGCTGCTGCTGCTAAGTCTGTCTCTTATACACATCTAGATGTGTATAAGAGACAGAGTCATGTCTGACTCTGTGCGACCCCAGAGACGGCCTCCCACCAGGCTCCCCAGTCCCTGGGATTCTCCAGGCAAGAACACTGGAGTGGGTTGCCATTTCCTTCTCCAATGCATGAAAGTGAAAAGTCAAAAGTGAAGTTGCTCAGTCGTGTCCAGCTCTTAGCGACCCCATGGACTGCAGCCTACCAGGCTCCTCCGATATATGCCTGAACTTCCCAGGTGGCGCTAGTGGTAAAGAACGCGGCTGCCAATGCAGATGTGGGTTCAATCCCTGGGTTGGGAAGATCCCCTGGAGGAGGAAATGGCAACCCACTCCACATTCTTGCCTGGAGAATCTCATGGACAGAGAAGCCTGGTGGGCTACAGTCCATAAGGTCACAAAGAGTCAGACATGGCTGAAGTGAGTTAGCACATATGTACATATACTTACAGATACACATATACTTATCCTGGTCATCTTACTTCTCTGATAATCTAATAAAAGGCTTAACTGATTCAGTAGGCTCTTTATGTTATGGACTGATAAAACCAATGAGTAAGTACAGACTCTGTACATAATTCTTACAGGAAAAACCAGACATCACTCATAATATAAGAAATTATAAAGTTTCTATGGATTTGCCTACTCTGGACTATATAATATGTGACCTGTTGTATCTGTGTTTTTTTTTTTTTTTCCCCACTTAGTATGCTTACTAAGTTTATCCACATTGCTGGCTGTATCAGTACTTCAACTTTTATGGCTGAATAATATTCAGTTATATGGATATATCACATTTTGTCTATTCATTTATCCACTGATGGACGTTTGGGTTGTTTTCAATTTTGGGAACTAGATAGTTTCAAACAAGATGGTGATAATTACAAAACATTGTGAACATATTAAATGTCACTGAAATACACACTTTAAAATTGTTAAGCTTGTATTACATAAATTTCACTTCAATAAAAATTTAAGGTTATGAAGTTATAATGTTGATTTTCTTTAGTTTAAAAATTTTTTACATTACATACATGTACATGTTCACGATGAAACTGAAGATACTCTATTGAAGCTTGTGGGTGCCAAACCGGTAAAAAGCATGTTCACTTAACTAGATATTTTCAGTAATAAGGTCAAATGTTTTCTACATGTGACTAATCTACTTCGTATATTATTCTTTGCTCTGATGTTTTACTACAAACTTGTCATTGATTGGCTTCTTGACATGCACATAAAATCAATTAGCATTCAGCCTGTGAGAATAATTCTCTTAAAAGATTACTGCTTTCACCATTTAGCCAATAGAGAAATGTTTCTGTCTACACCATCCCACACTTATTTTGNTGTTTTACTACAAACTTGTCATTGATTGGCTTCTTGACATGCACATAAAATCAATTAGCATTCAGCCTGTGAGAATAATTCTCTTAAAAGATTACTGCTTTCACCATTTAGCCAATAGAGAAATGTTTCTGTCTACACCATCCCACACTTATTTTGGAAGGCATTTGGTAACACTTATCAGCCTGCACATGCCAGCAATTAGATGTCAATAGAATTACTATGTTCAATCCTTTGTATACAAGGAACATATTAATCAAATTTCCAGTCCTCACAATTTTCTGAACACATCAGTTTTTGTCCTTTTAGCATGGAGTGTCTTTAGAGACATATAAAGGCCCACATCTGCCTCCAAACAGTATGAAAGAAGATTTCAAGACTGAGGATATACCAAGCCAGTTCTCTTTCCCTTATGTTTCAGGAAGCACAATAAAAAGTCAGTATTTTCCTTCAACTGCCAAGTCTACTCTCTTTTTTTGTTTGTCTTAATTCTTTCTTATTCTATCTAATGTGACTATCGTTGTTTTACAGAAATCCCTAGCCCCACCTCCCCCTATTATCCCTCTCTTACACTATACTCCAGTCACACTGGTTTACGTTTAGCTTCAGGAACATGTGAAACTCATCTCCATCTCAAGACCTTTAGAATCACTCATTCTGCTTGAACATGCTGTCTCAACAAGGTCATTTTTTCATCATCCACGTCTCAAATCATATGGTACCTTTTCCCAGTGAGCTCCCCTAGCTATATCAGCCTTTCAGTCACACTCTACCACATTACCCTATTTATATTTTATTTTATGTATTCCATTACTATATCATGGCTTCCCAGATGGCTCAGGGTAAAGAACCCACCTGCCAAAGTAGGAGACGCAAGACACATGGGTTTGATGCCTGGGTTGGGAATTTCCCCTGGAGGAGGGAATGGCAACCCACCCCAATATTCTTGCCGGGAGCATACTATGGAGAGAGGAGCCTTTGGGCTACAGTCCACAGGGTCACATAGAGTTGAACACATCTGAGCATCTGAGGCCAGCACATCACTGTATCATAGTGGAGTCTCTGCCTGTCTGGTTGACAGCTGTTTTCCCAGAGTTTTGAACAATGCTGGAGCAGTTAGGAGATGTAAAGTAACTATCTTGACTGACTAATAAACTAACAGGTTTATTAGTTTATTAACTAATAATAAACTAATCATGCTAATAAATGTAAATTTGCAATGTGATTCACAGTGGTACCATCATGGTAACACAAGATGCTGAAAAAGATTGGGTATTTATACATATATACATGCATGTATGTATATATGTATGCTGGTTAGGGGGTTTTGAGGTGGTGAAAGGAGAAGGTTATAAATTCAGTTTTGATATTTTCATTTTGAAGTATCATTAATATCCCAAGAAGTAATATCAAATAAGTAATTTTATGGATTAGACCAAACTTTAAAATTAGAAGTGTGGTATAGTGATGATTCAAGAGACATCTGCTCCTCAGTGTTTATTAAATGTGGGCATGGATAAGATCATTCAGGAATAGCAAGAAGAATAGAAAGAGAGGAATGCAAGTAACAATTGAAAACAAACAGAACAAGAGTTGTCAGTGAGAAAGGAGGATAACCATGAAGGTGTGGCACCCTGAAGAAGGGCGTAGTTTTAGGCTGAGTATGTCTTAAGAAAATCCACATGTTGAAGTCCTAATCCCCAGTGTAATGATATTTGGAGGTGGGGCCTTGGGAAGTAATCAGATTTAGATGAGGTCATGAGCATCAGATGGGATTAGTGCTCTTATAAGATGAGAAAGAGACACCAGAACTTTTCTTTTTCTCCCCTGAATTTGAACAAAGAGGAGGTCATGTGAAGACACAGTGAGATCTGTTGTTGTTCAGTCGCTAAGGCGTGTCCAATTCTTTGTGACCCCATGGACTGCAGCACGCCAGGCTTCCTTGTCCTTCACTATCTCCTGGAGTGAAGGAGTTTGCTCAAACTCATGTCCACTGAGTCAGTGATGCCATCCAATATCTTACCCTCTGTCACCCCCTTCTCTTCTTGCCTCAATCTTTCCCAGCATCAGATCTTTCCAGTGAGTTAGCTCTTCATATCAGGTGGCCAAAGTATTGGAACTTCAGCTTCAGAAGCAGTCCTTTCAATGAATATTCAGGACTGATTTCCTTTAGGATTGACTGGTTTGATCTCCCTGCTGTCCAAGGGACATTCAAGAGTCTTTTCCAGCACCACAACTCAAAAGCATCAATTCTTCAGTGCTCAGCTCTCTTTATGGTCTAACTTTCACATCCACACATGATTACTAGAAAAACCATAGCTTTGATTATACAAAACTTTGTCACCAAAGTGATGTCTCTGTTTTTTAATATGCTAAATTTGTCATAACTTTTCTTCCAAGGGGCAAGCATCTTTTAACTTCATGGCTGCAGTCACCATCCACAGTGATTGTGGGGCCTAAGAAAATAAAATCTGTCAGTTTCCAACGTTTCCCCATTTATTTGCCATGAAGTGTTGGGACCAGATGCTATGATCTTAGTTTTTTGAATGTTGAGTTTTAAGCTAGCTTTTTCACTCTCCTCTTTCACTTTCGTCAAGAGGCTTTTTAGTTCCTCTTTGATTTTGGCCATTAGAGTGGTATCATCTACATATTTGAGGTTGTTGATATTTGTCCTGGCAACCTTGATCCCAGCTTGTGATTCATCCAGTCTGGGATTTTGTATGATGTACTATGCATGTAAGTTAAACAAGCAGAGTGACAACATACAGCCTTGACATACTCCTTTCCCAATTTGGAAGCAGTCTGTTGTCCCATGTTCAGTTCTAACTATTGCTTCTTGACCTGCATACAGGTTTCTCAGGAGACAGTAAGGTGTTCTGGTATTCCCATCTCTTCAAGAATTTTCCACAGTTTGCTGTGATCTACACAGTCAAAGGTTTTAGCATATTCAATGAAGCAGAAGCAAATGTTTTTGGAATTCCTTTGCTTTCTCTATGATCTAATGAATGTTGGCAATTTGGTCTCTGGTTCCTCTGCCTTTTCTAAACCCAGTTTGTACATCTGGAAGTTCTTGGCTCACATACTGCTAAAACCTAGCTTGAAGGATTCTGAATATTACCTTGCTAGCTTATGAACTATGTATTCAAACATTCTTTGGCATATGCAATTGTATGTTTGAACATCCTTTTGCATTGCCCTTCTTTATGATTGGGATGAAAACTGACCTTTTCCAGTTCTGTGGCCACTGCTGAGCTTAACAAATTTGCTAACATTTTAAGGGCAGCACTTTAACAGCATCACCATTTAGGATTTGAAATAGCTCCACTGGGGTTTTCCCTGGTAACTCAGCTGGTAAAGAATCTGCCTGCAATGCAGAAGACCCTGGTTTGATTCCTGGGTTAGGAAGATTCCCTAGAGAAGGAATATACTAACCACTCCGGTATTCTTGGGTTTCCCTGGTGGCTCAGCTGGTAAAGAATCCACCTGCAAGGTGAGAAACCTGGGTTCGATCCCTGGGTTGGGCAGATTCCCTGGAGGAGGGCATGGCAACCCACTTCTGTATTCTTGCCTGGAGAATTCCCATGGAGAGAGGAGTCTGGAGGGCTATGGTCTATGGGGACACAAAGAATTGAACAGGACTGAGTGACTAAGCACAGCACAATAGCTCCACTGGAATTCTGTAACCTCCACTAGCTTTGTTCATAGTAATGCTTTCCTAAGGCCCACTTCATTTTACAGCCAAGATGCCTGGCTCTAGGTGAGTGGCCACACAATCATGTTTTATCCGAGTCATCAGACCTTTGTGTCTAGTTCTTTTGTGTATTCTTGCCATCTTTTCTTAATCTCTTCTGCTTCTGTTAGATCCTTGTCATTTCTGTCCTTTATTGTGCCTGGATTTGCATGAAATGTTCTTTTGTTATCTCCAATTTTCTTGAAGAGATCTCCAGTCTTTTCCATTCTACTGCTTTCCTCCGTTTCTTTGTATTGGTCACTTAAGAAGGCTTTCTTAAGTCTCCTTGTGATTCTCTGGAACTCTGCCTTCAGCTGGGTATATCTTCCCCTTTCTCCTTTACCTTTCACCTCTCTTTTCTTAGCTATTTGTAAGGCTTCCTCAGATAACCACTTTGCCCTCTTGCATTTATTTTTCCTTGGGATATTTTTTTTTATCACCTCCTGTACAATGTTACATGCCTCTGTCCACAGTTCTTCATGCAATCTACAAGACTACCAGATATACTAGTCTTTTGATATACTAGTCAAAAGATCTAGTCTCTTGAATTTATTCATCACCTTTACTGTGTAATCATAACAGATATGATTTAGGTCATACCTTAGTGGCCTAATGGTTTTCCATACTTTCTTCAATTTCAACTTGAATTTTGCAGTAAGGTCATCATGATCTGAGCCATAGTCAGCTCCAGGTGTTATTTTTGCCAATTATATAGAGCTTCTTCATTTTTGGCTGCAAAGAATATAATCAGTCTGATTTTGGTACTGACCATCTGATGATGATGACAGTGAGATGGTTAACCTCTAAAAGCCAGAGTGTTCTCATCAGGAATGAAAACTATCAGCAACTTAATCTTGGACTTTCAGCTTCCAGAACTGTAGGAAAATACATTTCTGTTGTTTAAGCCAATTAATCTATGGCATTTTGTTATAGAGCCCAAGTTGGCTAAGGCAAGAGTGTTTCAAGAAGGAGAGAATTTATATTTTATCCTAACTTTGAGATTTTTATTGGAGACTCTACTTCCTAATCAGCTTATTCCTCTGCTTTTTTTTTTTTTTTCCTATTTCCTATGTTTTCTACAGGAATCATTTACATGCCTCTTTAGGTAAGATTTTTTACATGACTCTCAGTAGACTATATTTCCTCATTGCTCAAGATTTCCATGACCTTGAAATGTCCATGCCATGGATCACTTCTCCAGTTCATAATACTTACCTATTCAGACCTGCTGTAATCATTGCAAACTTTAGGTACTTATTTCAGATTTCAGTTTTTTAGGAATGTCATGCACAAATGACCACATACTCTGTTTCTATCATCTTATTTTGACCCCAAGTTCTAAGGGTTCTAAGCATATGTTGGAAGGTTGGCAAGTTTCATCCATGTCTTCTAGTTCAGGTGCTCATCTTCTGAGTGTAGAGGACATCTATCATATAAAGCAGTTCCCCATCAACACCCTTTTCTAGCAAGAAATCAGAGATCATTGGAGTACCACCCGACGATCTTTCTTTTTTCTTTGGAATGGCATCTGACAGAACAGGCGCAAATGTCCCAGTCTCAATCAACCAGAGGCTTCAGCATGGGACAGTGACTCTGTAGTGAGGGACACAAAACCAAAGTGACCATTTAGATTCATTCATAGCAGCAACAGCAGCATCAATGATGTCCTACATGCAGCAACAGCTCTAGACCATCCTGCTTGGTTAAAAGACCCTGGCTTCCTCTCTCTTGGCATAAAAGAACAGAAGTGCCTTCATTTATACCCAGTCTCTATGCCTGGTTCCCTAACCTCACATTGTTTCTGTGACATCCTCAGAATCCTTGCAAGTTTATATACTTCTTTTCCCCTTTTTCCCTAACACTAACCAGTTAGTTTTTGTTACCTGTAATCAAAACCTTTCAAACTAATAGAAAAGGAGGTCTTCACATGATCCACTCAAGTAGGAACCATGTTACCATGATTAGTGGCTAAGCTAGCACTTCCTAACAGAATTATTTGTTACTCTTGGCAGATTTCAGGGAGAAAAAACCCCCACTGCTTTGCCAGAGCTTCTGTTGCCAGTGACTATCACTCTAGGGGTATTCTCCGGAGAAAGAGAACACTGGGGGAGGGGGGAAACCAGCATTTGCAATTTAGATTGCCACTGCATTTAATAAATGGGGAGATGGTATTACTTTACTGGTAATTAATTTTTTAAAGCCTTTGTAAAATGTCAGTTGGATTCTGTTTATTGGAACATACCAACACATTAGACAAAACTGCTGCTGCTGCTAAGTCGCTACAGTTGTGCTCGACTCTGTGAGACCCCATAGACAGCAGCCTACCAGGCTCCCCCGTCCCTGGGATTCTCCAAGCAAGAACACTGACTAACCTTGTTGATTTACTCAAGACAGCTAAGCTGACAAATTTCAATGGAGCCTGTTACAAGGCTGGCTCTGACTTATAAAAATGTCTATTTTGAGTCATGACTAAGTAGGACTGTATATGTATTTATAAGTGTATTTTCCTGCCTGTAATGAAAGACACAGACACGTGGGAAAGTTGTTTATCCTGTGAACACCAAACATCATACTGAATCCCCTTGAAATGTTAAAGTTTGGAGCCATTGGTCTGTTATCTACAGAGAGAAAAACAATACTGTGGGTTCAGGAGAAATGGATAGGAGGGTTTGAAATGGGAAGAAAAACACCAACAGGAATGATAAACTGGGTTTTAATGACAAAGTCACTTTGCCAATTGTAACTCGGGTGCTGGGTAAGCTGATCTGACTTCATTAGGTGATAGCCAGCCTCCCAAAGCCATCATCAGGCTGGAAGAAAGCCATATGTGTTGGTCGCACAAATGGACATTGATTTTTCAATAAACTGGAACCCAAAGCCAACATTACTCCAGTGATATCTTTTCTCGGGAGAGACGATTTCTCGCTCATGCCTGGCACCATGTCTGAGCCCTTATATTACAAGAATTACATGGGTGAAGCAGAGTAGAAAACATCAGCTCACTTAAGTCATGTGATGAATGAGGCAATTAAGTCAGTTAGATGCAGAGTTACTGAGCTATATCTATTTTGCTTTGTAAAATATAATATTAAATAAGATCATCTGTCATACCATACTTGACAGCATCAGAATTCTGTGTGGCAGAAAAAAATATGGTTCATTACTCTGTGAAAACAGTGTCCACTCTCTCAACTGGATAAAGTAACCTTCTTCTTTAAATTGAAGGTTGTTGTCTCTTAACTCTTTCTCTATAAGAAAGCAGAACACAATTTATATTTGCTATATATTTCCACATTTCTTTAAATGGTTTTTCCAACAGTCATCATGTGTTTGGGGGATTAGGAAACAGAACTCATTTGAGTTTTTCAGTGTATGATATACCTGACACATCTCTTTCTGGAGGGAGAGAGATAGAGAGCACAGATTTTCTTTGTTCTGGTAAGCATCATTGAGTAACTTTGTGGCGAAAAATGAACAGGCACTCTTGTCTAAGAGAAGAGTGCCAGGATCTTTAAGTTGCTTAACTAAAGGTATTCACCACCACTCTATCCCTTTGGTATGCAGAACTTGTCACTGGGGAAGAGGTGTGTATCTACAATGGAACCAAGGAGGCCTCTTCAGTGACCGTAATCAGACTCTTTGCTTTTGGAGGAATATTTCTAGAGCCTCTGATGGATTGTGATGGTCCTACTGAAGATGCGTGGGCAGGTTAGGACACCAGGAGCTACCATGGGAAACTAACCACAAATGTGGATAATACTGGACTGGTGGCCAAGGTTTATCAATAAATTGCTTATGAGCTAAGCTGTTTTTTTGTTTTAAGATAGAGAACCAATAAAACCTAGTGAACTGTTTGTCAGTTAGAATATTTCACATATAAATATGCACATTTTCTGCAGTTTTCTCAAAAGCCTACCACTCACATATATATTATTACTCTCCCTGCTTCACTCATTTCTCTAACTTTCTGGAACACAGAAGGCAATTGAGTTATTTGCCTTTTGCCAATGGTTGTAAAAGTGAATGCCTCTCAGTTCAGTTCAGTTCAGTTCAGTTGCTCAGTCATGTCCGACTCTTTGCAACCCCATGAATCGCAGCACGCCAGGCCTCCCTGTTCATCACCATCCCCCAGAGTTCACTCAGACTCACGTCCATTGAGTCAGTGATGCCATCCAGCCATCTCATCTTCTGTCGTCCCCTTCTCCTCCTGCCCCCAATCCCTCCCAGCCTCAGAGTCTTTTTCAATGAGTCAACTCTTCGCATGAGGTGGCCAAAGTACTGGAGTTTCAGCTTGAGCATCATTCCCTCCAAAGAAATCCCAGGGTTGATCTTCTTTAGGATGGACTGGTTGGATCTCCTTGCAGTCCAAGGGACTCTCAAGAGTCTTCTCCAACACCACAGTTCAAAAGCATCAATTCTTTGGCACTCAGCCTTCTTCACAGTCCAATTTTCACATCCATACATGACCACTGGAAAAACCAATGCCTCTCAGTTGTCTGACTCTTTGTGACCTGGACTCTGTTGCACAGTCCATGGAATTCTCCAGGCCAGAATACTGGGGTGGGTAGCCTTTCCCTTCTCCACGGGATCTTCCCAACCCAGGGATCAAATCCAGGTCTCCCACATTGCAGATGTATTCTTTACCAGCTGAGCCACAAGGGAAGCCCCCTTTTCTTCAAAATGGTGGAGTGCTCTTCTCCTGAAAGAACTCCAAAATTACAACTTGCTTCTGAACAACCATTGGCAAGAAAAATTGGATCCCATAAAAAAAGATACCCCATGTCCAAGGGCAAAGGAAAAGCCCCAGCAAGATGGTAGGAGGTTCAAAATTACGTTTAGAATCAAAGCCCATACCTGCCAGAGACACTATTCAAAAGCATCAATTCTTTGGCACTCAGCCTTCTTCACAGTCCAATTTTCACATCCATACATGACCACTGGAAAAACCAATGCCTCTCAGTTGTCTGACTCTTTGTGACCTGGACTCTGTTGCACAGTCCATGGAATTCTCCAGGCCAGAATACTGGGGTGGGTAGCCTTTCCCTTCTCCACGGGATCTTCCCAACCCAGGGATCAAATCCAGGTCTCCCACATTGCAGATGTATTCTTTACCAGCTGAGCCACAAGGGAAGCCCCCTTTTCTTCAAAATGGTGGAGTGCTCTTCTCCTGAAAGAACTCCAAAATTACAACTTGCTTCTGAACAACCATTGGCAAGAAAAATTGGATCCCATAAAAAAAGATACCCCATGTCCAAGGGCAAAGGAAAAGCCCCAGCAAGATGGTAGGAGGTTCAAAATTACGTTTAGAATCAAAGCCCATACCTGCCAGAGACACTCGGAGGGCTCAAACAAAACCTTGTGTGTATCAGGAGACTCTAAAGAGACTGAGCCAGACCTGCCTTTGAGTGTTTGAGTATCTCCTATGGGGGTATGGCTCAGGTTACCTGCTGCAGGGGCAGGGCCTCTGGGTGCAGCAATCCTGGGTGTGGCATAAGCCCTCTCGGAGAAAGTCACCATTAACCCCATCATAAAGCCACTGAGCAGACAACCCACAAACTTCAGAACAATTATACCAAATAAATTCTCACATTGTTAAGAAAATGTTAGGACACACAACAGATTTCTCAACCTGGGGATCTGGCAAAGGGGCTGAGAACCCCCAAGGAATTTAACTTTGGAGACCAGTGGGAATTGATTGCAGAAATTACACAGGACTGGGGAAACAGACTCTTGGAGGACACAAACAAACCTTGAGCAGACCACGACCCAGGAGAAAGGAGCAGTGACCCCACAAGAGACTGACCCAGACTTGTCCATGAGTGTCCAGGAGTCCCTGGCAGAGGCATGAGTCAGCAGTAGCTTGCTACAGGGTCAGGGCACTGAGTGCAGCAGTGCATGCATGGGGCCTTTTGAAGGAGGTCACCATTATCTTCATTACCTCCACCATAGTTTGGTCTCAGGTCAAACAACAGGGAGGGAACACAAACCTGAGCATCAACAGAAAACTGGATTAAAGATTTACTGAGAATGGCCTTGCCATCAGAAAAGACCTAGTTTCATCCACAGTCATTCTCTCCCATCAGGGAGATTCCATAAGCCTCTTATCCTTACCAATCAGATGGTGACAGAATGAAAACCACAGTCACAGAAAACTAATCAAAACTGACCACATGGACCACAGCCTTGTCTAACTCAAGGAAACTAGGAGCCATGCCATGTAGAGCCACCCAAGATGGACAGATCATGGTGGAGAGTTCTGACAAAATGTGTCCACTGGAGAAGGGAATGGCAAACCACTTCAGTATTCTTGCCTTGAGAACCCCATGAACAGTATGAAAAGGCAAAAA
>SJYX01018884.1:20367-31088 GCA_006410675.1 Oreotragus oreotragus
AGAGTCTTTTCCAATGAGTCAACTCTTCGCATGAGGTGGCCAAAGTACTGGAGTTTCAGCTTTAGCATCGTTCCTTCCAAAGAACACTCAGGGCTGATCTCCTTTAGAACAGACTGGTTGGATCTCCTTGCAGTCCAAGGGACTCTCAAGAGTCTTCTCCGACACTACAGTTCAAAAGCATAAGTGCTCAGCTTTCTTAGTCCAACTCTCACATCCATACACGACTACTGGAAAACCATAGCCTTGACTAAACGGACCTTTGCTGACAAAGTAATGTCTCTGCTTTTGAGTATGCTATCTAGGTTGGTCATAACTTTCCTTCCAAAGAGTAAGTGTCTTTTAATTTCATGACTGCAGTCACCATCTGCAGTGATTTTGGAGCCCCCCAAAATAAAGTCTGACACTGTTCTCACTGTTTCCCCATCTATTTCCCATGAAGTGATGGGACCAGATGCTTTGGTTAAGTCGCTTTGGTTGTGTCCAAATATTTGCAAGAAATAGTGGCCTAGTTTCATACAGGTCTAAGAGGGAAAGATGATGGTCCAGATACAGAAAGTAAAAGGAGAGATTGAATATTGAAGGAGAAAGTAGCAGACTTGAAGGAGAAAACACAGTTTGCCTTTAAAAACTTTAAAAAAATATACATTTATTTATTGGAGGCTACTTTACAATATTGTATTGGTTTTGCCATACATCAACATGAATCCGCCAAGGGTATACACGTGTTCCCCATCCTGAACCCCCCTCCCTCCCCGTACCATCCCTCTGGGTGATCCCAGTGTACCAGCCCCGAGCATCCAGTATCATGCATCAAACCTGGACTGGCAATTAATTTCACATATGATAATTTACATGTTTCAATGCCATTCTCCCAAATCATCCCACCCTCGCCCTCTCCTACAGAGTCCAAAAGACTGTTTTATACATCTGTGTCTCTTTTGCTGTCTCGCATACAGGGTTATCGTTACCATATTTCTAAATTACATGTATATGCGTTAGTATACTCTATTGGTATTTTTTCTTCCTGGCTTACTTCACTCTGTATAATAGGCTCCAGTTTCATCCAACTCATTAGAACTTATTCAAATGTATTCTTTTTAATGGCTGAGTGGCACCCCTTTCTTCCAAATTGTCTGTATCCCTAGAAGCATTTTAAAGTTTCTTTTTAAGAACTTTATCTTAATGTTACTTAAAAAAGAATGTCACAGGCATCTTTGAGGGAAATCTTCATTGGATTAAATATAGGGTGTCAAGTTGTTTCAATACTCAGGTTGATAATGAAAGGGTTTAGATATTGTATACTATCCTAAAATAATCTTAAGCCATTGATTTCCATAACAATACATTGGTTTTTATTAATGAACTAGATATCAATTCTCGATGGTGTTATACTGGCTTAAAAAAGAAACTTTTTATCCTGAGGTAAATATTGCTGAATATTCTGAATATTTTTTTCTTATGCCTCATGTTCAAGCAACCTTATTTTTAAAAAGTATGGGTTTTAAGAAAAATACCTTTGCTTAATGATGCTCTACTTCTGTGTAACCACTACTCACAATAACAAATAGTTCTACCTCAATGTGATCAAAAGCCACATTCAACTTGGTACAACCAGAGATCAGAAACCAAAGAAAAGAGGCACTCTCCTCTTATAGAGTAAGAGAAGATGGTGTCTTTCAAAATATCAGTCACTAAAGTAAATGTGCTATGATTACAGAGTTTGGAGGACACACACATGTACAGGTGCACATATGCACACATGCATAATACTTAATTCACCACTTTCCAAAGAAGGAATTGAAATGAGGAAATAAGTCTAGCTCAGTGTAAAGACCATAGCTCAGTGTTGTCACTTGCACTCTACTTCAGAGCAGTCTGTTCTTTTGTGATGGGTTCTGTTATTACTTTGATAACTTGCTTTGCCTTGTGTGGAAGGATACAAAATATGGGTGTTCTGGCATGAGCTCACCTTAGGCACAGTTCCCTTGAGAGCTCTGCAAAGAGCGATCAGATGATTAATATGATTTTGTTTCACTGGGAACACTAATTAGCAAGGTAGGATCAGCACACTTCTGTTTTACCTTCTTGGCATCATTGTTTTTCACACCAGAGGTGATATACATGGTTTCCTTCCATGAAAGGCTACAGAACAGACATTCTTCTCTCAGAGATACATCTCTGTAAAAGAGACAGGAGTTTGAATTTTTCCTTTTTGACTGATGAAAAATAATCTGTTTATTTGCTACTGAGCTGTTCAATTTTGTGGGTTACTACTCCAGTACTTTGGCCACCTCATGCAAAGAGTTGACTCATAGGAAAAGACTCTGATGCTGGGAGGGATTGGGGGCAGGAGGAGAAGGGGACGACCGAGGATGAGATGGCTGGATGGCATCACGGACTCGATGGACGTGAGTCTGAGTGAACTCCGGGAGATGGTGATGGATAGGGAGGCCTGGCGTGCTGCGATTCATGGGGTCGCAAAGAGTCGGACATGACTGAGCGACTGAACTGAACTGAAAAGTAGTAGAGATATAATTAGCTTTATCCTTAGAATAGTGGACTTTATGCTTAACAATGAAATCTATGACAGTGATTATGAAAAATTAGAGCTTTTTAAGGGTCTGAAAGTTTATTGTTGAAAATAGCTTGGAGATTGACCAGGGTGTGTTTGGTCAGGTTTTATGTTGAATAATGATCATTAGACACACCAGGTCGTTTTCTCTCTATTCTCCTTATAACACAGACCCATGGAAATGAATAGATGTATGTATATATATTCAGAAGAGACAAGGCATGCACCTCCTGACATACAACCATGCCTCCTACCCATCCACAAACATGTATTTCACATTCAGTGCCTTTTTCTCCTGAGTACAGCCTTGCTATATCCTCCCCTCACTCATACTTAGCCCTAATTCTCGCGTGGCTATGTCTCCTGGCTCTCTCACTTGTCTCCTTGAGAACATTAAATTCAGCAACACATAACTGCAGACATCTCTTCTTCAGCACTCCTGAGCTGGCCTTTCAACTTGATTCAGGATGTTTGAGGAATCCCATGTCATTATTTGGCAGTTGATGAGGATTATTCTCCGGTTCCTTTGTATTCCCAGACACCTCTGTGTTTGACCAGGTTGTGTTATTTTCTTTAAAGGAGAAGGTCGTGGAAGTTTGGTTAGTTCAAGTTCACAATATTTAATTGGGAAGCATTGAAGTGGAGGCCTAAGTGAGAGATCGCATCATCTGCTTTGCTCACTTCTACTTCATGTGAGCTAAACTGGCTAAATGGGTTGAAGAAATCAGAAGGGGTCTTTCTCTTTTTCTTCCTTCCTCTTTGCAGGTAAATAAGCAATTAAGTGGGCTCAGGCACTGATGAGTATGTAGTAATGAAAATGTCATGAAGGTAATGATAATGATCATTTTTATGATATGTAATATTTGAGTACTTTCTATTTATCATCCACTGTTTGAAGCATTTTACATTAATATTGCCGTTGCAACTTTGGTATGAAATGGATATGATTATTATTCCTATCTCACAGATAAGAAAAATGAGGCACAGAAGTTTAGCGACTTGTTTCAGAAGCTGACATTGCCAAAACTGAACCTAGCAATCTTGCTTCTTTATTTCTGACTCCACCCCCACTCACCCCCATTCAACTGCTAGGGATGTGCCAAGATCTCAAGATCTGAATTTGGGAAAGGAGGGAATGTGAAAGAGAATAGAAGTCTCCCTTTAGACTCCAGGACTAAAACATGCGTTTGGACTCAGCTTTTAACAGAATGCTACAATAAGGTCACTGGGTGGTATTAGATTCTCATTTTGCCGCTCTTCCTTAAACCCAATGCTTTCAGGACGTGAATGGGTAGAGCTTAGAGGTACGGTGGTTTAATTGACAAAAGCAATAACTGGCCACTTCCTCCTTGAATGTCAGGTGATTTCACCCAGTCTCCATCATTATTTCCACCTTAAGCAGCATCAGTTGCAACTTTTGTTGTTGCTGCTCAGTCACCTGTTCCTGTCTGACTCTGTGGCCCTATGGACTACAGCATGCCAGGCTTCCATCCTTCACTGGCATCTGGAGTTTGCCCAGGCTCATGTCCACTGAATCAGTGATGTCATCCAAGCATCTCATCCCCTGTTGCCCCCTTCTCTGCCTGCCCTCAATCTTTTTCGGTATCAGAGTCTTTTCCAGTGAGTTGGCTGTTCACATCAGGTGGCCAATGTATTCCAATGAGTAGCTGACTGGTTTGATCTCCTTTTAAACAGACCTTTATATGGTTGCCATTTATTAAGGCCAATACAAGGAAAGTTTATCTTATTTTCCACAACCTTTAAATATTTGAAAAGTCAATGTGGTGGAGCAACAGAAGCAGAGTGACAGTTTAATCCATACTTTCCCAGCTAATGACCCTACAAAACAGTAGAAAGGGCAGAAAAATCATCCTGCTAATGTCCATGTCCCATTCAACCTGAGCCTGAGATATGCTCATTTCAGGGCAGGTAATGAGGATGATGCAAGAAAACATTTTTTCACAGAGGAATGTTTCAGAAGATAATTTCATTTTAAAAGAATTAGATACATTTGGCCATATACCACCTTTTTATTTTTCAGAATTGAGTCTGTTCATATGATGATGTTTATTTATCAGATGTGTTTCTTGGCCAGCTACGAAGATTTTACTTAAATAATCTGGAGAGCAGGGAGAAGTGTGGGAAAGTAAGAGAGAAAAAGGGAGAAATCAACCAGAAGGTATAGAAACTGGTGGAGATATTTTACCTCAGGGGTTCTTAAGATTTAGGGACTCAAATCAGTACTTCCGGGATATTCTTAGAAGAAACATGCATTTTTTTCTTTTTCTATTGAACATACCATTTGGATTTGAAACCTTAACTTTGGATAGAGTTGAATGTTAGTTTGTTGTCAGTGTTCCAGAGTGTGCAGCTACAGTGCTGCCCAGCAGAAGTAGCACTGAAAGTACTTGGGGAAAAGGAGGCCCTGCTTAAGTAGATACAGAGCATCTTCACATAGCTTTGGAGACAACTAGGGCTTCAGTAACTGGCTTCCCCAGTGGCTCAGTGGTAGAGAATCTGCCTGCAATGCAGGAGCCACAGTCTTGGTCCCTGGGTCAGGAATATCCCCTAGAGAAGGAAAGGTCAACCCACTCCAGTATTCTTGCCTGAGAAATCCCTTGGACATAGGAGGCTGGTGGGCTACCGTCCACGGGGTCACAAAAGAATCAGACACAGCAACTAAACATCAACAACAGTACTAAAAAGGGCCAGAGAAGAAGAAATAATTCCTGGATGCCCTGTGGTTGCTAACTGACATGGTCACGATATCCAGGAAACAGCCTGCAGGATGACTGGAGTGATTTTTGGCAGAGAATGTCTTGCTTAAAACAGGAAATCTTGCAATAGCTGGTGGGCAGTGATGAAGCAGAGCCAGAAAATATATTTTTCTAGATATGACACTTTTTCAAACCCTAATCTTTCTTGGCTTCATAGCAAAGGGTTGCACATGTCTGGAGATCGTTTCTAAATTCTCAATGATCTATACAAACTTCCATTTACTAGTTAGTAAATAAGAGAAATATTAGTAACAGATATTGCATATTTAATTGCAGCATCGTTTATGAGCATACAATGTATACAGTACTGTGCTAAGTAGGTGTGTTGGGCAATTGAAAGAACCAACACTTTTAAGGGGAAAAGGGCAGGCAAACCTGAAAGTTTTATGTACCATGCAGCAATTTATTGTTGAGAAAAAAAAAAAAAAGATGTATATTCCTAGAGAAAGAAAAAGTAAAATTCTTTTGAGATATGTTATAAACGGTGGCATTAGGAACAGAGTGAGTGATAAAGAATTTAAAAGATAAGTACAATTTGGATCAGAAGGAAAAAAAAGCAATAGCCCAGGTGAATTAAGCTTCACACACTTCAGAAGGTAAGCTCCACAAAGGCTTTTTTTTTTTTTTTTTTTTTGCATTGTGTGCTCAGAACCCATGACAGTACCTGATACATAACAGATATTCAACAAATGTTCACTAAATGAATGAATGCTGAATTGTCAAAACACTTAAAAACTATTGTATTCCTTTTGTGATGACATTTGAGATGATATAATTAAAAAGAAATTTTTCTCCTTGGACTTAAACTTGGCAGTGAATATGGGTAAGGTTGACCAGTTTCTGTTTCTTATCAATTAAACGTTTCATGGGTTTTTCCTTGAAGTGTAGTCATTAATGAGCAGCTGCCCAGGGCAATGATAATGATGATGATAATACATTGCCCTTACACCATCTCCCTTATCCATGGAAATCTAAGTACTTTACCAACAGTAATTATCATAGCTCTTAAGGGAGGTAAGAAAGTATAATTAGCATCATTTACAGATGAAAATTGAAATAGAGAGATATTAAGCAGCCAGCTTAGAGGGATGTATTACTAGTAAGTCAGCCATTTATTGTTTTCAAAATGTCAGCCTTCAAATCTTATTAAGGTTTGAGAACAGTGAATGACTCACATCTGTTAGTTGTTCAAACCATAAGTTTGTGTCTCTTTTAGGGAGGTTAATAAAAAGACAGAAAAGAAGCTAAATCTTTAACTTTAGCCATCAATGCACTCCTTGATATCTCATTTGAATTCTTGTCCAAATTGGTGGGTGCTCATAGGTTAGGAAAGTATACATCTCTTAAAAGTCTTCTACAAAAGTTTCTTTGGCTATAAATTTAAAAGTGCAATATTATTCAATTCTCAAGTCAAAATGACTGTGCTATCACATATTTTGTGCCCTTTTCCCCAAAGCTCTTCTGCTTTTTTTCTCCATATAAAAAAAATGACCCCACCCCAGACACTAAGATCCATATTGATTTTTTAAATTAGATCTAAACAATTGAGTTATATTGATTCACCATCAAGATAAGCTTATTTTGTTTTTGGTTTGATCTTGTATTCTAAGCATAGTGATGAAAACTCTCCATTGAAGGGTGTGTGTGTCTGTGTTGTGGGAACACCAAGCATTTGTTTCTCTCTTCCTTTATTAATAGTATTACCAGGGTAAGTTAATAAGTTAATTTGTATTACCAGGATATTTCTGACACAGGTGGCAGAAAACTATTGCCAAATGCATATAAGCAAAAATATTTATTGGCTCAATTAATTCAATGGTAGACCTGGCTTGAAGTTTGGTCTCCTTGAGCTCAAATAATGTCACCAAGATCTAGTTGTTTTTCTTCGCATGCTCAACTCTCAGTGCGTTGGCTTAACATATGGTGGCAAGATGAAAGCAACTTCCATTACAAACTTTTAGGTTCAAGTTCAATGCGTGCCCTGTGCGCTAATTCTCTTCAGTCATGTCAGACTCTTTGCCACCCTACTGGACTTTAGCCTGCCAGGATCCTCTGTCCATGGGATTCTTCAGGCAAGAATTCTGGAGTGGATTGTCATGCCCTCCTCCGGGGAATCTTCCCAACCAAGGGATCAAACTCACATCTCTTATGTCTCCTGCATTGGCAGGCAGGTTCTTTACCACGAGCCCCACCTAGGAACCTTCCGATTCAGTGGAGGAGGGTATTGCCAGCATCCTCAAAGCCTCAGAAGAGTGTCCATTGTACCATGCTGGCTCTGATTGTGTGACCTGTTCATCCTTATCAGTTCTTCTTGTCCAAGGCATGCTATCCAGTGCATTAAGTTGGAAAAAATTAGAGCCCACCCTTAATGAAAGGTTGGAGTAAATCTTCACTCAACCTATATCTCTGGTTGTAAATTACAATATTTGTTATTGTTGTTCAGTAGCTACGTCATTTCCGATTCTTTGCGACTCCATGAGCTGTAGCACGCCAGGCTTTCCTGTCCTTCACTATCAATTTACCTCACTCCTAACTTTTATAGAATTAATCTTTCACCCAGTACAACTATACTGTTGATATACAGCTGTCAGTTGCAGTGGTCTACCACCCCTCCACCCCCAGAGAGTCGATCTAATGTTTATCCTTCCATCTACAGGGATTCGCGTTGGTCACTTGTGGGACCAGTTAAATTGGTGTCTATTCCTGAGATCTTATCTTATATAAGGTGCAGATACTCAGAGATAAGCTAAGGTGAAGGTTTTAGAAATGTATTCATGGATATGTCAGCTTAGTTTAGGCACTCAGATCACTAGAACTTCCCCGGTTTCTGCAGCCTCTCCACTGATTCTGTGATTTATCCTGGGATTCCTGCAACATCTTTGTTGTTGTTGTTTATTTAAGTGAATTCTAGTTATGTTTCTATTACTGTTAATAACAATAAAGAGTCTTTGGTAACACTCTTTTGTTCTTGAGACTTAGTTTCTTCCTAGTTCCAAAAAGTGGGCCCTTATCTTGCTTCCCTATTTCTGAGTACCTGCTTTGAAAAATTGTCTAGTTAAAACTATCTTTTGTATATTTTTACTGTGACATATTTTCAGAGTTACAAAAAAAATTTGCACAGATGGCTTTTTTATATCCCAATCACCTGATCTTAACAGTTTACTATGTTTACCTCATCCTTTCAATTCTCCATGTATGTATGATTTGTGTAAATTCAGACTAAGCTGCATACTGGATGACCCTTCACTCCTAAATCCTCAAAGTGTTCTTCCTAAGAAACAGATGCATCATCATCTTGTTTAAGAGCCATGAATCAGGAAATTTCTGTGTACCAATAATAAAGTATCTAACCTTTAGTTTTTATTCAGGTTTTGCTAGTTGTATCAATTATGGTCTTTATAGCAAAAAAAAAAAAAAAAAAACTAGCTCATACTTCCAGTAGTCATATTCTTTAGTCTCTTTTAATCTCATACAATTCTTTCATTTTCCTTTTTTCCCTAATACTGGCATTTTTGAAGTTACAAATCAGTCATTTTATGCTATGACAAATGATGTGGTTTTATATCAGTGCTAATGGAAAACTTCATCACTTGGTTAAGGTTGCATCTGCTAGTTTCTTCACAATAAAGTTTGCCAATTTTTTTCTTAATAATCAATATATATGTTGTGGGAGGTACTTTGACTACCATTTTTTCACTCCTTATACTTTCACCCATTTTTGCATCCCCAGGTCTATATGTAAATGATATCCCTTCTCTGCTTCACCAGTGTCCTCTGAGCGATCATCTACTTTCTCTCACTTTGCAGTCCCTGCCACCACCCACTCATGTGTCCAATAAATGTCCTGTTTCTGGCATCCATTCTATAATTAGAATCTTGCTATACACAATTAGAATGTGACATAATCGTAGGCTTCCTTACCATCATCTTAAGCAGCTTGTCACTCATCTGCAGTATTTGCCATTTAACAAAACTAGCCTATATTAATGCCCATTTATCTCTAGCTTTTATCTTCCAAATAGCCGATGCATCCTAACAAGTTGGGTGATATTACATCTGTAGCTAGAACCTCCCCCAATGTTTTTGCTTTTAGTTTTAGGTCTTCCAAGTCTCCTAGTTATCCTAAACTAGCTAACCCTCAATATCTTTTTCTGATAATAGAGAAACAAACATCACTCTCCAGCTACTCAATAGCTGTAATTAATAAAATGAAAACCGTTGTAGAGCAATTCTACTATCTGACAGTAACGATGATACCATTTCCAGTAGGCAACCTTTCTATCATTCTTAAAGTTGAACTTTACCATAAACTTGTGAAATCTAATATATGGTTATTTAAGTTACATGCTCAGAAGAATGAGTGATATTCAGTCTAAAATCTTCATGAAGAAAATTGACCAACTGAAGCAAAGGGGTTAATGGAGAAAAAGTATGTTTAGAATACACTTTCAAGTTTTGTGTTATATTCTAGGACAGAAAACTGAGATGGTGGAGGAGAGCAGAAACACCCTCCTGTACTACTAATCCAAGAAGACAAATAGAGCATAGAAATCAGAGAATGCTTTCTATCATTATCATAGCAAGGATAAAAAAAGATACTTGGGATCACTTCTGTAACATAGTAGCATGTCTTAGGCTTTGTGAGTTCCTTGATAATAATTATTTTATTATTTTATTTCTTTGTGACAAATAGCAATAAAACTCTTTGTAACTAGTATGATCCACTGTAGAGGAACAAAAAAGAGAAAGAACAGATTTCCTATTCTAAAGAGTGAGATTGATGTCAGGAGCAAAGAATAGCTTTTGTCCCTAATGCCTGAGAAAAGGCAGAAAAAGACATTTTAGAGAGATGTTCTGGTCTGAGAAGCAGTCGTAGGTTTACCCACAAATGGTCCACAAGGGCTTCTAGATACTAGACACTAAGATGATTTAAAACCCAAAGGATTCTGGGCTTTTTTCATGTTTGTGTTTCAGCCACAATATTATCAGAGACTATAAATTCTGTATACTTGCTTTTTGGTATGTATTTTTCATATTAGTTCTCCCAGCCTCAGTGGTGTTTTTATTTCTATAGGGTTATTATTACAAAAGTGAGGAGTTCTGGATACAGCTTTTCTGTCTGTAAGTTCCCTGAGGATAAGTGCCTGTGTTGTTTACTACAGTATTCTGGGCATAGTGCTAGTTACATGGCTTATTTCAGGTCAGTTCAGTTGCTCAGTAGTGTCTGACTCTTTATGACCTCATGGACTGCAGCATGCCAGGCTTCCCTGTCCATCACCAACTCCCAGAGCCTGCCCAAACTCATGTCCATCACGTTGGTGATGCCATCCAACCATCTCAGCCTATGTCATCCCCTTTTCCTCCTGCCCTCA
>SJYX01018884.1:31941-47300 GCA_006410675.1 Oreotragus oreotragus
GTTGCTCAGTAGTGTCTGACTCTTTGTGACCTCATGGACTGCAGCATGCCAGGCTTCCCTGTCCATCACCAACTCCCAGAGCCTGCCCAAACTCATGTCCATCACGTTGGTGATGCCATCCAACCATCTCAGCCTATGTCATCCCCTTTTCCTCCTGCCCTCAATATTTCCCAGCATCAAGGTCTTTTCAAATGAGTCTTTTCTTCACATCAGGTGGCCAAAATATTGGGGTTTCATGGCTTATGGAGCCAGTAAATATATGGTCACTCAATAAGAGACTTGCTGACACACAGTTTGCTGGCTGCAGATGATAGCACTTTGCCTTTATTTTCTCCTCCAGTAAGGAGCTAAACAAATCCTAGTCTTGACTTTGTGAAAAGACATTCAAGAGCTCAAAGAACTTGTCCTACTCATTTTTACAAATTGTTAGAAGAACTCATTTAGGAAAGTTATTAAACCAAGTCAGACAAGATTTGTTTATCCTAAACTTTAGAATGATAACTGGAGCATATTAGGGTAGGCTGTAAAGTAATAGAATTTGGAGGCTGATTTCTTGCCTTTATTTCCAATGCTCCCTTTCTTATAAGGCTATGGAGGAAAACCATGCCAAATACCAGAGAGAATGGGTGATATTCATATGTGTTCTCTTTCCTACTAGTAATGGATTCTTCTCTCAAACTTCATAGAGAGCAACTTTATCTAGATTTATACTTTTAATTAAATGCAAATTATGGCCTTAACTGTTAGAGTTGCCACATTATCAATATTAATACCTCCTAACCTGGAGAAAAATGTGAAGAGTCTTCATGATTGACTCTTCCTTGGCTGACTAGGGTTCATAAACAGACCTTGAGGATTACATGAGCACTGTCTAAACTCACCTCGAGGATTTGATCTCAGTGCTCCCATTTGAGATATCTCAATCACAGATTTATAACCCTATTGTTGTATTTTAATCCTGCTCAAATTTTAATTAAGTTATGGTTCTAATTCAAAGTAATTATGCTTACTGGCAGACCTATGATTGATGCAAGACACTAAGCAATTAGGTGAATAGAGACAAAAAAATATAGCTAATATCATTGACATAATGATCCTGGGCAGAATTAACATTATCTCTGAAATGTGAACCCTTCTGTGAAGGTCACTGACATAGTTGTCATAGAAACTACTTGTCTTGTCATTACTGCTGTCTCCAGACATCTGTTCTAGGTTCAAACACTCATTCACATGTGCATTCATTTGGTTAGATGGGGTGTCTTATCTTAGGCACCCTTATCATCTATGAATATGTTGACTCCTTTTAAATAATGAAAAACCAATAATAAATTAATAACTACAGATGTATCACTACTTAGAGTTTTGGTTGACAATGGCTAATAACATTGCTGAGACTTAATTGTGGCTAGGAAATGGCAACCCACTCCAGAGTTCTTGCCTGGAGAATCCCAGGGACAGGGGAGCCTGGTGGGCTGCTGTCTATGGGCTCGACTGAAGCGACTTAGCAGCAGCAGCAGCAATATTATATGAATTTTATAGTCAGTTATGAATTATCTACAATAATAAAGGCCCTGTGATTTAAGAAATACAAATAGTTTTTTTTAATCTAAATGCAAGAATTTTTGAAACTGAGTTTATACAGATATGTTTGAGTTATTCTATTTGTTGGGAAAAAAAAGTCACAACACTTCACATAATGAAATCACACCATGAAGACCTAGTCACAGAGAATGGGTAAAGATAGTTAGTGTCCCCAGTCAGTGCTAGGAAAAGGCAGCACTAGCCTTCACCTTACTGTATTGAGCAGAATAAGTCTTAATTGTGCATCACTGTATTTAGCATTTATAATAGGAAATTTAGCATCCCTGTCCTCCAAATGCTAAATGCTAGTGTTAATAGCAGCTCTTGGCCCTGGTCACAGTAGCAACCAAATAGGAATCCACACATTTCCAGATGTCCCCCATGTAGAGTATGGGGCTGAGTGGAAGAAGTAATACCACTCATGAATGGAAACCACTGTAAATGTCTTTTCGAAGATGTCTTTTCTTGTTTTGTCATTTTCTCAGCAGATTCTTACCTTGTTACATTTAAATTTATCTGGTGTGAGTCTCATACTGATTGAAGTCTGGAAGGTTAACATTGCTTCAAGCTGTAAACAATACTACAAGAATGTCAGGAAAAAAACAAAAACAAAAAAGCCAAGTATAAAAGATTTGGTACCCTAAAAAGAAACTGAAAGGGAAAAAAAAGTACCGAGTTACTAAACATTTAATTGTTTAGAAGAATAGTTAAGATTTTGCCTTTCCCTCTGCAGAAAGTTGCAATACTGGAGTGTGTTATTTGTTAGAAATAAATATAAGATAAATTGATGCAAAGACTGAAAGTCTGTTGTGTGAGAGGAATTCACAGCAAATGTAGAAAAGATAAGCCAATGGACCAGAAGGAAATATCTTAAGATTTTATACCAAAGAAATTTGGACAAGTAGGTCTTTTGGAAATGATACCTGGTGACAGAGTGTCCCATGTTTTTCTTGTAAGTTGAAAATTCATGCATAAAGAGAAATGCATTCTTTGAATAGCAGAAAAGTGTTTTTCTTTTATACACTGAAAACCCTGGCATATTTCATTGATTCACACTTTTCTGCTATTGAATGTAGAATAAAGAATTGCCACTAATCATAATTACTATAAAATATTTGATACCACAATTGTTGTGATGATACACAATAAATAATAAATGGTTAAAATAAACCCAGAGGAAGATAGAAATATAATAGACTTTACAGACAGTCTAGAAAGTTAATGTTGAAAGATACACTTTTCTGCTATTGAATGTAGAATAAAGAATTGCCACTAATCATAATTACTATAAAATATTTGATACCACAATTGTTGTGATGATACACAATAAATAATAAATGGTTAAAATAAACCCAGAGGAAGATAGAAATATAATAGACTTTACAGACAGTCTAGAAAGTTAATGTTGAAAGATATTATTTTAAGAAGTTCCTTAGCTACTTATTTGAAGAAAATGGGTGGGAATTTAAGAGAGATATTTGGGACTGAAGTGATTTGGGAGTCACCAGATTTCTAGGTTGGAGAAGGCAATGGCAGCCCACTCCAGTCCTCTTGCCTGGAGAGTCCCATGGATGGAGGAGCCTGGTGGGCTGCAGTCCATGGGGTCTCTAATAGTCAGACACGACTGAGCGACTTCACTTTGACTTTTCACTTTCATGCATTGGAGAAGGAAATGGCAACCCACTCCAGTATTCTTGCCTGGAGAATCCCAGGGACAGGGAGCCTGATGGGCTGCTGTCTATGGGGTCGCATAGAGTCGGACACGACTGAAGTGACTGAGCATGCACACACCCTCATCAGTTAATAATGGCAGTGAGAGAAAGATATGGAAGAAAGCTGTCTAGAGTAGGAGAAAAAGTGCTGTACTGGGTTAATGAAGAGTGACATTTCAGTAGCATAAGTCTCGATATCTACATTTTTTTTTTCATTTCTGTGTTCATTACTTGGGAGGGAATAGCCATAGAAATGAAGAATTATTTGCGTTATGGCAAAATTTTGATGGAAATCAGTTGGTACTAGAAGCATAAGCTAGAAGGACAGGATGTTTTAATCAGAGGGAGATCTTTTAATATTTCAGAAGCAGAAGAGTTGTTGGGTGATAACATGGTCCAGAATATAGACACCAGAGTGGACGAGGGACTAGAAAGTGCTTGAAAGAACTTGAACTATGGAAAGCCAGAAAAGGTTCAATGTTCAGATGACTTTGTCACCTGGTCATTGGTTTACTGAAGATAAATGGTGAATGAAGGGGTAAATGCTGAAAGAAAAAAAATATGGCATGCCGGGAGCCAAGGTCACTTGCGAGTCAATGAGATCAGTAGGAAGCCCCATAGATGCAGAGGAGGAATGGTGAGGATGAAGCAACGATGCCCCAAAATGAGCACCATGAAGTGAACAACCACCCTGCAGTTTCTGTGCTTCTGGACTCTGAAGAAAGTAAAATATGGGAGCCTGAAAGTTTAGTATTTGATAAAGAGTTTTGCAAGGGAAATAGTATTGTCTCTGCCAGCAATCTGCCAGGAAAAGGGAAGCCTCTAGTTAATTTAACGAAGGGATTTACTACAGAAAAAGAGAGGCTGACAAAAATGGGGAAGCTCTTCTGTTCGTTTAGGAACTGATTACAAAAAAAAAAAAAGCCTTTCTGGAAACCACTGCTAATAATCATAACTATTTTATACATTGTAGTTTATGTCGAACCTAATCACCAGTTCACCCCACCCTCTTCCCTTCCATGTCCACATGTCTGTATCTCTATTCCGGCCCTGGAACTAAGCTCAAAGACAGAGGATAACAAGGATTAACAAGGATCCAGTGAAATTCCCACTCCTGGTGGGAATTTTAAATGGTGGACCCACTTTGGAAAACAGTCTAAAAATCTCTCAAAAGGTTAAACACACGTACTGTATGACACAGCAATTCTACTTTAGGCATATACCCAAAGAAATGAAAATACATAGCCACACAAACACTTGTACACAAATGTTTACAGAAGTGCTCATTACTTTGCCAACAAAGGTCCGTCTCGTCAAGGCTATGGTTTTTCCAGTGGTCATGTATGGATGTAAGAGTTGGACTATAAAGAAAGCTGAGTGCAAAAGAATTGATGCTTTTAAACTGTGGTGTTGCAGAAGACTCTTGAGAGTCCCTTGAATTGCAAAGAGATCCAACAAGTCCATCCTAAAGGAGATCAGTCCTGGGTGTTCATTGGAGGGACTGATGTTGAAGCTGAAACTCCAATACTTTGGCCACCTGATGCAGAGAGGTGACTCGTGGGGAGGGAGGTGGGAGGGGGGTTCAGGACTGGGAACTCTTATACACCTGTGGCGGATTCATGTCAATGTATGGCAAAACCAATACAGTATTGTAAAGTAAAAAAAAAAAAAACAACAACTAAAAAAAAAGACCTTGATGTTGGGAAGGATTGATGGCAGGAGGAGAAGGGGACGACAGAGAATGAGGTGGTTTGATGCCCTCACCGGCACAATGGACATGGGTTTGGGTGGACTCCGGGAGTTGGTGATGGACAAGGAGGCCTGGCGTGCTGCGGTTCATGGGGTCAGAAAGAGTCGGACATGACTGAGCGACTGAACTGAACTAAACTGATGCATAATAGCCCCAAAGTAGTAACCACCCACATGTACATGAATGGATAAATAAAATATTCCACACAATGGAATATATTCAGCAATAAGAATACATGGAGTGCTGATACATTATGCAACACACATGAACCTTAAAAACACTATGCTAAGCCAGAGAGGCCAGTCACAAAAGGCCACATACAGTTCCATTTTTGTGAAAAGGCCGGAACAGGCAAACCTATAGAGATAGAAATAGATTAGTGATTGCCTAGGACTATGGAAGATTAGTGATATGGGCTTAGGGATAAGGGATATCAGCTTAGGGATATGGGCTTTCTTTTTAGCGTGATGAAAAAGTTCTATAACTGGTTGTGGTGGTGGCTGCACAACCCTGTGAATATGCTAAAATCCTGTGGGTACACTGGATGGTATGTAAGTTATATTTCAATACATTATTTTAAAATAAATGTAGAAAAGAATCCTAGCTAGCCAAAAGTGGGAGATTAGGAGGAGGAAGCATCAGCTCCGTCGGATATTCGGCTCCAGACTCAGCTGAATGCCAGTCTACTAATGCTCTTTATCCAGCTTCCAAGTCTTACAGAAATGACTCTCATTAGTGGACTCCAAACCGGAACCCTGCTGGCCTGGGAGTCCAGAAATAATTTCCCCACTCTCTGTCCCTTAGGACACATGATAATGTGCTGCTTGGCAGATGGGAATAGTAGTACTGAGTGTGAACAGATAATATCAAGGAGAAGTATGTTCAAGTAAGATGAATTAAAATGAGGTAGAAAGACGTTAGGAATAGGTTAATCATAGAGACTTATTTGTTACTGTGAAACAAGAACTAAAAAAGTTCAGAGGAAATTTTGCAAGAGAGAACAACAATGGGAAACTGCATCCAGACCAAGGAAGCACAGAGTAGTGTGACCGTGAAATTTGGCAGGCCCAGAAAAAGACTAGAGGGAATCATTTTTTGATGTCGATTAAATATCACAGTGAAGTAAGGTATGGTAAACCTCTTCGAAAAGAGGTTTCATTATTTTTTCTAATGAAAAAACTCAAGTCATTTGGATGAAACTGGTAACTTAAGTTGCTTATATAGCCATAGAAATTCTAACCTAACAGGCAAACAATGAATGAGTGACTTTCTAGGATCCTAATTATATGTTATAAATGGTGGCAACTTCTGATAAATGGCAACCTACTTCTAATGTAAATGAAAGTTGATTTTAAAGCCTTTTTTTTTTTTTACTTCAGAATTCTTCAAAACATTAATACACATGTGACTATCAAAGAATAGGATATGATGTGTAAGAATTAGACTGCATTATTGTCCCAGTTACTTAAAAGTCCTTTGAGAGGATCCTGATTCCTCCTCCATTGGCCTGGTTTTGGTTGGGGGAGAAAAGAACAAAAGTGAACATGTGCTATTTATGAACATAAATTCGATGTATCATGTGTTTCCACCATGACTTTTTCCTCTGTCATCAGCCAGCATGTCCCAGATAGGAACTGTTCACCAAGCTTAAGCCTCTGGATGAAGACATGGTTGCAACTGACAGTAATGAGCTGACATGAAGAAAATCTGCTTCCATTTTTGTAAACTATAGGGATTTTGAGGTTTTTCTGCAACTGTGCTGACACTTCTTTGAACAGTATATAATACATTCTATTTTCCAAATATATATAGCTATGACATTAAAAAAAAAATCTCAGTTTGAGGGAGGTGTGGGGGAAATAACTGGTTCAAGTTATTAATTTTGTCTTCTCTAAAAATATATATTTTTTAAGAAAGAATTTGGTTCTGTGAATGGTTAATTTTTAAGATGGAGAAAATGAAATTATCTTGATTCACATTGCTTAATAACTCTCTAGGAGTTTAAGAAGATACATACTGTTATTAAACCATAATAACAACAGATTTTAAAATGTTGTTCTGATTGTTTTGTAACTTTGTTATATGTGTGTGTGTGTGTGTGTGTGTGTATGATATTCAAGTGCTTATTTTGTGGATTTTTGTTGTTGTTGTTGTCTTTTGTGTGACAAAATAGTACCTGGGGAAAATAGAAGATCAAGTCTGTTGTTGTAGGCCCTCTCAATTATTGAGCTGTTTTCACAGAGTAAGCCTTGATTACCCTTAACTGTTAAATGTTAATATCTTCTCATTTTTTCCTACTCTGTCAAATCAAAGTGAGGAAGTTTCTGTCCTGTTTGCCTTGTATCCCATTAGATTTGGCTTGGAGGCCAGAACCCTGTGGTGAGTCACAGCCCAGTTTTCTAGAAACCCATGAACACTTGCCTTTGAAAGCCCTTGCCTCTTTGGAACCAAACTCTGTGCTTTCCATCTTGTCTCTCTCCGAGTAGATCAGCCCCAAGGTATTGATTCTTCTCCTCACCTTGCCTTTGAGAATTGGTTCTCACCCATCCTCATTCTATCCTACTGCTCCCTCTCTCCACTCCCAAATTTTACTTTTTCAGTCATTGACACCTGTCCAGCTCATCTTGCACTTGCCCATTGGAACATTTCATCAGCCTGTCCAGTTTTTCTGTTTTAATAACACTGTGACTTTTATTATCTCTAGTGATTGAGATCCTGTGCTTCACCCCAAGCCTCCGAGTTATAACAACTGTTGTGAGTCAATGTAATATAGACAGCTTTAGACAGTTTGAATGCTTTTTTAAATTAATATAGTCACAAGACCCAAGGCAGTTAAAATCTCAGATTAATCAAGTTATTATGAATTTATGAGACATAGTATCAATATAAAAACTATGTTGGTTGAAAGGTTAATTCTTGGTTCATGGGAAAGCAAAACAATGATACATATTTAACAGAGCTATATGTAAACTTGATTACAATCATTTCACTCAGGTAAAACAATGAGTTCAAGATTGTATAACACGATATTTAACTCTTGTCCAGTTAATGTTAAAACTTTCCTCCACTAAAATAAAATAGCAAGCAGAAGACAGACTTGCCACCATGCCTTTTAGAGCAAAGCAAATGTTAAGAATTCAGAGTAGCATTGTGTTAAACAGTGATACTTTCAAAAAAAGTTAGCACAATCGTGTTACTAAAAATTTGCAACATCAGTAACAAGCCACTAGAGAGTGTGACTTGGGTAATGAAAATAGAAAATGTGTTATTTGAGCAGATGTTGCAGCTTAAAAGCATTTAGAGAGGTATATCCATTCACCTATGTGTATATTTATCTTCAAATGACCAGGCTGACCTTGGTTGAGCATGGCACAAATCCTTTTTAATAGACACACTCAAATTCAAAATAGTTTTGCTGTGTCCTCACTAGTGCTTACTTTCCATTAGACTGAGCCTATTGGAATAAGCAAACCAAAAATTCCAAGATTCATAAAGTTCTCGACAGCTTCAAAATTTTATTTGAATATAATACAATATGGAATCCATATATAGCATCATTTAGTAGCAGATGTTAAATATTTTAAGAAGAAAGATATATTACATAAAATGAAACAATACTTTTTCAAAAAAGATAACTAATTTGTCTGTTATTGTTGGATACAAAAGGTATTGTATGATACCTTTCTAGTTGTCTTATCTGTAGCTTTTATATGCCAGATATTTTTGATTTTGTGTTTTCCAGGGAAAATTCTATTCAGTACTTGAATTGATAAAACACACCACAAACATTTCATTAATGAGAAGTGGCTTACTTTAACCATTGGTCAAATTTACACATCTCATCAAGGAGGCTAGGATTTAGGACATAGGTGATTCAAACTTCTATTTATTCTGTTCATGCCAAGAAATACTAAGAGATTTGAAAATGTTATATTCACTTTTATTTTCCAAATAAAAAGCAATCAAATGAACATATGCTTAAACTTGGCCTTTATAAAAGGTCAAAGGCCACAGGTAGAGGAATCCCAATGTCATTGGTAAAGGGACCTAAATGTTAAGGCTGCTACATGTTACTTTTAAATTAATAGTGACAGGACTGTCATTATTAATCCTTGTTTTGTTAATCTTATGCTTTTCTATAGCTAGAAGCATTTAGAATTATTTCTACTTCTATGGGGGGCGGGTGAGGGGGTGAAGTCGCTCAGTCGTGTCCGACTCTTTGCGACCCTGTGGACTGTAACCTACTAGGTTTCTCTGTCCACAGGATTCTCCAGGCAAGAATACTGGAGTGGATTGCCATTTCCTTCTCCAGGGGATCTTCCCGACCCAGGGATCGAACCCGGGTCTCCCGCATTGGAGGCAGACGCTTTAACCTCTGAGCCACCAGGGAAGCCCTTACTTCTATAAAATATAGTATATTAGTTTATCATTTGCTTTCTAGAATTAAAATTCTGCTGCTTTGCTCTGGTGGCTCAGATGGTAAAGAATCTGCTTGCCATGTAGACCTGGCTTCATTCCCTGGGTTGGGAAGATCAGCTGGAGAAGGGAATGGCTACCCACACTTCTATAAAATATAGTATATTAGTTTATCATTTGCTTTCTAGAATTAAAATTCTGCTGCTTTGCTCTGGTGGCTCAGATGGTAAAGAATCTGCTTGCCATGTAGACCTGGCTTCAGTCCCTGGGTTGGGAAGATCAGCTGGAGAAGGGAATGGCTACCCACCCCAGTGTTCTTGCCTGGAGAATTCCGTGGACAGAAGAGCCTGGTGGGCTACAGTATGTGGGGCTGGGAAGAGTGTGATACAACTGAGCAGACTAACAGTCAAAATTCTGATTTTGAACATCATGAACTTTTTACAGGTCAAAATTAAAGCAGCTTTCTGGTGTTCACTGACATTTTTATTCTTATTTTTCATAAACCTATTGAATATAAAAAGATTTTCACAGTTCATGTTTCCATGTATCTGCCGCATGTCTTTAACACAGTAGTTATTCTAGATGTAGAATAGCTTGTAGTAGTTATGCCATTTGCAGAGTAATGCTTTAGTTATTTCTGATTACCACAGACTATGAATGAATGTCATGTAGACTACGTATTTTGGAAGGTATGAAGCAATCCTGATATATTACCAACATTTGGCAAAACTGCATCATTCACAAAGCCATATTCAAATTGATAATTATGTTCCCTAGCCTACATGGCATTAAGATTATTGCAGTGGAAGAGAGATACTGAAATTAATTAGCCTGAGAGAAAAGGTGGGACATTTTTTAGGCATCGAAGCAAGTTAATAGAAAAGTACTGGAGGACTTTGAGTAGAGGTTAATCAACAGAATGTGTTCAGCCCAATGAATTATTCCTAATTTTGCAAAAAATTGTTTTCTTTGATTAGGCCTTCTGTGTTTGCTAATTAACACTCATCGAAGTTTGGCTTTTACCCCCCGCAGAAACTAAGAGACAAGAATACTATCTCCTTTGATATTTCATCAGGCTCAAAACACGTTATGTTCGCTAAGTCTCATAGACACTTGTTGCTGATATTGGAAACTCTTACTCCTTTTACTGCAACCGTGACTCTTTATGAATTCTGGGAAATTTACAAGACTGAGAACTTTGCCCAGGTTTTTCAAAATTTAATTAATTCTTGGCTATGCTGGGTCTTTGTCGCTGCACCAGGCTTTTCCCTAGTTACAGCGAACAGGGGCTACTTTCTAGTTGCCAGCTTCTCATTATAGTGTCTTCTTTTGTTGTTGTTTTGGAGCATGGACTCAAGGGCACATGGCTTCAGTAGCTGTGGCACATGGGGTCAGTAACTGTCATGCATGGGCTTAGTTGCCACGAGGTATGTGGAATCTTCCTGAACCAGGGATGGATCCTGGGTCCCCTGCATTGGCAGGCAGATTCTTAACCCCTGGATCACCAGGGAAGTCTGGCCAGGATTTCTGAGATTTTATTGGCATAAGACATTGTCAGCCTGTGAGAGAACCAGATTTGTTCCGGCAGACAGCCTGATTTAGAGAGACCCGCATTCATAAGGGTTATAAACCTGCAGTATTTTAGTAACTTTCTGAGTTCCTCTGGGGTTATGGCAGTGTGCATAAAAGTGGGAAGAGAGCATTTTCCAGATGCCGTCTTGTGTGCTTTGTTTTATGCTTTGCTATCTCAAGGCACACTTCACCACCACCAATACATTTGATGTTGAGTGTTGACAACAAAAAGTGGCCTAAACTGTAGAACTCGGAAGAGCTGGATTCTTACAGAGACTCCAGGAAAACCAGTGGGATGCTCAGTTAGCCAACTGTAAGGACAAAATGAGCAAAGCCAATATGCAGATTTTGAGTCTTTCACAACTGGTTGACTTTAAAGCTTTTTGGCCTGGAATGGGAGCGAATATATTTTCTTCCTGGAAAAGCAACTCTTAATAAATCAAGTTTGTAATATTATTAGCACTTTTTGTTATCAATACTAATTATCATTACCATTAATTCGGGTATTTTCACTTATCCATTAACTTTTCTGCAATTAGTATCAATTTCCAAATTTGCTTGTTTATACCTGTTCCCCAAATCCCCATTCCTCACAACCACCATACAGGGCCCCCAGATGGCTCATTCTGTCACACCTGACACCAGCTATGTGCTCCTGTCTCCATTAGCAATAACTTTCTGCTTATCTCCTTACCGCTGACATGAAGAAGGAATGTCCTCTTCAAAGCATATCTTAGTTTCTCACTTAACTCACGTTTCCCTTGGCTTTTAGTAATCAGGAAGCAATCTTACACAATGTAAAGAAAACATGGAAGCTTGGGGAAAAGGCAAATATTAAAAACAAACACAACAGAACACCCAGGAGTAAGAAGCAAGGAGAGTGTTGCTTCCAGTGTTATTACTTCTGTGTATCACAAACATAACACTTTCTAGCATTTGCGAGCTGTTTTCTCACCTGAGGTGTGTAAAGAACAAAAGGGAAGAAATGAAGAAATACAGAAGTTAAAATACCTACAGCACCTGCTTAGTATTTCCGCTGAAATAGAACCAAGTGGGAATATGAGAAATTCTATAGTTTTAAGTGATTCAATATAATACTTCCTTACCAGTAACAGAGATACATTCTATTACTTACATTGTTTTTATTCAATATTCAAGAAGTATTTCTTAAGCACTTTTTTCAGATATTATATAGCAAAAGATTCCTGGATATACAATTATTTAGAAATTAATGCCCTCAAGTGATTTAAAAGTAGAAAAAAAGTGGTTAGAGTGTAGGTAAATATATTACAGAGAGATGAGCACCTCAATAAGGCTCAGTAAGGGAGATGTAAGAACAATTAATAGGAACGATGAACCAATTCCTGGGGCAATCTACAAAGACTCTCTTGGGCAGATATTTCTAGTCACATGCTTCTACAAGCATATGTGGGTTTCTCTGTAGAATGTTACTAGAAATGAAAATTTAAGAGTATTTGTGTATTTAATTTTGAATATTTTCTCTCATTTGCTCTTTGAAGGGCTTGTGCTCATTTATGCTACCACTAAATGTTTTATAGCCTCCCTAATGTTGGGATTCAGCATGTACACACCAAATATGCTACAGTGGGATATTGATTATTTTAAAAAGTTATTTAAGAAATGGCAATGTAAGAAGGGCATTCTGACTTGCTATTTGGGGACAAACAAAATCACTTCCTAGACTTTACTGACAACTGGCATGCTCTACCAGAATTTGTTACTCATTTCCCTTTTTAAAAGCTTATGAATCAGCTTATGAATCCCCCAACTAGGGGGATCATGTGACACTTTCCTGCATCTTTGAGAAGAAATTATGTCTTGGCTTTGACTCTGAAATTAAGACTGACCTTCCCTGGTGGCTCAAGAGGTAAAGAGTCTGCCTGCAATGCAGGAGCCACAGGAGACATGGGTTTGATCCCTGGGTTGGAAAGATCCCCTGGAGAAGGAAATGGTAGCCCACTCCAGTATTCTTGCCTGGAAAATTCCATGGATGGGAGGAGCCTGGTGGGTTAAAGTCCATAGGGCCACAAAGAATCGGACGCTATTAGGCACGAATTCATTCATTCATTCATTCATCTAGTTCTTCTAAGTAACTTAGGAAAACAAATTCTCATAATGTTTCTATAGGTTCTACGTAATCATAATTGTCATAATCCTTATAGATTTTCTGTCAGTACCCTCATGGTTCTTGTACCCTGCCTTCTTCTTTTATGATCACAGTGAGTTTTACCTGTGTGTTTCTCAATAAAGGCTATACCATAATTCTTCCCCTCCATCCTGCCCCCACCCCACTCCAAAAAAGGGCATTCTGAACTCTTTCTATCTTCCAGAAAGCAGTTTACCATGTTGAGGGTAAACTCCCTGCATCTGGAGTTGGAAGGGCATCCTTAATGCCAGAGACAGGAATTCATGCTGAGAAGCCTGTATAAACAACTCTTGTTTCTTCTTTAATTCATTATCCCAAGCCCAAACTCTGTTTAGATTCTATACTAATCAAACACCCAAAACCTAGGTCTTTGGTTCTGTCACTTCCTCACAAATTTATTGCTTTCCTAAAAAGTATAAAAGCTGTCTGCTTTGGCCACATCTTAGGTCCTATTTCTATGAGACCTCTGTGCATATAAACTAAAATGTCGTTTTCTCCTGCTAATCTGTCTTGTATCAATTGAATTATTAGTCTATCCACAAGAACTCGATAGAGGCAAAGGGGAATATTTCTTCATCCTCAACACTAACTTTGTGTACAACCAGGAATTTGAGCTCTAATAGTCTGTTTATGTATTTTCACATCTTTATTTTGAACAAAGTAGGTACCTCTTTACAGAGTTATGAACCATCCTTTTTTTTTTTCTGTAAACTCTTTATCTATCTTCAAAAAGTAAATTGCTTTAAAAAATATTTTAAAATCCCTTAGAAGTGCTTATTATATATTTAGAAAGCATTTTTCAATCTTATATAAAAATTTCCCACTGATTTCTCTTGTGACTTAATACCAGTTTGTTCTACACACAAGTATTTTATTTTCATGTAGTCTAATTTTCCATGTTAAAGGATCATCTCTCTATTCTAGGAATTCTTATTAGGATTAAATGATTTATATTTTATATTGCAGGGGAGTAAAATTTAAAAAAACAATCCTTTCGCATGAGGATTAATTTAGGCTAATTATTTTTAAGAAGCAAAAGACTGAAGTCTTCCTTTGTACCTTCTCCTTAGCTACTTAAAGAAGTCAGATAAAGGACCTGTTCTGAAGTTGAGCTATCATCAGATATCAGCAAAGAATATGGGCCAGATGTGGTGGGGAACACTTGTCAGGGCCTAGAGATAGGCAGTCTGCTGTTTGTCTCTGTGTGGCCTAGCAAGCATTTATTTACCGAATATTTTATTTTCTATCTCATGTGAATTGCTTTCCTTCTCTTTCAAGTCCCTAAGCTTAACTCTGAACATTCTCAGTTATCTTTGGTGAAGATGGTATTTGAGATGAGTTTCATCCATTTTAGCAAGTTACTCAGTTTTCCTGGGTCCATGGTGTATATACAGGGGGTATGGATGAGATGGCTGGATGGCATCACTGACTCGATGGACGTGAATCTGAGTGAACTCGGGAGCTGGTGATGGACAGGGAGGCCTGGTGTGCTGTGATTCATGGGGTCGCGGAGAGTCAGACACGACTGAACTGACTGAACTGATCCATGCTACTGGGGCTTCTCTGGTGGCTCAGGTGGTAAAAGAATCTGCTTGCGATGGAGGAGACCCGGGTTTGATCCCTGGGTTGGGGAGAATCTCTGATGAAAGGAATGGCCACCCACTCCAGTATTCTTGCCTGGAGAATCCCATGGCCAGAGGAGGCTTGCGGGCTGCAGTCCATGGAGTTTCGGAGTCAGACACGACTGAGCAATTAAGTGCAAGGTGATAGAGGAGTACACGTCAGTTCAGTTCAGTTACTCAGTCGTGTCCGACTCTTTGTGACCCCATGGACTGCAGCACACCAGGCCTCCCTGTCCATCACCACCTCCTGGAGTCTATTCAAACACATGTCCATTGAGTCGGTGATGCCATTCAACCATCTCATCCTCGGTTGTCCCCTTCTCCTCCTGCCTTCAATCTTTCCTAGCATCAGGGTCTTTTCCAATGAGTCAGTTCTTTGCATCAGGTGGCCAAAATGTTGGAGTTTCAGCTTCAGTATCAGTCCTTCCAATGAATATTCAGGACTGATTTCCTTTAAGATTAACTGCTTGGATCTCCTTGCTGTCCAAGGGCCTCTCAAGAGTCTTCTCCAACAGCACAGTTCAAAAGCATCAATTCTT
>SJYX01018884.1:51730-78468 GCA_006410675.1 Oreotragus oreotragus
AGCCAGACATCCTGGAATGTGAAGTCAAGTGGGCCTTAGAAAGCATCACTATGAACAAAGTTAGTGGAGGTGATGTAATTCCAGTTGAGCTGTTTCAAATCCTGAAAGATGATACTGTGAAAGTGCTGCACTCAATATGCCAGCAAATTTGGACAACTCAGCAGTGGCCACAATACTGAAAAAGGTCAGTTTTCATTCTAATCCCAAAGAAAGACAATGCCAAAGAATGTTCAAACTGCTGCACAATTGCACTCATCTCACACACTAGCAAAATAAAGCTCAAAATTCTCCAAGCCAGGCTTCAATAGTACGTGAACTATGAACTTCCAGATGTTCAAGATGGATTTAGAAAAGGCAGAGGAACCAGAGATCAAATTGGCAACATCTATTGGATCATTAAAAAAGCAAGAGAGGTCCAGAAAAACATCTTCTGCTTTATTGACTATGCCAAAGCCTTTGACTATGTGGATCACAACAAACTGTGGAAAATTCTTCAAGAGATGGGAATACCAGACCACATTACCTGCCTTCTGAGAAATCTGTATGCAGGTCAAGAGGCAACAGTTGGAACTGAACATGGAACAACAGACTGGTTCCAAAACTTTATTGACTATGCCAAAGCCTTTGACTATGTGGATCACAACAAACTGTGGAAAATTCTTCAAGAGATGGGAATACCAGACCACATTACCTGCCTTCTGAGAAATCTGTATGCAGGTCAAGAGGCAACAGTTGGAACTGAACATGGAACAACAGACTGGTTCCAAATCAGGAAACGAGTACGTCAAGGCTGTAGAATGTGACCCTGCTTTTTTAGCTTATATGCAGAGTACATCATGAGAAACGCTGGGCTGGAAGAATCACAAGCTGGAATCCAGATTGCCAGGAGAAATATCAATAACCTCAGATATGCAGATGTTCAGTTCAGTTCAGTCGCTCAGTCGTGTCCGACTCTTTGCGACCCCATGCATTGCAGCACGTCAGGCCTCCCTGTTCATCACCATCTCTCNAAGAAAGATGAGCACTGAAGAATTGATACTTTTGAACTTTGGTGTTGGAGAAGACTCTTGAGAGTCCCTTGGACTGCAAGGAGATTCAACCAGACCATCCTAAAGGAGATCAGTCCTGGGTGTTCATTGGAAGGACTGAGGCTGAAGCTAAAACTCCAATACTTTGGCCACCTGATGTGAAGATCTGACTCATTTTAAAAGATCCTGATGCTGCGAAAGATTGAGGGCAGCAGGAAAAGGGGATGATGGTAGATGAGATGGTTGGATGGCATCACCGACTCAATGGACATGGGTTTGGTGGACTTTGGGAGTTGGCGATGGAAAAGGATGTCTGGTGTGCTCTGGTTCATGGGGTTGCAAAGAGTCGAACATGACTCAGCAACTGAACTGAACTTAAGCAGAAAATAAATTGCTGGAGTCTCATGTAAATTATTATATTGCTACCCCATATTTTCATTCTAAAGTTTTCTTTGGTCATTAATTATTGAGGGTAAGGGAAGAGAAGAATGAAATTTCAAGAGTGGTCTGATGGACTTTAGTAACAGGAGATATGAACTATTCTATACAATAAAGAAAATAAAAATAATCTGATACATGTGAAGGAAGTAGAACTGGAATAATTTCATGATTATTTTCATGCTAGGATTGAGGGAGAAAGCAGAATCAAGCACAAAAATCAGTTTGGTGTTGAGACACTGGTTTAATTTTTTGCCATCTCCTGGATTATGGAAATAAGAAGAAAAGAAAGTATGATATAAGAGATAATGAGTTTATTATTAAAACGGATAGTTTCAAAGTCTGAACAATAAGGTGGTGATTTTTTACTCCCAAGTAGCATTCGTCAATGGCGACTTTTGTTTGTCACAACAGGAGCTTAGTGCTAGTGGCGTGTAATGAGTAGGGGACAGGAGTGCTGCTGAAAATCCTGTAATGAACAGGATATTCCCTTAACAAGAAATTATATGGACCAAAACTCAATAATATTGATATTGAGAAACTGTGTTTTAAGTTGAAACGTCCAAAAGGCAGACATTTTGATATTCAGGTCCGGAGTTTAATGGAGAGACCAGTATTAGAGCCACAGGTTTGGAACGGGCCTCTAATTGACCTCTGGGTGAATCCCTTTTTATTCTTTCCTGATACAGACTTCATTCCTTAGTTTTCTTTCTTTAGTGATTTAGTTCCAACCAATGGAATTTGAGGGAGAAGGGAAGGATGGAGACAGAATGAGGGAGAAAGAGAGGGAGAGAGAAGGTGAAAGCATGAAAGCGACAGTCTTTTCTAACCCAGTCTGGCAGCTGGTGCACTACCATTCTGCATCTACTAAGTGGAAAACCAACCTTGGTGCCCTGTGGGTGGAGACTAGTTAAGAATGTAAATTACAGAATGTAGAGATCATTGTGGGTCACCTGAGATATATAAAGATTGGCTAGCTTTATAGCTATATATCCTTTTGTCTTACATTAAGAAACAGTAGCAGTTCTTGCATGGGAGAGTTTGGTTTGGAAAAGAATGAAAGGATAGTGAAAAACTGACACAAATTGTCATAATAGTAATTGCTGTAAACTGAGCTGTGTCCCTTCAAAATTCTTATGCTGAAGTTCTAATCCCCAGTGTGACTGAATTTAGAGATAGGGCCTTTATGGAACTAATGAAGGTTAAATGAAGTCATAAAGATTGGGCCCTGATAAAATAGGTCCTTATAAAAAGATACCAACAGAGTTTGTTCTCTTTCTGCTGTGTGTGGACATAGCAAGAATTTGGTCAAGCCATCTACAAGTCAAGCAGAGAGCTCTGACCAGACTCCAACCAAGCTGGCACACTGATTTCAGAATTCCAGCCTTAAGGACTGTGGGAAAATAAGTTTCTGTTGTTTAAGCCCAACAGTCTAATATTTTGTTATGACAGCCCTAGCTGATTAATACAGTATCTTATTTGTGTAAGGTTAATCCAATGCTATACCAGAGTAACAAAGAGATATATCCTGAAAAGAGTCATTGTCACACAGAAAAAGACTATCTCATAAGTGTTAAAGTAACCAGAATAGGCCCAAGATGGAGTTGCTCATGCTGAGCCCCATGACAACAAATCAAAGCCAAGTTTCTGTGCTTAGCAATCCCAAGAAAAGAAGGCCTAGGTTAACTTATCAATGTTTGCCTGTTCAGCTCAGGTTACTTAATGCAACACCAAGACTTCCCTTTGCTTCATATAAAGTTACCCAGCTTTAACCAGCCAGCAAAGGCCCAGTGTAATTTACTTGTTCCTGCTCACTTTGATCTATAAAGCTCTCTCACCTTCTATGGTTCTGGGGAGCTCTTCTCCATGTGTTAGACTGGAGGCTGCTTGACTGATGAATCACTGAATAAAGGCTACTAGGTCAATAAATTGTGGGAAATCTTATAACGTAGGGAAGTCAATACAAGGAATGGTCCATGGCGAGACTGTTGAGAACTTTTAGACTTGGATCTAGAGTGAAGGGTAGAACCTAGGAATGGAGACTGAGTCACATCTACATTGTCTGAAGAGAAGGTGCTGGAATTTAAGAAACAACAGCTTCAAATAGAAAGCAGCAAGAAAAGCTAGAGGAACGAGCCTCATAGTTAGACATGGGCTTTGCTTTCTGAAAGATAATGATTTGAATCTCATCTTCATCAGTGACCATCTCTCTGAGTGAGTTAATTTTATCTTGTTTTTAGTTTTCTCACCCCTAAAATTAGGATATCAAAATATACTTCATAAGGTTATTTTTAAGACATAAACTACTGTGCATGTAAAATACTCATTAGTATGAATATAAAGATGTACTCAATACATATTTGATTATGTCAAATAATTTATTTGAGTATATGGTTTGAAGAATTAAACCAAATATTATAGGTTCCTCTAGTTTCTTTAATATCTATTTCAGTAATGACTTATGTTGGCTAATCACAGCATATAGATTTTTATACCATTTTGTTTTTAATGGAGAAGCCAAAAATATGATATAAATATCAACACATTAAATTTTCAAAATTTTAAATATTGAGAGTTTTTATTGTAGTCAAGTTTAATAAATATTGATCTGTTCTCAAGTCCAAATGTGTGTAGCATGATAGAAAATAATATCTGGATATCATAACTAATTTTACACAAAGAGGCATTAAATTTTCATCACTCTTTTGATAGGCATTGAGTGTTATGCTCCCCTAGTTTATTCATAAAGAAACAGAAGCTTAAAATGATTGTCAAAGATTATAATCAGTTACTGGCAGAGCAGGAATTCAACTGTAAGACTTCTGCCCATATGAAAAGTAAAGGCATAATATCTACTGTATAAGACTATTGTTAGCATTAAACTAGAGAGTCAACCTACAGAATGGGGAAGCGCCAAGCAAAGTGCCTACCACATATTAAGTAGTAAAATGAATCATCCCTCCGACCTGCTGTTAGCCCCCACATATCAAGTGCGTTCTATCTAATTCTGGCACGTTAAGATTCAGAATCTGCTTTATAAAAGAAGTTAGCAAAAGCCTTAATTAAATCTGGTTAAACAAAAGAGATTACAGGTTTTAGATATCAAATAACCTAATGCATGTAACAAGATCAAACTAGACATTGCGTGATAAATTTCCCTACTCCAGTTCTTCTAAAAGATTTTTATCATTGACCTGGACAGAAAGAATAATCATTAAGTCTGCAACTGACAGATATTCAAAGTAGAGGGTAGAAGGAAAATAACGTGTAAAAGAAATTTGAACTTCAAAGTGACACAATCTGTAAAGTAAATCAAGGGAATTGTTTGAAGTATCTATACAGCATATATTTATTGTTTACTATGTGAAATATGTGTTCAGCAGTGAAAAAGCAATATAAAACACAGCACAGAAAATGTCCTTGCTCTTCTGGAGTTTATATTCTAGTCCTAAGAGAAAGACCATCAATATATGTTTCATCAGATGAATGTGAATAATTTTGGGAAAAAAATGAGTAAGAGAGATGTGGAGACCTGGGGATTTGTTTTAAATAGGATGTTCAAGGAAAGTCTCATTATCAGGTACTGTTACTCAATCATTTATAAATTCATTTCATAATATTTATTTGGAGTATTGTTTGAATAGGCACTGTACAGCCTGTCATGATTCAGTAAGTAATATGGTCAAGTCATGTTTTCAAGAAATAATTCAGTTTGGCAATGATTCTTAACATTTGTGGCAACAAATTTGCCTTTGAAATCTTTTGAATGCTATGAACAGTCTTTCAAGAAAATTTATTTGTGTATACAAAATATTGTCTGTTTTCAGGATTCCTTGAAACAAACTCAAAGTTTAGAAGCCCTTATCTGGGGTTGAAATTATAATCCAGAAAAAAGCCAGCAACATATAACCACTTCTTAATTTCAAGTGAAACTTTAATCATGTATTTAGGATGGCCAAAATTATCGAATGCAATTATAGTACTCTGAACTTAAGAAAAAACCATGAGGGCAGTTAAATGTTTGAAAATAGAAAACATCTAGGAGGTTTCCTTATATTGGAAGAAAAGTTGGAAAAATCCTTTGCATTGTGTGCTAAGTTAATTCATTCATGTCCGACTCTTTGCGACTCTATGGACTGTAGCCTGCTGGGCTATTGAATTTCCCAGGCAAGAAAACTCGAGTGGGTTGCCATGCCCTCCTCCAAGGGATATTCCCAACGCAGGGATCAAACCCGTGTCACTTACATCTCCTGCATTGGCAGGCAGGCTTTTTACCGATAGTGCCACCTGGAAAACCCCTGGGAGAGTCTTGCTATTATGGATATGAACACATGATTATTTTTACTGGCTTTGCTTCCTATGTAATGTATCATAATTTTTATGTGGTTATAATATGGAATAATAAATGTCGATATTAAAAACTCTGTTTGTAAAGGTGACTTTTTTTTTACTTCCCTCTCTTTCCCACCCCCATTTTGTTTCAATCCTTCATTTATATTTATTGTGTTGGCTTCAGATTATCAGCAATTTAAGTCTAATGGTAGCATCTAGGATATTGTTCTCACAGGATCATAGGCCTTCAAATTTAGATGTAATATTACATTATCACTTTGTCTAATTTCATAGCTGAAGAAGTTGAGACAAAAGACAAAGTGACTTAACTGAGTTCACAGTATATTATAAAATAATGACACATTTAACTATGTTAGTAGAAGCCAGACACTGAGAAAGCTAGACACTAATTCTATGTTCATTTTAAAATGTGGAAACTGAGTCAGAGAAGGGATAGTATCTGCCCAGCATCACAGGATTAGTAAATAGCTGAACTGGGATTTAAGGCTGGCTTCCTGCTTCCCAGACCTCCCATGGTTACATATCACTCGTCTCTGGCTCTAAATCCTCTGAAGTTCTCCTAACCCTTCACTCCTACATCCTCCACTCAGCAACCTCCTATTCTTTTATCACTCTAAATCTTGCTTCCCTAAATACTGCAGTCAGGGACAGGTGGAAGATTGTTGTGAAAAGAAAAAGCAGCAACATTCTTGTTTAGCCTCTTTATATTATTTTTCCTACAGATTGGGTATTTTTCTCAACTATGCATAGTCATTCATTCTGCCAAAAAATTCTTTTAAGGCTGTTAAAGCTGTAGTCAATTTTCTCAGTTTGATGTTCCAAAGGAACCTGCTGTGTCTTTTTCATTCTGTGCAAAAATAGGCATGGCAGGATCCACCAGCTGCTAAAGTCACTGAGTAGCTTAAAAACTTTGTATTTGTTTTCTCCATTGTTATGTTTTCACAATTTCAGAATTTGAACAGCATTTAATTTCTCTCTGCTTAAATTTTCTTTTAGAGAAAGAACACACTGGTATTTGTATATGTTGGAGGAATACTTTCAAAGAGAGAAATTATTCTTCAAGTATTTATGTCCACTGAATACAAAATAATACTGCAACCTACTTGAAAAACAAAACCAAAGCCCCAAACCAACCAAAAAACAAACAAACAAAAA
This sequence comes from Oreotragus oreotragus, assembly GCA_006410675.1. Taxonomy (NCBI): domain Eukaryota; kingdom Metazoa; phylum Chordata; class Mammalia; order Artiodactyla; family Bovidae; genus Oreotragus; species Oreotragus oreotragus. Next base: position 58,705 of record SJYX01018884.1, read on the forward strand.
TCTTGCAAACCAAGGACTACAGAAAGCCTTAGAAGAATATGGCAATTATACTGAAATGTAGAGATGCTTTGCTGTATCCTCTCTGGAGAGAGTTCTGACAGTGTTTACCAAATACCCTAAATTTACTCACATCTTTTGTCTCAACAATTGCACATCTTAAAATACATAGAAAAAATGTATAATGTAGCCACTGCTTTGGTAAAAGGAAACAGAACCTAAATGTTTAGCAATAGGACATTACCACTGACTGAACTGACACCATCACACAATAAAATATTATAGAGCCATTATAATGATATTTACATACCTTTATCAATATGGGAAGTCATTCATAATTTGTGTTCAAGTCATAAAAAATACTTGGATTAGTATGCACATTGATGTTTTCATAAATAAGTGACCAGAAAAAAGTACCTCCAATTAGTCTAATTTTGTATGAATGTCCTATCTGACTACTCTTTTTGCCAACTATTTATGTCTTTGAACCTAATTTATTGACTTCTTGCCCACAGTAATTCCTATGGGATGGAGGAGTTAAAAGGGAATTAGAATATGATCCATCCCTGCTTTAAAGATGCTTACTAATTACCAGTGATACAGATATTAAACAAACAAACCAAGAAATGGAAATATGCAGACTGCTAGGAAGTCTGCGGAAACGGTGGGTTTAATTTCACAAAGGGCTTCCAGAGAGAAGACATTTACCTCCTTGGAATAAGAAAGAAAATAAGACTTACTTTTGTAAACTTGAATTTATTAGGGATCGCATTATGTATTGATTGGATTTACACCAATTTTTGAAAGTTAAACTTAATCCATTTTTTACTCTTCCAAAGTGATTTTCTTCTTTTGACCTCAGGAGATGGCAACCCACTCCAGCATTTTTGCCTGAGAAATCACATGGACAGAGGAGCCTGGCAGGCAACAGTCCATGGGGTCGCGAAGAGTTGGAAATGACTGAGCACAGCACAGCACTGTTCATTAGCTAACTCACTTGGTACTCAGGAAATAGCATATTTTTATGTGCCTATCAGCCTTTATTCTCAACATAATGGGACATTCTTTCAAAGAAAAGAGTCATATCTCTGACTCCTCCCAGAGTTTATTATGGAATCTAGTAAGTAACAGAGATTAAATAAATGGCCTGTCAAACAGAAAGCCACCATTTAAGCTTAGTTGCAACAGATGTGGCATTCTATACAAAGACAATGTAAATATACATTATATATTTAGGAAAAAATAATCCCCCATACTCCTTTAGTTTTATGCTAAAAGAACTCCCAATGAAGATAATGTTTGTACACATACTATTCAATATACCTAAGAGATGAAAGTCTCCAGGAAACCTGCTAGAGAGGATAGAGTGTATCTTTGTAGTCAGACACATCTACATTGGAATTCTAGCTCCTAAAGTTCTAGCTATGTGAACTTGGCATGAATAACAGTCAACATGGAGAAAGCAGTAGCAGATCTAAAATGTTATTAGGGATTTCATGAGATAATCTTGCTAAGCACCTTAACTCCTTTATTTTTTATTTTCATTGTAAATTTATTTTTAAATCAAGGGATATTTGACTTACAGTATCATATTAGTTTCCATTGTACAATATAATAATTTGAAATATTTATAAATTATATTTCATTAATAATTATCCATATTATTTATATTCACTATTATGTCCTATATATATTTATAGTTTAAGAGTTACAAACTGCTATGCATAAAAGTCATCACTTACCCATATCTTGCCTCTCCTATCTTCCCTCTCACCACTAGTAACCACTAGTTTCTTCTCTGTATCTGTGAGTCTGTTTCTTTTTTGTTATATCCAGTAGTTTGTTTTATTTTTCAGATACAAGTGATACCATACAGTATTTGTCTTTGTCTGGCTTATTTCACTAAGCATAGTACATTCCAGGTCATCATGGTGCAAATGACAAAATGTGCTTTTTGATAGCCAAATAATATTCCCTTGCATATATATAGCACATCTTCTTTAATCATTCATCTATTGATGAACACCTAGGTTGCTTCCATATATTGGCTATTGTAAATAATGCTGTTATGAATATTGGAGTGCATATATCTTTTTAAATTAGTGTTTTCATTTTCTTTGGATATATACCCAGGAGTGGAATCCTGGATCATATGGTGAGTCTATTTTTATTTTGGGGGGAATCTCCTTACTGTTTTCCACAGTGATTGTACCAATTTACCTTTCCACCAACAATGTACAACTGTATCCTTTCTTCCACAACCTTGCCAACATTTGTTATTTGTATGTGTTTAATCATAGCCATTCTGACAGATATGAGGGTGCTTTGTTTTGGGAGCCTTAGCAAACTGATACAAATCTGTACTCAAATAACAGAAGACACTTTAAAACTTTAAAATGCTTAAATCACATCATAGCCTACTCTTGGTTCTCTAATGCACAAACCTTAAAGTCTTTTAATGGATTCCCATCACACTTAGAGTAAAATCCCAAGATCCACAATACTGCAAATGAGAACACCATGAGACTCAGATATTTCTTTTAACTGTTTTCTGTCTTCTAGTCATTCAGTCTGATCCTGCTTTATTGGTCTTCTTTCTCTTCCTCAGACACACCAAATTAATTCCCACCTTAAAAATCATTTCATTTTTTTTTCCAACAGCCTGAATGATCTTCCAGTTATTTGCAAGTTCATTCTGATATCATTTTGGTTTCTTTAAATGTTATTATCACCCAAGAGAGGCTTTTGCTAACCACACTACCTATAATGGGTACCCTCCTATCATTCACTATCTTTTTATCTGACTTTATTTCCTTTCCTACTACTTACTGCTGATAGATATAATTTACAGATATTCTCCTTACACATCACCTCCTTCCACTAAAATATAAGACCCATGGGAAGAGGGACTCTATTTTGTCACTGTTATAATCTCAGTGCCTAAAAATCACTTTGCAAAAGGTACATAATTGAGATATTTTACAGTATTAAATGGTATTCCTTTAATAACGTGGAAAGAGTTGCTGTATTTCATTTAATGAGCACATAAAAGAAAAAAATGAGTTAATGTGTATTCTCTTGTGATAAAACATAAAGCATTTATGATAAAACATAAAACGTTCTCTTGTGAACAAACAATAACAATTACCCAAATCTAATCAATAGATTATGTTGGTTTTGTCACACCCACCTTGTCATATATAATTGTTATTAAAGAAATCATTGGATGATCAATTATAGTTATTGGGGCTGTAGCAAAATTTTATAATTTATTTGGTTCAGCCTTCTTATTTACAGTCTTATATGAGAATAAAACTCAGTTCTGATATTAGCTTGTCATTTAATAAACCAATGACCTGAGACAAATCTTTTAATACTACTGAACCTAACTGCTTCATTGCAAACTATGAATAATAATATTGGTCCTTCCTGTCACACAGGGTTATAGTAAGTTTTCATTTTAATAGTGCAGTTATTTTGTTATCTAAAAAGCATTCTGAAATAAGGAGTGGCAGTGTGACCTTAGTGACACTCCAGGCAAAATTGAGAACAAATACTGTTTCTGTTCCTAGCATTTCTATTGCTGTGACACAGTCCTCAAACTAGCTACAGAATTTAATCCAAAGGAGCAGCATAACTGGAAATTCTTGTACCATTTGATCTAAGGATATTTTATCTGATGTGATAAAATATTTAGTGACACTCATCAGATAATTAGCAGGAGATGTATTATGCATTGCTCTTCAAGGACTTATGAGAATAGTCTATAGGACTTGCAAATTTAATCGGAAGGCAGGCACTGTGAAAGTCTAGCTAAGGTAAAGTCTCTGACCTCCCTAGGGGGAAGCAGTTGGAGGATACCCTGTGGGAAGCTGGGATGTTGTGTTACAAGGTGGACCACAGAGTGCAAGAACTACCTGGAGTGGGGACAAGAAGAGAGTGACAAAACTTACTTTGACTTATTAAAAATTAAAACTGTTCTCTACTGTTTATTGCCTCTTGAGAAATCATGATTTTATAGGGAATCTATGTAACTATTAGAGTCTAACAGTGGTGATATTCAACTGGAAAAAAAGCAGTTTCCAAGATTATATTTTGAGATCACTTATTTGTACCTTTTCCTTCAGTTAGATATATTTAAATGTAAAATATCTTTTTAACACCATTTAAAGTTCTGAAGCAAAATGTAAAATTCAGACATGTGTATAAAGTTTTAAATATATTCTTATTTAGTAATGACTATAATTCAGATATTATAAATAAAAGAAAATGCTATAACTGGTCTTTAGAACAGAGTTATAAATATGGATATAGTGATGAAAGCATTATAATATTTTTCTCTTTTGTGCATTTAAATCTACATTCAAGCTTTAGCTCATATATATATATACACACACATTTGAATGCTTGCTGTGGTATACCATTTATTAAGAATTTATAAAGGATGCAAATAATACTTAAGAAAAGAAATTGCCATTCATTTAACAATCATGGGCTTTGGTTTTGAAAAGACCTAAATTATATAACAGAATTCTGGTGATGAAGAACAGATTAGTTGTTGCCAAGGGTCTAGTTACAAGAACATGATTGAAGAAAGATGTAAGTTCCTAGAAGGTCCATTATATTAAGACCAACTAAGATTAAGAATCTTTATTTTGAAAAGAAAAAAATGCAATGAAAAGGGACAAAATGTATGAAAGGCAAGATATGGTGTACATGTATATGGTGACCATATTTCTGTTTCATAGAACAAGTAAATATCCTGTGAAATTCAAAAGGAATATATTTACGATACATAAAAACATCTATTTTCTCACAGAATGCACTTCCCTGGTGGCTCAGTGGTAAAGAATCTGCCTGCCAAGGCAGGAGACGCCGGTTTGATCCCCAGGTCAGGAAGATCCCCTGGAGAAGGAAATGGCAACCCATTGCAGTGTTGTTGCCTGGGAGATTCCATGGATGGAGGAGCCTGGCAGGCTACAGTCCACAGCGTCTCAAAAGAGTTGGTCATGGCTTAGTGACCAAATAACAACCACAACAATTCTCATAAGATATACTAGGGCTAAAGTATGCTTTACCATGAGAAGTATGATAAGAACAAATTGATGCAGTCACTATGGAGNGGAGCCTGGCAGGCTACAGTCCACAGCGTCTCAAAAGAGTTGGTCATGGCTTAGTGACCAAATAACAACCACAACAATTCTCATAAGATATACTAGGGCTAAAGTATGCTTTACCATGAGAAGTATGATAAGAACAAATTGATGCAGTCACTATGGAGAACAGTATGGAGGTTTCTTTAAAAACTAGGAATAAAACTACCATATGACCCAGGGCTTCCCTGGTGGCTTGGGGGTTAAAGCATCTGCCTGTAATGTGGGAGACCTGGGTTCAATCCCTGTGTTGGGAAGATCCCCTGGAGAAGGAAATGGCGACCCACTCCAGTATTCTTGCCTGGAAAATCACATGGACAGAGGAGCCTGGTGGGCTACACTCCACAGGGTAGCAGAGAGTCGGACAGGACTGAGCGACTTCACTTCACATGACCCAGAAAACCCACTACTGAGCATATACACTGAAGAAACCATAATGGAAAAACATGTATGTACCTCAGTGTTCATTGCAGCACTATTTACAATAGCTAGAACATGGAAGCAACTTAGATGTCTATTGATAGATGAATGGAAAAAGAAATAGTGCATATACACAATCAAATATCAGTTCAGTTCAGTTGCTCAGTCATGTCCAACTCTTTGCGACTTCATAAATCGCAGCATGCCAGCCCTCCCTGTCCATCACCAACTCCCAGAGTCCACCCAAACCCATGTTCATCAAGTAGGTGATGCCATCCAGCCATCTCATCCTCTGTTGTTCCCTTCCCCTCCTGCCCCCAATCCCTCCCAGCATCAGGGTCTTTTCCAAAGAGTCAACTCTTCACATGAGGTGGCCAAAGTATTGGAGTTTCAGCTTTAGCATCATTCCTTCCAATGAACACCCAGGACTGATCTGGTTGGTATGTTACCATAGTAAAGTAGATAGCCAGTGTGAATTTGCTATATGATGCAGGGAACCCAAAGGAGGTGCTCTGTGATAAACTAGAGAGGAGCAGTCAGGAGGGAGGTGGAAGGGAATTTTACGGGGGGAGGGGAAACATGTGCATACCTTTGACTGATTCATGTTGCTATATGGCAAAAACCATCACAGTATTGTAAAATAATTATCTTCCAATTAAAATAAAAATTAAAAAAAATTGATTCACAAATGCTTAGGTAAATGGTAATTTTTTGCCTGATGAATCATAAGCTAATATGATTCTTATATATCTATTTTAAAAAGCATTACATGATGCATATGATACAGTTGATTTCAAATAGCAAGAGTTACTTAATGTATTTGGGCAAATAAATGTCTCATTTGACACATTTTTTGTATGGCCTGCACTGAGTGTCCCGTATCATTTCAGGAGTCTAAAATACAGACACAAATCCTTGTGCTCAAGTAGTTTATATTAAATGTTGATAGAGAAAACAGCAAACAAAGTTAATAAGGAAAATATTTAGTATATTGGATGGTGGAAAGTTCTGTAGTAAAAAAAAAATAAAGCAAGGAAGATGGATAGAATAGTTGGAGATATTAATTTAAAGCAGTATCTAGGAAAAGTTGCACATCTTGGAGAGGAGTTTTTCAGGCATTTCAGAAAAAATAAAGGTCAGTATAACTGAAGTGATGGAGAGATGTAAGGGATAGACATTTATGAAGAGAGTAGAAAAATAACTAGATCATTCCAAGGGGCAGTATTTCTCAATTTTAATTTGCATGTAAATCATGTACATGTCACATTAAAATGAAGACTCTGATTTAAGAAATCTAGAGTTTACATTTTGTACAAGTTCCCAGTTGATGCTCATACTGGTGGTCTGTAGATCACACTTTGAATAGCAAAAAAAAAATTGTAACTTGTGTGCCATTGTAAGGATTTTGCATTTACTTTGATTGTTGTGAATTGAACTGTGTCCTTCCCACCAAAACAAATACATATGTTCAAATGCTACTTTTCAGTGCCTGTGAATATGAGCTTATTTGGAAAAAGGATCTTTGCAAATATAACCAATGTAAGCTAAGGTGCTTATAGGTTTGTGTGGAGTGGGATGCATTACTACAATAGCTAGCATTCTTATAAGAGGGAAATTTGGACAAAGCAGGGAGGACCATGTAAAGACGGAGGCAGAGATCGGAGTGATGCAACTTCAAATCAAGGAACACTTAGGACTGCTGGCAACCACCAGAACCTAGGAAGAAACAAGGAATAATTCTCCCCTAGAGCCTTCAAAGAGAGGATGGCCCTGCTGATACCTTAATTTAAGACTTGTAACCTCTCCAACCACACAGTTTGTGGTAATTCGTTACAGAAGCCCAAGGACTCTAATACACTGAGTGAGATGGAGAATGAAACCAGGGGAGGGTTTTAAGAAGAATGCTTCAATCTGACATGTTTAAAAAGAATCCCTCTGGCTGCAGAGATGAGAAAACATTGAAGGGAGTGGGGCAGCACAAAAGCTGGGAGACCAGTTTGGAGGCTATAGCAGTAAATCCAACTGAATAGTGGAGGGATGAAGGTGATTTCAGTCAGGACATGGTGATGGTGGGGAGACATGGATATAATCCCAATCTATTTGGAAGCTAGAGTCAACAAGATTTGTTTATAGAGTGTGAATTATGAAAGAATCAGGGGAATTAAAGATGAAACCAAGTGTGTGTTAAATGAAATGGTGAAGATGGTGAGAAGAAAAGTGGGTAGAATAATAGGAGAAATTTAGAGCTCTGTTTTGGGTATGTTAAGTGTGAGATGTCTGTTATGCTTCCAACTAGAGACAGTCTGTGGAGCTTCCCTGGAAGCTCAGTTGGTAAAGAATCTGCCCGCAATGCAGATGACCCTGGTTCGATTTTTTTATTGGGAAGATCTCCTGGGAAGAGTGTGCTACCCACTCCAGTATTCATCGGCTTCCCTGGTGGCTCAGATGGCAAAGAATCTGCCTGCAATGAGGGAGACCTGGGTTTGATCCCTGGGCTGGGAAGATCCCCTGGAGGAGGGCATGGCAACCCACTGAAATATTCTTGCCTGGAGAATCCCTTGGACAGAGGGGTCTCTGGTGGGCTACAGTCCATGGGGTCACAAAGAGTCAGACATGACTGAATGAGATATTAAGCAAACAATTTGGTATGTGTCTTGTGCCCAGAACAGAAGTTTCAGCTGAAAATATAACCGATATGAGTTAAAAGGGAAATCACCATGTTTGAGAAAGATGCACCTATGTTTTGAAATCAATGTCAGGAGAGTTATGTGCATCTAAAATGATCTTTAGTGCTTTAAAGCTTCCAACATAAATGGTTTTATAAGCACCTTATTCCTGCTATCTTTGAATTTGCCTCAACATGAAAAAAGCATGATTTCACTAGAGTTTGTGTAATATATAGAAACATTACACCAGTCTAAGAATGAAGAACTTTCAATATTTAGTACTTCTGATAAAAATCAGTCAAACATGGACCATTTAATCCCCAGGGCTCCTGAAGAAGCAGAAGTCATGTTGTATGCAAACAACTATTTAGTTTGATGATGTATATATTTTTGTTTTTATCTTGGATATTTTCACCTCAAAGTGTGTTACCATCAGAAATAATTTACAGATGCAGTGATACAATAATTCTTTTCATCACTATTTTAAGGATTTAAAATCCTGTCCATTTATGGGGACAGGAGGTGGAGTATGGTCTAGTCTAGCTCTATTTGTGACTAGGATGATATGTTTGTTTACAGTGATAGGAAATCCATTGTTACTGCAAAGAGACCCAATAACTCTTAAAAAGTGAAGCTGTCATTTTGACCTTAATCTGTCTGGATATTTCTCTCTTTCACTTGGTTCAAAATTCTGACAGGAAAAAGAAGCATGTTTATTCATGCCTCAAGGCCCTTCATGAGCACAGGAGGGAGAAAACCCACAAATACTGAAAGGATTGTTGATAAACCCCAAAGATAAAACTATAGCTACAGACTTGATTTTCTTGTCTATTGCTAACAGCAACAAAAATGACATAATCTGACTGCATTTCATTAAGCAATGTTAAACAACAGTGCATTTTTTGAGGCTTTGGGAAAGCCTATTCCAGGTAGTGAGTTTCTAATTTGTCTTTCTGAAGATTGAACTTGAGGCGGAAGATGACTAGTTATTTGTCATTTTAAGATTTTTTAAGATGCTATTTCTTGTTGTTGCTGTTTATAGTTTGTAGTAATGCTAAGGGGGTATTACCATTGGACTTACCTGTGATCATTAAGGTAATACATCGAATTCTTGCATTATAAAATATGTATTAAATAAATTAGCTGGTACATATAGCTTTTATGATTTCACAAAACTAATATGAAAACTGGAATATGCATTTAAATTCAACAATTGCAGAGTGTCATCCATAGAGTGTTTATTGAGTCAGGGCATAGTAGTACGATTTGCTCATTTTATAAAGAATTGTATGTCGTAAACCTCCAAGTGTGATTGGTTTTACACAGTGCATTTATGCTGTGCCTATTTTTTGATTTCACTTACTGACATACTCAGCTGATGCCAGTTAACTTATGACTTATAAATCACACAACAGCTCTATTTCCTAAAGCTCCTAGAATTAATTCAATCGTAATATCTATTCATTTTTAAACTTTTTGCTAAAGGTTCTCTCTGAAGCTGTACTTTGTTCAACTAAGATTCTATATCTCAAAAAAAAAAAAAAAGATTCTATATCTCATCCTATGCCAGTTACCAAGACTCTCTGCACTTAATAATTTCTGTATAGAGATTTAAATCAACACAGTTCTTCTTTTCTAATTCAGAGCATCTCAAAAGTGGTCTACTATTGATATACACTGATCAATAGCATTAGTATCATCTGGATTTTATTCATAGTGTAAATATTGTGAATATTTATAGGTCTTATAATCAGGTCTTATCATTCAGTTCAGTCAGAGGCTCAGTTGTGTCTGACTCTTTGCAACCCCATGGACTGAGGCACACCAGGCTTCCCTATCTATCACCAACTCTCCCAGAGTTTACTCAAACTCATGTACATTGAGTCAGTGATGCCATCCAATCATCTCATCCTCTGTCATCCTCTTCTTCTCCCACCTTCAATCTTTCCCAGCATCAAGGTCTTTTCAAATGAGTCAGTTCTTCGCATCAGGTGGACACAGTATCAGAAATTCAGCTTCAGCCTCAGTCCTTCCAATGAATATCAGGACTGACTTTCTTTAGGATGGACTGGTTGGATCTCCTTGCAGTCCAAGGGACTCTCAAGAGTCATCTTCAGCACCACAGTTCAAAATCAGCAATTCTTTGGTTCTCAGCTTTCTTTATAGTCCACCTCTCACGTTCATGCATGATTACTGGAAAAACCATAGCTTTAACTAGACAGACCTTTGTTGGCAATGTAATGTCTCTGCTTTTACATGCTGTCTAGGTTGGTCATAACTTTTCTTCCAAGGAGAAAGTATCCTTTAATTTCATAGCTTCAGTCACCATCTGCAGTGATTTTGGAGCACCCCAAAATAAAGTCTCTTACTGTTTCCACTGTTTCCCCATCTACTTGCCATGAAGTGATTGGACAGAATGCCATCATCTTAGTCTTCTGAATACTGAGTTTTAAGCCAACTTTTTCACTCTCCTCTATCACTTTCATCAAGAGGCTCTTAGTTTTTCTTTGCTTTCTACCATAAGGGTGATGTCATCTGCATATCTGAGGTTATTGATATTTCTCCTGGCAATCTTGATTCCAGCTTGTGCTTCATCCAGTCCAGCGTTTCCCATGATGTACCCTGAGTATAAGTTAAATAAGCAGCATGACAATATGCAGCCTTGATGTACTCCTTACCTGATCTGGAACCAGTTTGTTGTTCCATGTCCTGTTCTAACTGTTGCTTCCTGCCCTGCATACAGGTTTCTCAAGAGGCAGGTCAGGTGGTCTGGTATTCCCATCTCTATCAGAATTTTCCACAGTTTATTGTGATCCACACAGTCAAAGGCTTTGGTGTAGTCAATGAAACAGAAATAGATGTTTTTCTAGAACTCTTTTGCTTTTTCAGTGATCCAACAGATATTGGAAATTTGATCTCTGGTTCCTCTACCTTTTCTAAATCCAGCTTGAACATCTGGAAGTTCACTGTTCACATACTGTTGAAGCCTGGCTTGGAGAATTTTGAGCATTACTTTGCTAGCATGTGAGATGAGTGTAATTGTGTGGTAGTTTGAGCCTTCTTTGGCATTGTCTTTCTTTGGGATTGGAATGAAAACTGACTTTTTCCAGTCCTATGGACACTGCTGAGTTTTCCAAATTTGCTGGCATATTGAGGGCAGAACTTTCACAGAATCATCTCTCAGGATTTGAAATAGCTCAACTGGAATTCCATCACCTCCACTACCTTTGTTCATAGTGATGCTTCCTAAGGCCCACTTGACTTCACATTCCAGAATGTCTGATCTAGGTGAGTGACCACAGCATTGTGATATCTGGGTGATGAAGATCTTTTTTGTATAGTTCTTCTGTATATTCTTGCCCCCTCTTCTTAATATCTTCTACTTCTGTTAGGTCCATACCATTTCTACCCTTGGTAGCTCTAATTTTCTTGAAGAGATTTCTAGTCTTTCCCATTCTATTGTTTTCCTCTATCTGCACGTTGATCACTGAGGAAGGCTTTCTTATCTCTCCTTTATATTTTAATGCAGAGTTCCAAAAATGCAATGTCTTATCATAGACTTTCTTTATTTGATGTGAGACCTGGTAAACACATGTTTTCACAAAGCTTTCATGTTATTCTGATGTCCAATACAATTTGAGATCCATCATTGTAATTAGTTAACTAATCAAAGAAATCGCATAGGATTGAATTATTCAGCCTATGAAACTCATTTCCTGATTTTCTAAAGAGAATGTATTGAGAAGCAGGTCTGTCTTTGGTTTCATTAAATAGATTCAATTATTGAAGATTATAAATAACTTTCTTGTGTGAAGTTATTACCAATATTACATTCAAATGTGTCCTTTGAAGGTAAACTATTCTCAAATATAGTAAGAAGTGATCCAGCACATAAGGAACTAAAATATGATAACAATTAGGAAATTTTTATCTCTTTTACTTAAAATTATACATGTATTTGAAAACATATGAAAAAACAGAAAACAAATGGTTTAAACATTCAATTTGTTTTTATATTAAATAAGAGTTGTGGCCAAAATGATAACAATGATAAACTAAATTCTAAGCCTAATGGGACTTGTTCCCTTTTCTCTTCTGCATTTGCACTATGGCCATGACCCTTAGCAGCTCTATCAGTTATAGAAATAATGAGCTCATTTGCTGAACTTAACCCTTTAGTCATGTAATCTGATCACCAAGTCTCTCATAAAGGCTCTGTAAAATGGGTAGATATCACTGACTTTGATTCTTCATGGTATTTGTTGTTCTCTGATTGTACATATGATGCTTGAAAAATTATAGTCACTTCTTCAGAGAGTCATTTACTTTGAGGCCCATAGTTTAAAAGAAGACTTTTTCCACTGAAGACTGAGGCAGGAGAAGAGTTGAAATGGAATTTCTATTTTGAATGCATTTAAGACCCTTACAAGTGAGGAAGAGCAGGGTCACCCTTGCCATGAGCTGCAAAGCCGGGTCTGCTGACCAGCACCATCTGCCCCTCCCCTGTGCCTCGAGCTTGCAGTCACGCTTTCACTGTCTGCTGAAAATCTCCTTCGGGGGCGTCTGGCTCCCACTGCTCCTACTCAATTATGGCCTCCTGTGCCATATGATCTCACCACGACCCCCTGGAATAATCAAAACCTTTTAATCTCACCTCACACTGTGCAGAGCTGAGTGTCATATGGCAGTAGTAATTGGGAAGAATGATTCAGGCATTTCCAAAATTTGCAGAGTTTTCATTGTAATTTTAGAGACCCCTGTTTTTTGTTTTGGAATACTTTTTAAAGCTACTATTCTCTCTGTCTAATGAGCTGTGACAAGTTTTCTGTTTGTAAGTTCCTTTTCTTTGTTTAGTAAGAGAATTTTGTGGGGTTTTCTCAGTGTTTACAATTATTGTGCTAATTTCTGCTGTACAGCAATATGACTCCACCTATGTACATATATACATTCTTTTTCAATATTCTTTCCATTATGTTTTATCCCAGGGGATTGGATATAGGGCCTTGTTTATCCATTCTAAATGTGAAAGTTTGCGTGTATTAATGCCATACTCCCAGTCCGTCTGTCTCCATTCCCACTCTCCCTTTGCAACCACAAGTCTATTAGTCTCTGTTTTATAGATAGATTCACTTGTGCCGTATTTTAGATTCTACATAAAAGTTATACCATATGCTATTTGTCTTTCACTTTTTGACTTACTTCACTTAGTATGATAATCTATATTGCATTCATGTTGCTGCAATTATGGCTGAGTAGTATTCCATAGTGTATCTGTACAGCATCTTCTTTATCTCTTCATCTGTCGATGGACATACAGGGTGTTTCCATATCTTGGCTATTATGAACAGTGTTGCTGTGAACAGAGGGATTCATATGTCTTTTATGATTGCAGTTTTGTCTCCGTATATTCCCAGAAGTGGGATTGCTGGATTATATAGTAGTTCTATTACTTTTAGTTTCTAAGGAACCTGCATCCTGTTTTCCATAGCGGCTGCAACAATTTACCTTCCTACCAACAATGCAGAAGGATTCCCTTTTCTCCACATCTCTTTGGTGTGAGCCTCAAGGTGGGCTCTGTTTCTGATTCTTCCTGTTGCTGTTTTAACACAGGTGATAGTGAACATAACATTTGATGCTCAAGAAAAATATGTTAAAACATGTTGGTAATCTTGATCTTAATGTAACCATAAATAAAGCCTAAGTTTGAGATGTTACACAGTTTGGCATTGCCTGTGATGTTACAGGCAGCATGAGAACAGATTACCATACACTAAGAACCTTCTCAAATGGAAAGTCTTTTGAAAATGTCTTACTTCAGTTTTCTTGAATTTGCCAAATAAAGGTATGGAGGTTCAGAGAGGTTAAATGACTTGCAAAGTTAGTTGGTAGCAATTTTTTGCAATCCTTTGTGAACTTTGAGTCAATGGTAAAGTAATTATACCTTGCACATGATTATGTAACATCATTAGTCAATTAAGTGTTATTCAATAAAGCTATGTTAATACATTTTACATAAAACCTATGCATTGTTTTAATTAGCACAGTTTCTTTCTTAAACATGCCTTTTTTGTACAAGTAGAATCATATTTTTGGTTTGTCTTTAAACTCAAAGCTGATTTGGGCAGTGATTTACAAATAATATGAGAAGCAAGTGAGTGTGTGTGTGACTGTGTACTCTGGCTAATCTTTTAGAAAATGCTGAGACATAATTTGTAACATTACAAAATAAGCAATGCTATGGACTACATAGGAGATAGTATTTTGTGTATCAGAGTCATGTGTCCAGGAGGGTGGACAAAGAGGATTATCATTGCAAAGCTACTGCCCCACAGGATGGTTTTTGCAAGGATATGGATGACATATTTTTTTTTTCTTTCTCTGTGAACAAAGAGCTTGTCACCTCTTCAGCACATTCATTTTCCCCTACATGGGGTTGTGAGGTCCATGCTGATTTTGAAACCTCAGTGTACAAAAAATCTCTTTAGAAATACCCTTCATTGCAATCATTGTTGAAAGAAACTTGCTAGTTGAATTTAATGGTGAGTCACAGTCATTTTAAGAGCTTACTATTTCTTTTATGTAAGAGAGATGCTTTGTCTTTGAAAAAGGCTATGTGTTTAAATCGTGTTGGTTTTATCTTTGTCTTTCTCTTGTTAATTATCACATACTCAATGGTCATTTTCTGTTAATATTTTCCATGGAGAGTTCATTTTTGGCAGCTTTCTAAATCCAAACTGAGGATTTTAAATACATTTATTCACATAGATTTTTTCAGTTTTCTTTGAGGTTCAAATAGGTACAGATTCATTTCCCTTGTATGTGTGAGGCTTTGTAGGTGTTTAATAAAGTTTGAGCTAATTTGAATATTGACATTAAAAGTTTCAACTGGTTAAGGTTTTTCTTTTCTTCCTTTATTATCCCCCCCCCCTCTTTTTTTTTTTTTGGCAATACTACTTCATAGATGGCATTGTAGAGTTCCTTCAGGGAGCACATAGGCCAAATTTTTATCTTTTAGTGATGTTAGCACCTACAGGTGATTATTCCCTTGATTCATTAATTTGGCAGGCACTGCAAAGTCATGGTATTCTAATTATATCATCCCTTCTTCATTTATTAGTTGGATGACTTTTATAAACAGAAACTTGTCCTCATCAATTTTTGATACCCTTAGGTACAATTTCTAGGGGGAAGGCAGGATAAATGCTTTTATTTTCTAGGTTTCACAATAATGATTTTGTTCCCTGGCATCTTTAAAATTTGATCAGTGAGTTTTATTTTGTTTTAAATATCATGAACTGATGAAATTAAACATATTTAATGTGTTTTAATTCATTGCATTTGTTATCTTATTGGTACTCAAGTGGTTCTATTTGGCCGAATGGGAGCCTACTACAAGATCCTAGTAGTCTTTGATAGCTTCCTTAATTTCTGCTATAACAAAATATGCCAGATTGATTTTGTACATATCTCAGTCCAGATCAGGAAATCTGCCATTTATCCAAGGAAATATGGTTTCTTTTAGTGAGACAATGTACTCAGTGATGAAAACCTGGATGGTAATTTTGTTCATTGCTACTGAGTGGTTATTGTCTGTAGGCTTTTTCAGTATATACGCACATAATTTCTGTATGTGTATATATACATATATGTGTATATATAAAATCATAAGTTTATACTCATATTTCCAACTCAGATTTAGGGCGATAAAATTTTTAAAAAATTTAACCTTATTCTTGAAACCATATCTCCTTTCTCCTAAGAGAAAGAAAAGTCCTCTGTTTTCAATGTCACCAACATGATTTCTCATTGGTTTTGTGCCACCCTATACCACAACAGTCTTAGCCTTATACAATATACTACTCACAGAGTGATGAGGTAAAAATAAATCCTTAAATAGACTAGGCTATCACTTAGCTTATATATCTAACTGTCAAATTCCTGGAGAATCTTATGAAAGAGAGACATGTTAAATAGTATTTAATAATATAACCAGTAATATCCACAATGCAGGAAACCCCATGGGACCAATGACCTGAATTTTCAACCACAAAAACAAAAATATAAAGAAAAATAAGATGAAAATATAGATTCAAAGGGAAGAGACATTTTAGTAGCCCTAACATATGGACATTATTTGGATCCCAATTAAAACAAGTATATGAGCTTTGCTTGGATAAATCTGTTGACTTTGTTAAGTACTATGATCCTCAATAAGATCCTAATAATGAGAATAGCTTACTCAACCCTCTTTAATTAATGGCTTGCTGCTACTGCTAAGTCACTTCAGTCGTGTCCGACTCTGTGTGACCCCATAGACGGCAGCCCACCAGGCTCCCCCATCCCTGGGATTCTCCAGGCAAGAATNCAACTATTAAAAAAATGTGACCCCCCAAAGAAAAGGGCAAAAGCTTAATTAGATTTCATAATGCCAGTAAAATCGACAACTACAACCAAGTGGGCGAAAAAAAGGGAAAAAAAATCCAAAAGAATCTAGAGAACAAATCAAAACATAAGAACAATAAATGTTTTTCTTGAGTCACTGCAGTCAGAGTCCTTTCCCTCGCTGGAAGTCACAGTCCACCTCACCTCCCTAGGATGCCCTCCTAGGATGCTCATCTCCAGACCTGCTGTGGGGGCAGCTCAGATTCTAATCTGGTCCTCCTCCTATGTGTTCTTGCCTCCAGTGTCCGCAGCTATCAGAACTAGTGTGTTCTCTTTTGTGGGGGCTCTCAATGACCTTTTATATATCCATAGACGCAGAGTCTGCCTAGTTGATCGTGTGGATTTAATCTGCAGCTTGTACAGCTGGTGGGAAGGTTTTGGTTCTTCTTCCTTAGCCACACTGCCCCTGGGTTTCAGTTGTGGTTTTATCCACCTCTGCACGTGGGTTGTCCACTGGGATTTGCTCCTGAGGCTGCCCTGGAGGACTTGGGTTTGCCCCTGTGAGGGCCAGTTGAGGTGGTGCAGCTGCTTGGGTTGCAGGGGTTCTGAGAGCACCAGGTACTCAGGGGAGTTGGTGGCTAGAGCAGAAGGAAATACAGTGCTCTAGAAGGGTATGGCAACCAGTATTGGCCCATATGTTCCAGTATTCTTGCCTGGAGAGCCCTGCTCCCTGACAGAGAAGCCTGGCAGGCCACAGTCTACAGGGCGGCAAAGAGTCGGACACTACCGAAGCGACCCTGTGCACATAGATGCAAGACTTTTTTTTGCCTGTGGCAGCTCTGCCCCAGGGAGAGTTGAGTGTGAATGTGGCGTAGCTGCTTGGCTTGCGGGGACTCTGGCGGTGCCAGGTGTGCAGGGACAGGGACTGCCTCCGCTGCAGGAATTATGGTCCTATCAGAGTCCTTTTTCGAGCCTCTTGTAGCTGGTGATCAGAAGGCCTCTTTGGCCAGTCTTTCTCTTTAGCTCTGCCCATTCAGGCACTTAGATGTGTATAAGAGACAGCATTTTCACTCTCCTCTTTCACTTTCATCAAGAGGCTTTTTAATTTCTCTTCACTTTCTGCCATAAGGGTGGTGTCATCTGCATATCTGAGGTTATTGATATTTCTCCCGGCAATCTTGATTCCAGCTTGTGTTTCTTCCAGTCCAGCGTTTCTCATGATGTACTCTGCATAGAAGTTAAATAAGCAGGGTGACAATATACAGCCTTGATGTACTCCTTTTCCTATTTGGAACCAGTCTGTTGTTCCATGTGCAGTTCTCACTGTTGCTTCCTGGCCTGCATATAGATTTCTCAAGAGGCAGGTTAGGTGGTCTGGTATTCCCATCTCTTTCAGAATTTTCCACAGTTTATTGTGATCCACACAGTCAAAGGCTTTTGCCAACTGAAAACTATCAGTGATTTCTTTCACCAAGTAAATCTCTTTGAGATGACTATAAAAAGTATGTTAGCCACTTCTATGGTCAGTCATAGGATTGAAAGGTGATGACAAAGGGCTGCATGCATTCTTTATGAATATTAACAAATAGCATATGTATTACATGTTCTTATTTACTCTTTTCATCAAAGATAAAAGCCATATTTACAATCTCTGAGGTTATTGTCAAGTTTGGATATTTTATGATAGTAATAGATTTTCTTTTCGAATTTGAAGTATTGTGCATATACGCCAACTCCTTTTACCATAAGTGTAATTAGATGGCCCTGCCTATTGTAAAACAGTGCAAGTCCTGGAACATTGCTACAACAACATTTTAAAGAATTTAAAATATATTTTCAAATACATGGAAAGGAATCGTATACATAAATAAAATGCAAGCAATTTAGTAAAAAATTTGACAAAGCATTTTTAGAACATTTTGGGAAATAATGAGAAATTACAGGCTTCTGATTTGAGTGGGAATAAAAGATGTCTTGCAGAGAAGGCAATGGCACCCGACTCCAGTACTCTTGCCTGGAAAATCCCATGGACAGAGGAGCCTGTAAGGCTGCAGTCCGTGGGGTCGCTGAGGGTCGGCCATGACTGAGCGACTTCACTTTCACTTTTCACTTTCGTGCATTGGAGAAGGAAATGGCAACCCATTCCAGTGTTCTTGCCTGGAAAATCCCAAGGACGGCAGAGCTTGGTGGGCTGCCATCTATGGGGTAGTACAGAGTCAGACAAGACTGAAGTTACTTAGCAGCAGNTCACTTTCACTTTTCACTTTCGTGCATTGGAGAAGGAAATGGCAACCCATTCCAGTGTTCTTGCCTGGAAAATCCCAAGGACGGCAGAGCTTGGTGGGCTGCCATCTATGGGGTAGTACAGAGTCAGACAAGACTGAAGTGACTTAGCAGCAGCAGCAAAAGATGTCTTTTGTACTTACATTTATTCAGTAAATAATTTCAAGGCAGTCAAGCAAAAATTAGTCAGATCTAAAAAAGAATATAAAATCAAGGGGTGTCACTGTGAGATCAGAAACAAATTGTGAACAATTTTCATATGATACCAAAGGCAGCATTCAATAACAGGAGAGATGTTTTCAATAGCAGTAATGATAGGTTCTTTTATTTTTTTTTCATGCACTTAAACATAAAGAATGAAACATACAAATGAGAAAAAAATTAGGAAAATGTAAATGCATTTCCAGGTTGACTGCATTAGTCACTGCATAAGAAAATTTGAAATACTGAGAAATAGTATACCTCATATGTTAAAACATAATTTTCCTCAA
Source organism: Oreotragus oreotragus (assembly GCA_006410675.1). Classification (NCBI taxonomy): domain Eukaryota; kingdom Metazoa; phylum Chordata; class Mammalia; order Artiodactyla; family Bovidae; genus Oreotragus; species Oreotragus oreotragus. The sequence goes on from SJYX01018884.1 coordinate 78,097, forward strand.
ATGTGACTACCATCTAAAAATTTTTAAAAGTACCAATTACAAGTCATAAAATGTAACCATTTAAAATTATTAATAATAAAACAAATTTGATTCAACCATGGTGTTCTTACTAAAGCAATTTATAATAAAACTATTTATAAAGAGATAATAAAAATGTTCAACATTTTAGGATAAAAATTATTGGTAGATAATTAATGCAATCAGTAGTTTATTTTCTGTTTTTGTGTGTGAGATACCTATGGTAATTGCCAATTCTTAAAAATTATGATGTGCAATAATTTCTTTAACCTCAGACATGCAGATGACTCCACCCTTATGGCAGAAAGTGAAGAGGAACTAAAAAGCCTCTTGATGAAAGTGAAAGAGGAGAGT
>SJYX01018884.1:91320-111690 GCA_006410675.1 Oreotragus oreotragus
ACTTTTAGCAACCCCACAGACTGCAGCCTACCAGGCTCCTCCGTCAGCCCATAAAATTATTCGAATGAGCCAATCATGTTCTCTTGCAGGAGGCAGGTGTCATCTACACTTGTCACTACAAAGCTATGGCCCATGCTGGTATACTCTGTTCCTGAGTACAGTCCCTTGGAGTGCTGCTCTGGGACTCCATTGGACTCCTTTGGAGTGCTGCATTGGGAGACACTGCATTGCAGTGTTCACCTCCCCTGAGGCTGTGGTTAAATGTAACAAAAATTTTCTTGCCAATCTTAAATGTTGATTATTTAGATTTGATGTTTGGCTATCTTATACTTTTTAGGACAGGGGATCCATCCTATGTTATGGTTAAAAAATTTTTTTTTGAATGTTTGATTTCAGAGAAGACAGGAAAGGAAAAAAAAACATTTTACAGACTCAAAGAAAACTGCAAAATGTAATTAAATGCATTCAAATCAATGACAGCAAATATAAATTGATTAAATCTTTAAAGATGTACAATATTGGATTTGATTAAAAGCAAGAAAGAATAACAAAGTAAGAAAGAATTATAAACTTCTTACATGGAATATATTTTAATAAAATGTAACTGATAGGTTAAAAGTTAAAGGGATAAAAAATAGGTAAGCATAAACATTGTGAAGTGAAGTTGCTCAGTCGTGTCCGACTCTTTGCGACCCCGTGGACTGTAGCCCACCAGGCTCCTCCGTCCATGGGATTCTCCAGGCAAGAATACTGGAGTGGGTTGCCATTGCCTTCTCCGGGGGATCTTCCCTGACCCAGGGATCGAACCCAGGTCTCCCACATTGCAGGCAGACGCTTTAACCTCTGCGCCACCAGGGAAGCCCAAACATTAACCATCAGAAAACTAGAAAGACTGTGTAAATAATGTTAAAATATACCTTAAGAGAAATTATCAGAGATACAGAGAAATATTATGATGAAAGAATCAATGCATCAAAGAAACTTAATCTTAAATATGTATACATTCAATCAATTCAGTTCAGTCGCTCAGTCGTGTCCGACTCTTTACGACCCCATGAATTGCAGCACATCNAAATGGTCCAACAGTTTTGAGAAGAAGTTCGGCATTTTCTTATAAACTCAAACAGACACATCTGCTATCAACCAGAAATTATACTTGGTATCTACACAAGAAGACTCCAACCATATCTCCACCAAAGGAAATAACAATAATATTCATAGCATTTTTATTGAAAATAGACAAAAACTGGATGTAACCTAAAATGCTTTTCAATAAGAAAACTATATAAACTAAAGTACATATTTATGTAATGTCATGAAATGGTACTTAAATGTACAGTGACATTGATACAAATTAAAAACAGCTAGATATAAAAATGTATGAATTATATAATCTACCCATGAAATTTTATGACAGGTAACTCTGGTGTGAGGAATTAGAATAGTAGTTTATGCAAATAAAGTAGAGACTGGGGAGGGCAAGTGATGAGTTGATGGGCACACTTTTTCTCTTGGTATCTACGTGAGGTATATGGATGTGTATGCTTGTAAAATGTATCAAGATATTACACTTAAGATTTGTGCATTTCACTGATGTAAATTACACCTCATTAAGAAGAGTTGCTCATTTTATAGGTAACTAATTTTCTGATTTTCAAAAAAAATTAATAATTCTGAAATTAAAATCTCCACAGTCTCTGAAGATGAACTGGTTTTAGTGCAGTTTAATTCTGTTGGCATTGTCTTTTCCCCCCCAAATTTTGGCCACTCTGTGCAGCATGTGGGATCTTATTAATAGTTCCTCAACCAAGGATCAAACCCACGCCCCCTTCATTGGAAGTGCAGAGTCTGTCTCTTATACACATCTCAGTCACCATCTGCAGTGATTTTGGAGCCCCCCAAAATAAAGTCTGACACTGTTTCCAGTTTCCCCATCTTTTTCCCATGAAGTGATGGGACCAGATGGCCATGATCTTCGTTTTCTGAATGTTGAGATTTAAGCCAACTTTTTCACTCTCTTCTTTCGCTTTCATCAAGAGGCTTTTTAGTTCCTCTTCATTTTCTGCCATAATGGTGGTGCCAGCTGCATATCTGAGGCTGTCTCTTATACACATCTAGATGTGTATAAGAGACAGATGTAAGAGAGATGCTTNAGATGGCCATGATCTTCGTTTTCTGAATGTTGAGATTTAAGCCAACTTTTTCACTCTCTTCTTTCGCTTTCATCAAGAGGCTTTTTAGTTCCTCTTCATTTTCTGCCATAATGGTGGTGCCAGAGGCATATCTGAGGTTATTGATATTTCTCCCAGCAATCTTGATTCCAGCTTGTGCTTCTTCCAGCCCAGCGTTTCTCATGATGTACTCTGCATATAAGTTAAATAAGCAAGGTGACAATATACATTTAATAATATGCCTTTAAAGTGATGGAGCAAAAAATGCAGAATTTGAATGAGTGAAAGACAAACCTAGAGTTATTTATGAAGATTTTAATAGTCTTTAGTAGTTGAAAGATAAAAATATAGCTGAGAAAAGAAAAACAGTAAGTATATAGATCTAAACAATGCTAGGAACCAATTTAATTGATCCTTATAAAACAATCCACTCTAGAACTGCAGAATTCATTTGTTTCAAATGTACATGAAACATTCACCATAATGGAGCCTATGCAGTGTCATAAAATGCCTTAAATTTCGAAAGATTGTAGTATTAAAGAATACATTCCATGGCCACAATTGAATTAAATTAAAAATAACCGAAAACTACCTAGAAAATCTTCAAGTAATTAGAAATAAAAAAATACTTCTTCTAAATAACCAATGGATCAAGCATATCACAAGTGAAAATGAGAATATTTTGGGCTAAATGATAATTGAAACTTCTCATAATTTGTAGGATATATATTAAAAAGGGCTTATGAGGAAATTTATATCTCTAAATGTATTATAAACCAACAAAGTTTTTAAGTCTAAGTTTTAGAAACACAAGTTTCTATATTATGTTAGAGAAAGAGCAAATTAAAAAGTAATTTAGTAAAATGAAAGCAATAAAGTAGATATCGATGAACTAAAAAAACTACAGAGAAAAATCAATGCAATCATAAATAATATTTAAAACATGAATAAAATTTGTCACTCATGACCAAAATAATCAGAAGAAAAGAAATAGTGACAAAAAGATAAATATCAGAAGTGAAAAGGCAACAAAACTGTAGCCCTAAATTTTAAAAATATTCTATCTTATGAAAAGTTATGCCAATAAATGTAACAATTCAGATGAAATGAGCAAACACAAAATTGACACAAGAATAAATAAAAATTAGAAATGATTAGAATTAATCACATATGATTAAAACCTTCCCCTCAAGAAAACCTCAGGCCCAAGTGAATTTCCTGGTGAATTCTATTAAACATATAAGAAATAAAAGACAAAAGAAAACCCTTAAACCTACATCACATCATACACAATAATAAAGTCAAAATAAATTATAGAACTAAGTGTAATAGCTCTAATTATAAAGCCTCTAGGAAAAAAATTGGAAAATATCTTCCTGACCTTGAGCTATACAAATGTTTTTTAGGAATCAAAATAACAACTAATAAAAAAATATAAATTATATTTCATCAAAGTGTGAACTGACAAAAAATATTTGTAATGTCTATGTGAGCCAAGGTGATTTGTATTCAAAATATATAAACCATGCCTAAAAACAGCCTTGTATAATAAAGGGCCAAAAACTTCAAAAGGCATTTCAGGAAGGAAGATGTATATGGAGCAAATAATCCTAAGTGCTCACTAATGCTAGTGATTTGGGAAATTCAAACTAAAACCACATGAGATACTACACTGGTGGTTAAAATAAAAAAAGACTGTCTCATTCAGAACTGATAAGAACGAAAAAGATGCAGGAATTTCATATGCTGTTGGCAGGAGTGTTAAATGGTCCAACAGTTTTGAGAAGAAGTTCGGCATTTTCTTATAAACTCAAACAGACACATCTGCTATCAACCAGAAATTATACTTGGTATCTACACAAGAAGACTCCAACCATATCTCCACCAAAGGAAATAACAATAATATTCATAGCATTTTTATTGAAAATAGACAAAAACTGGATGTAACCTAAAATGCTTTTCAATAAGAAAACTATATAAACTAAAGTACATATTTATGTAATGTCATGAAATGGTACTTAAATGTACAGTGACATTGATACAAATTAAAAACAGCTAGATATAAAAATGTATGAATTATATAATCTACCCATGAAATTTTATGACAGGTAACTCTGGTGTGAGGAATTAGAATAGTAGTTTATGCAAATAAAGTAGAGACTGGGGAGGGCAAGTGATGAGTTGATGGGCACACTTTTTCTCTTGGTATCTACGTGAGGTATATGGATGTGTATGCTTGTAAAATGTATCAAGATATTACACTTAAGATTTGTGCATTTCACTGATGTAAATTACACCTCATTAAGAAGAGTTGCTCATTTTATAGGTAACTAATTTTCTGATTTTCAAAAAAAATTAATAATTCTGAAATTAAAATCTCCACAGTCTCTGAAGATGAACTGGTTTTAGTGCAGTTTAATTCTGTTGGCATTGTCTTTTCCCCCCCAAATTTTGGCCACTCTGTGCAGCATGTGGGATCTTATTAATAGTTCCTCAACCAAGGATCAAACCCACGCCCCCTTCATTGGAAGTGCAGAGTCTTAACCACTGGATCTCCAGAGAAGTCCCATTGACATTGTCTTAAGTGCTTCATGGGAAAAGTTTATGATCTTGAGAGTATGTGTGGTTTTTGCTCCATAATGTTGTCTGACTTGAAACATTTAAAACATGTTTATTTAGTTGTCCATTAGGATAATGCAATATTCCACTTTGAGGAATGATTTTATACTGCTCTGGACCCAGCAATTATCACAATTCTAAACAAATAAGCTCTGTTGGCTTAATCCCTAATTCTTACACAGTGCTATACTAGAAATGATTATATGGTGTATAAGCATAATACTCTTTCCATTGCTTAATGGCACTTTGGCTTCATGCATTTGGAGACGCCTTACTGATGTCAAATGTATTTTTAGTTTTCCCAAGCAGCTGTTGCTTGGAGGACTGGCCAAAGGAAGCTATTCTGACAATTTGGCTGAACTCGTGGAAATTTCAGCCTTGCCCAGATGGTGAGTCTCAGCTGTTGTGTGAAACAGGTAAAGGCACCATTTTAAATGCTTCTGGCAGTTTTCCTGAGCCTTGACAACAGGTGTTCTAGATTTCCCTTTTCTAAAATATTCCCCAAAATTACAAATTATATGGTGTTGTTTGTTTTGAAAACAAATGAACCTTTTCCCCCCAGAGTGATAAAACAGTTGTGATTACTTTAACCACATTGTCAGAATCCCACTTCTAAATTTTATATGGTTGAGGTAAGGTGATATTTGGTTTATTTTTTCACTAAGATGTGGCTCTACAAGGAACACGGAAGATGCAGTTCATTATTATGATAGAACTATAGAAAGTAATAGACCCTTGGCTTGCAATACAATGGCAAGAGAGAGACATTTGTGGACTGGACATTTGTGGACTGTATCCACAAAGTGCTTTGGTTAGGCTCAGAGGGGTTTTTGTGTATGTGTGTTGACATCACTGCCAAGCACTGAGCTTTGTCAATTTTGCACAATTGAATTTTATTTGTCATTTTAATCACCAAAATTGCAGCCCTTTTCCAGTTATCTGGGTCATTAAAGTGATAGAATTAGATTGATTACTCTTGATCCAATTTCTCACTAGGAAATTGATCCTCAAAGAGACAATCCAGGCTACTCTGACAACAAACCATGATAATGGGATGCTAAACAGCTGTGGATTGGAAGTTCTTCCCAAGAGGCTAGAGTTTTGCTCAGAAAACAGCCATTGGGACTTTCTAAATGCCTTGTGGAAATTAACAAAGTAAGAATTTGCCACTTTTATGGAATCATTGCTTAATGCAACAAACTAGCTAAGTATTTGAATAAAAATGTGAAAGATCCACTCTCAGCTTTTTTTTTTTTCTTCTTCTTTATTAGACTCACTATTTTGTGAAGTTTAAATAAAACTTCAAGAAAATATTTCTTGTGCTACCAGGGGATTCTTACTTCCAACTTCAAGGAAGCCAGGGTGAAAAAGGCAATTAGTAAACTATAATCCAACAGATGGAGTGACTTTAAAAGAACCTATTGGGAGAAGTATTTTCCAGTTTAGAAGATGTACTTACCACTAATAAATCATTATTTCTTGTTTATTTCTCACAAATTGCCATTTTCCCCATGCTCTCATATACCTTTTCATTGCTGGCTTGCTTTTGAAATTTTTTATTTTTATTTTATTTTATTTTTACTTTACAATATTATATTGGTTTTGCCATACACTGACATGAATCTGCCAGGGGTGTACATATGTTCCCCATCCTGAATCCCCCTCCCACCTCCCTCCCCATCCCATCCCTCTGGGTCATCCCAGTGTACCAGCCCCAAGTACCCTGTATGATACATTGAACCTGGACTGGCAATTCATTTCACATATGATAATTTACATGTTTCAGTGCCATTCTCCCATATCATCCCACCCTCACCCTCTCCCACAGAGTCCAAAAGACTGTTCTAAACATCTATGTCTCTTTTGCTGTCTTGCATACAAGGGTTTTCGTTACCCTAAATTCCATATATATGCATTAGTATACTTTATTGGTTTTATTTTGGCTTACTTCACTCTGTATAATAATAGACTCCAGTTTCATCCACCTTATTAGAGCTGATTCAAATGTATTCTTTTTAATGGCTGAGTAATATTCTATTGTGTGTATGTACCACAGCTTTCTTATCCATTCGTCTGCTGATGGACATTTAGGTTGCTTCCATGTCCTGGCTATTATAAACAGTGCTGTAATGAACATTGGGGTACACGTGTCTCTTTCAGTTCTAGTTTCCTCAGTGCATATGCCCAGCAGTAGGATTGCTGGGTCATACGGCAGTTCTATTTCCAGTTTTTTAAGGAATCTCCACACTCTTCTCCATAGTGGCTGTACTAGTTTGCATTCCCACCAACAGTGTAAGAGGGTTTCCTTTACTCCACACCCTCTCCAGCATTTATTGCTTGTAGACTTTTAGATCACAGTCATTCTGATTGGTGTGAAATGGTACCTCATTATGGTTTTGATTTGCATTTCTCAAAAGAGTTCCAGAAAAACATCTATTTCTATTTATTGACTATGCCAAAGCTTTTGACTGTGTGGATCACAATAAACTGTGGAAAATTCTGAAAGAGATGGGAATACCAGACCACCTGACCTGCCTCTTGAGAAACCTATATGCAGGTCAGGAAGCAACAGTTAGAACTGGACATGGAACAACAGAATGGTTCCGAATAGGAAAAGGAGCACATCAAGGCTGTATATTGTCACCTTTAACTTATATGCAGAGTACCTCATGAGAAACTCTGGGCAGGAAGAAGTACAAGCTGGAACCAAGATTGCTGGGAGAAATATCAATAACCTCAGATATGCAGATGATACCATCCTTATGGCAGAAAGTGAAGAGGAACTAAAAAGCCTCTTGATGAAAGTGAAAGAGGAGAGTGAAAAAGTTGGCTTAAATCTCGACATTCAGAAAGCTAAGATCATGGCATCCGGTCCCATCACTTCATGAGAAATAGATGGGAAACAGTGGAAACAGTGTCAGATTTTATTTTTTGGGACTCCAAAATCACTGCAGATGGTGATTGCAGCCATGAAATTAAAAGACGCTTACTCCTTGGAAGAAAAGTTATGACCAACCTAGATAGCATATTGAAAAGCAGAGACATTACCTTGCCAACAAAGGTCCGTCTAGTAAAGACTATGGTTTTTCCAGTGGTCATGTATGGATGTGAGAGTTGGACTGTGAAGAAGGCTGAGCACCGAAGGATTGATACTTTTGAACTGTGGTGTTGGAGAAGACTCTTGAGAGTCCCTTGGACTGCAAGGAGATCCAACCAGTCCAGGCTAAAGGAGATCAGCCCTGGGTGTTCTTTGGAAGGAATGATGCTACAGCTGAAACTCCAGTAGTTTGGCCACCTCATGTGAAGAGTTGACTCATTGGAAAAGACNAGATGTGTATAAGAGACAGCCCTTGGACTGCAAGGAGATCCAACCAGTCCATTCTGAAGGAGATCAACCCTGGGATTTCTTTGGAAGGAATGATGCTAAAGCTGAAACTCCAGTACTTTGGCCACCTCATGTGAAGAGTTGACTCATTGGAAAAGACTCTGATGCTGGGAGGGATTGGGGGCAGGAGGAAGAGGGGACGACAGAGGATGAGATGGCTGGATGGCATTACTGACTTGACTCAATGGACGTGAATTTGAGTGAACTCCGAGAGTTGGTGATGGACAGGGAGGCCTGGTGTGCTGTGATTCATGGGGTCATAAAGAGTTGGACATGACTGAGCGACTGAACTGAACTTAACTAAACTGATAGTGAGTGATGGTGAATATCTTTTCATGTGTTTGTTAGCCATCTGTATGTCTTTGGAGAAATGTCTGTTTAGTTCTTTGGCCCATTTTTTGATTGGGTCGTTTATTGTGTACATCCTCTAAATTTCCAGGTATAAATGCTGTTTCTCTTTCTGAAAGAATCCATCTGCCCTAATTGTCTGTGCTGTTCACCCTGCATGTGGATATAGAGGCTTTAATGCTGTGCTCTAAAGGGACAGATAGACAGTATCCTACTGGTGTTGAACCACGTGCATCTTGTGTCACTTGTTCACTACTTTGGCAGATAATTATTGAGCCTTCCTATAATCTTTGAGTTAGTCAGGTAGAAAACTCTCTTAATTAAGTAGCCATTATTATTATTTTTTCTTCTAATCAGGATGAAGAAAACCTTTTCTAGGAGTGCTTAGTTCCAGCTCAGACCAGGGCTTCATTTCAGACTGTAGATTGCAGCCAGTTGTAGTTCATTTTAGTTATCCATGCTGGAAGGCTACATGCTTCTTTTGGAATTGAGGAGGTTCTGACAGATGCCATGCCCTGGGTCCATCTGAGTACTGATGCAGATATATATATATATATATATATATATATATATATATGTATAGACATAAGGCAAATATGGATCAAAATATGACTTTTTTTTAGCAGACAAAATATATATTGTGATATAGCTTATAACGCAACTCAGTGGGATGTAGCCAGATTTACCTACTCAGCTCAAGGGCAGCGGCAATCTCTATAAAACTTGTTCTACGGAGAACCCAGCAGAGTCGTGCTTCTCACGAGGATATTGAGTTGCTCCATGTCCCTCAGTGACAGTTTGATAAAGGGACTGGGAATGAGGCCAGGCAGGTTAGAGCAACTTCCACTGAAGTACACTTGAAAAATAGAGAAGGAACACTTTTTATTTTAACAGAATTTGGACAACAGCTTTTCCTCTAAATCTCACTAGGAGAAGAGGAACTTCCATTGACTTCATGTACATTTTCCTTCCTAGACACTAGTCTTTTCTTCTTCAGCTTTCATTCAGAGTTAAACATTAATTCCATAAATCCACTCTCCAGAAGTGGCATATAAACCAAGAGCTGGGACTGTGGGTGAGAATTAGAGATATCTGGGTAGATGAAGCAGAAAGTGTAGGGAGTTCCTTAGAAGAAGACCAGTGTGGTTAGAATTAGGCAAGTAAAGTTGGGCAGGAGGCCATCTCATCATATAAGTTGAATTAAGACTTGGGTTTTTCTGCTTAGAATATGAAGCTCTTTCTGTGTGTGTGTGTGTGTGTGTGTGTGTGAGAGAGAGAGAGAGAGAGAGAGAGAGAGAGAGAGAGAGAGAGAGTTGCTCAGTCATATCCTACTCTGTGACCCCAGGGACTGTAGACCACCAGGTTCCTGTCCTTGGGGAGCTCATAAACAGGAAAATGCCAGATCTAAGGATAAATTTGCTGTGTTGTAAATGGTTTAAAGAAAGGACAGTAGGCATAAAGTCTACCGTAGCAATCTTGATGACCAGTGGATAGCTTGGAAGGGTGGTATCAGTGGAGAAATGATGGATTAGGGATAGATTTTAAAAGTAGAACAGAAGAAAATGGATTGGATGCAGGGTACCAGCAAAAAAGAGGATTAAAAAATATACCCCAAGTTTTTGGTTAGAAAAACGAGTAGATGACAGAATTATTTCCTGAGGTAAGAAAGACTTAAACCGTGTTCTATTGTTCTTATCTTTTTTCTTTCTTTTTCTCTTTGTCTCTCTCTCTCACTTTCTCCTCCTTCCCCCTTTCTTTCCCCAGAAAACCTAGAACTCTCACTGTCTCTTTTTTTTCAGTTTCATTTTCAAATATCAATATTCAAATGGAGATTGGATTGCAGTTTGATGTATAATCCTGAAACTCATGGAAGTTAGGGTAGGATATGTAAATTGGAGAGTCATCAGTATGCTAATGCTATTTAAAGACAAGTGATTGAACTAGATTTCAAGGGTATATAGGGTTTAGGATATCCTGTAAAAGAGAACACAGACCAGAAGCCTAATTATTTTAGTATCTAGCCACTTGCCCTAGTGTTGGTCTAACATATTTGAAATCCTCTGTCCCACTCTCTTTTATTTGTTTAATATCTGTCTCTCTTACTGTATTTGCTCAATTATCATGGAAAAAGAAACACTCATGGTAGAAAAAGAAAGTTTCTACTGATACATTTGAATCAAGGTGTATTAGAAACTTCATTGCTCACAATGGTTGAATTGCATTTAACTTATAGATAACTCCCAATCTTTGGTATTTATTATATTAAAAAGTATTCTGTCCCAAAATTGAAAAGAATTCAAGCAAAGTAAGTAATTGTTAATACTATCTGCAGGATAATTTTCCCAACCAGTTCCCTGGAGAGCTTAGCAATTATTCTTCCTGTTTATTGAATCAGCCAAATAATAGAATCATAACCATATCCTAAGGGGATTTCTGCAAGTTGAATCCACTATAAAATCCTGGATAGGGAAATGAATATTCACCAGCTTTAGTAAGGATTAGCTATACTTCCTTCTCTTTGGGGTAAAAGTTAAGCTTCAATTTAAATGACAATTTGCCAGTTTGCATTCTCAGAAGATTCGAAAATAGAAAAAAAATCAAACAAAACCAAACTCTACTAATAGTTAGTTTGGGGGTGGTGGAAACTATCTTTCAAAAAAGGGACATATTTAGTTGTTTTTTTGCTGTCTATATTTGTTTTCCTGAAAAGTTTGTTTAAATTTTTAATACTGTCCAGAAATACGATTTTCAGTTTAAGAAGAGACCTTTGGTTATTGTGAAAATAATAGGAGGCATTATTCCTGGACACTGTGCTGTAGAGTGCGTCACTAGCTGGGTTGCCTGAAATCAGCAGAAATAAAATCTGTATTATGACACAGTATTCAACTTCTTAAAAATTCAAAATCTCCACCTGTGAAATGTATATGGTCATTTTAAAAATGCCTTTGTTCATGCTGTTTAGCATTTTAAAGAGTATTAATTTGTGAGGGCTATTACTCCTAAATCTAATACAGGAATTGAACAGATACAGTATATTCCTGGTTACTAGTGCCAGGTATGTGCTTGATAATCTATCACATGCTTCCCACATAATTTTTCAATGAATAACCCTAAGAACACTGTGTCTTAAGTGTTATTATTCTCGTTTCAAATTGGAGAAAAGCGAAACTCAAATACTTTAAGTAGCTTACCCAAAGAACTTTGCTAAATAATTTGTAGATTTATATAACTTCCAGTTCTATACAGTGTCCCTTAGCATATTTCTATTAGAGTCCCAAAGAACAAAAATTATTTTTGATGCTGGTGTTTTTAAACAACTATTAAAGATTTTATTTTTCTTTTTATTTTGTTAAGAACACTAAATGTGAGATGTGCCATCTTAACAAATTTTTAATTACACAATCAGTATTATTAGCTATAGACAGTGTTGTACAACAGATCTCTAGAATTTATTTTGCATAACTGAATCTTTTTTCTGTAGACTTTCAGAACTACACAGCTATATTTTCATACCCTCCATAATATATTTAAAATTGATAGCTAGTATTTTCTCTCAAATGTCTCTTTCATTGGCTACAGTGTTTCATTAAATAAATATGTAGGATTCCTGCTGCTGCTAAGTTGCTTCAGTAGTGTCCAACTCTGTGCAACCCCATAGACGGCAGCCCACCAGGCTTCCCCGTCCCTGGAATTTTCCAGGCAAGAACACTGGAGTGGGTTGCCATTTCCTTCCCCAATTCATGAAAGTGAAAAGTGAAAGTGAAGTCACTCAGCTGTGTCCACCTCTTAGCGACCCCGTGGACTGTAGCCTACCAGGCTCCTCCATCCATGGGATTTTCCAGGCAAGAGTACTGGAGTGGGTTACCAGTGCCTTCTCTGATGTAGGATTCCTAGAAGGTCCCAAAAGTACACAAATATGTTCCTTTAAGTGGTTAATCAGTTCAGTTCAGTTCAATTTCTCAGTCATGTCCGACTGTTTGTGACCCCATGGACTGCAACACACCAGGCTTCCCTGTCCATCACCAACTCCTAGAGCTTACTCAAACTCATGTCCATTGAATCGGTGATGCCATCCAACACTCTCATCATCTGTCATTCCCTTCTCTTCCTGACTTCCATCTTTCCCAGCATCAGAGTCCTTTCTAGTGAGTCAGCTCTTCACATCAGGTGGCCAAAGTATTGGAGTTTCAGCTACAGCATTAATCCTTCCACTGAATATTCAGGACTGATTTCCTTTAGGATGAACTGATTGGCTCTCCTTGCAGTCCAAGGGATTCTCAAGGATCTTCTCCAACACCACAGTTCAAAAGCATCAATTCTTTGGCGCTCAGCTTTCTTTATAGTCCAACTCTCACATCCATACATGACTACTGGAAAAACCATAGCTTTGACTAACTAGAAGGACCTTTGTCGACAAAGTAAGGTCTTTCCTTTTTAACACCCTCACTAGGTTGGTCATAGCTTTTCTTCCCAGGAACAAGCTTCTTTTAATTTCGTGGCTGCATTCACCATCTGCAGTGATTTTGGAGCCCCCCCAAAATAGTCTGTCACTGTTTCCATTGTTTCCTCATCTATTTGCCATAAAGTGATGGGACCAGATGCCGTGATCTTAGTTTTTTGAATATTGAGTTTAAGTCAACTTTCACTGTCCTCTTTCATTTTCATCAAGAGGCTCATATTAAGTGGTTAATATGAGTCTACTATCCTCTGTGTCTCTGATTCTAGGAAAACAGAATTTTGTGTGCATGAAACTATGTTTTCATGAGATAAGACAAATCATAAGTCACAAACATAAATCTAATGAGTAAAAAAATTTAAATTCAGTTAATTAGAAAATCTTAAATAAAAAATACTTCTGAGAAATATCCTGAGTTTTCCATGAAGTAGCATATACACAGTTTTGAATGTACTAACTTGTAATGTGAATAGATATGGAATGATATCACCATATACAGTATTTGATTCCAAAGGGTTTCTTGTTTGGAACAACTCATTGCATTATACTTTCTGTTGGGTTCACCTCCATCTTAGATTTTTTTTTTCTTCTTTTGATTCTTTCCTGAATAATCTTCTCATTTTTTCCTCTAGAATTTTCATGAAAACCCCATCACCCACTTCCAGGTGACTTGAAAGATGTGATTTACTTTTCTTTCATTGGTGGGAGAAAAATGTTAGTTTTCTGTTCTTGTGTCCTTGAGTTTATATCAATTTGTATAGACTCTTTAAAAAATATAAATTCTTCATTTTAGATTAGTTTTAGATATACAGAAAAGTTGAGAAAATACTACAGAGTTTCCTTATGCCCAACACCCTGTTTCCTTTATCATTAACACCTAACATTGATATGGTATGTATATGACAGTTCCTAAAGCAGTATTGATATATCATTATTGTATCAATATTGAAGTCCATACTTTATTCAACTATGAAGACCACACTTAAGAACTAGAGAATTATATTTCACTTTCTTGAGCCATAGTATTCTCATAGTTAGTTAGTTCAGTCGCTCAGTCGTGTCCGACTGTTTGCGACCCCATGAATCGCAGCACGCCAGGCCTCCCTGTCTTGGAATTCTGATACTAAACGGTTGATTATGAATGAGTATCTGAGCTTCCCACGTGGTGCTAGTGGCATAGAACCCACCTGCCAATGCAGAAGATATGAGACTCAGGTTTGATCCCTGGGTTGGGAAGATACCTGGAGGAGGGCATAGCAACCCACTCCAATATTTTGGGCTTCCCTGGTGGCTCAGATGGTAAAGAATTTGCCTGCAATTCTGGAGACCAGGTTCAATCTTTGCATTGGGAAGATGCCCTGGAGAAGGGGGAAACCCACTCCAATATTGTTGCCTGGAGAATTTCATGGACAGAGGAGCCTGGCAAGATACAGTCCTTAGGGTCTCAGAGTCAGACATTTGTCTGCCTGGTTGGATCTCCTTGCAATCCAAGGGACTCTCAAGAGTCTTCTCCAACACCACAGTTCAAAAGCATCAATTCTTCAGCTCTCAGCTTTCTTCACGGTCCAACTCTCACATCCATACATGACCTCAGGAAAAACCATAGCCTTGACTAGGCGGACCTTAGTCGGCAAAGTAATGTCTCTGCTTTTGAATATACTATCCAGGTTGGTCATAACTTTTCTTCCAAGGAGCAAGCGTCTTTTAATGTCATGGCTGCAGTCACCATCTGCAGTGATTTTGGAGCCCCCAAAAATAAAGTCTGACACAGTTTCCACTGTTTCCCCATCTATTTCCCATGAAGTGATGGGACCGGATGCCATGATCTTCATTTTCTGAATGTTGAGCCTTAAGCCAACTTTTTCGCTCTCCTCCTTCACTTTCATCAAGAGGCTTTTTAGCTCCTCCTCACTTTCTGCCGTAAGGGTGGTGTCATCAGCATATCTGAGGTNTAAGCGTCTTTTAATTTCATGGCTGCATTCACCATCTGCAGTGATTTTGGAGCCCAAAAAAATAAAGTCTGACACTGTTTCCACTGTTTCCCCATCTATTTCCCATGAAGTGATGGGACCGGATGCCATGATCTTCATTTTCTGAATGTTGAGCCTTAAGCCGACTTTTTCGCTCTCCTCCTTCACTTTCACCAAGAGGCTTTTTAGCTCCTCCTCACTTTCTGCCTAAGGGTGGTGTCATCAGCATGTCTGAGGTTATTGATATTTCTCCCGGCAATCTTAAATTTCATAAATTATTTAGAATTTTTCTGCATTGGAGATTTGTCTCTTCGGTCTCATTTATAAATTTTTTTCAGACATTTATTTATGTTAAGTGGCCTCACTGATTTTTTTTTTAATACTTTGGATTATAATCAACTATCATTTTATGCATTTCTGTTGCTCAGACTGTTCTAGCTTTGGTCACTTGGAGCTCTTTCAGGTGGTTCCTATGTGTCTTTGACGTCTTTAAAATACCGCCATAATTGTGAGTGTGGTGGGGTAAGTGTGTGTGTATATTTAAGAACTTCCTATTTTCTGGCACCACAAAATGTTCCAGATTTATCTTGTATAATTTCTGCTCTAGTCCTGATAGTTCTTTTGTTTAGGAATTCTGATTTATTATTGATCACAGGCTCCTTTTGATTCCTTTTGGCATTAGATTCTCAGTGGTTATAATCACAACTGAAGAATAATTCAATTCATATGTCTCTCATGCCAAGTAAATGTATTTATATGTTTTGAAAGTTAAATGCATGTATATTTTGACCTTGTTATATGTCAGAGACAGCCATAAAGTTAGTATTAGTTAATAGTTTAGGAAATTAAGTAATAGGCCCTGACTGCTTAATAGTTTCAAGAAAATTCTGGTCATTTTGAAGAAATTTATTGGAAAGAATAAACCATAGTTAGGTGATATATAAAAACTCAGAGATGTTTAAAGTTCATATTGAAAAGAATATTTATAGATGTTTGGGCTAATTATAAAGATTCAAATCAACCTAAGTATAAATATTTAAGAATATATGAATTGCCAGTCTATGTTCAATGCAGGATGCAGGACGCTTGGGGCTGGTGTATGGGGATGATCTGGAGGGATGATGTGGGGTGGGAGGTGGGAGGGGGGTTCATGTTTGGGAGTTCGTGTAAAAAAATAAATACAAAAAAATAAAATTAAATTTAAAAAAAAGAATATATGCATACTATTAAATCTGTCTCTTATACACATCTAGATGTGTATAAGAGACAGCCTTAAGAGAAATTATCAGAGATACAGAGAAATATTATGATGAAAGAATCAATGCATCAAAGAAACTTAATCTTAAATATGTATACATTCAATCAATTCAGTTCAGTCGCTCAGTCGTGTCCGACTCTTTACGACCCCATGAATTGCAGCACATCAGGCCTCCCTGTCCATCACCAACTCCCGGAATTCACTCAAACTCACGTCCATCGAGTCAGTGATGCCATCCAGCCATCTCATCCTCTGTCGTCCCAGATGTGTATAAGAGACAGTGTGAGACTTGGACTATAAACAAAGCTGAGTGCCGAAGAATTGATGTTTTTGATATGTGGTGTTGGAGAAGACTCTTGAGAGTCCCTTGGACTGCAAGGAGATCCAACCAGTCCATCCTAAAGGAAATCAGTCCTGAGTGTTCATTGGAAAGACTAATGTTGAAGCTGAAACTCTAATACTTTGGCCACCTGATGGGAAGAACTGACTCATTGGAAAAGACCCTGATACTGGGGAGGATTGAAAGTGGGAAGAAAAAGGGAACGAGAGAGGATGAGATGGTTGGATGGAATCACCGACTCGATGGATATATGTTTGAGTAAACTCCAGGAGTTGGTGCTGGACAGGAAGGCCTGGCATGCTGCAGTCCATGGGATGGGTTGCAAAGAGTGAGACAGGACTGAGTCANCCATTAAGAGTTACCGTGTATTACTCCTGCCTCTCAGCTCTCAAAACCACGAAACTACTTTCCGTCTCCTTGAATTGCCCATTCTGTACATTTCATATAAGTGGAATCGTATAATGTGTATCTGCCTTTTCATGCCTGATTCCTTTCACTTAGCATAAGGTTTCTTAAGTTCAGCCATGTTGTGTGTGTGTGTGTGTGTGTGCGTGTGTGTGTGTGTTCAGTGTCTCAGGCAGGTCCAACTCTTTTGCAGCCCCATGGACTGTAGCCCGCCAGGCTCCTCTGTCAGTGGGATTTTTCAGGCAAGAATGCTGGAGTGGGTTGCCATTTCCTCTTCCAGGGAATCTTCCTGACCCAGGGATTGAACCCTTGTATCCTGTGTTTCCTGCATTGGCAGGCGGATTCTCTACCACCAAGTCCCCAGGGAATCCTCAACCATGATGTAGCATACATCAATACTTCATTCCTCTTTATGGCTGAACAATGTTCCAACTGTTTAAAATCCATTCACCAGGTGATTGTATTGCTTCTACTTTTTGCCTCTTATGAATAATACCATCATGAACATTGTGTACAAATTTTTGTGTGGACATAGGTTTCCAGCTTTCTTAGGTATATGCCTAGGAATGCAATTTTTGGATCATCACTTGAGCTTCCCTGATGGCTCAGTTGGTAAAGAGTCTGCCTGCACTATGGGAGACCCAGATTCGATCCCTGAGTTGGGAAGATCCCCTGGAGAAGGAAATGGCAAGCCACTCCAGTATTCTTGCCTGGAATACCATCATGAACATTGTGTACAAATTTTTGTGTGGACATAGGTTTCCAGCTTTCTTAGGTATATGCCTAGGAATGCAATTTTTGGATCATCACTTGAGCTTCCCTGATGGCTCAGTTGGTAAAGAGTCTGCCTGCACTATGGGAGACCCAGATTCGATCCCTGAGTTGGGAAGATCCCCTGGAGAAGGAAATGGCAAGCCACTCCAGTATTCTTGCCTGGAGAATTCCTTGGAGAGGAGCCTGGTGGGCTGTAGCCCATGGGGTCACAAAGAGTTGGACACGACTGAGTGACTAACACTTTCACAGTAAACCTCATTTAACCTTTTGAGGAATTGCAGACGACTTTTTAAAGCAGTTGCATCATTTCACTTTTCCACTATCAATGTATGCGGGTACTAATTTCTCCAAATCCTCTCTGACACTTGTTACTATTTGTGTTTTTTATTACAGCCATTCTGTTGGGTATAAAGTGTATCATGTTTGTCTCGATTTGATTTTCCTTGATGACTAATGATGTTGAACATCTTTTCTTGGGCTTATCGACCATGTGTATACCTTCTTTGAAGAAAATGTATATTCAGATCCTTTGCCTGTTTTCAGTTTGGTCGACTTTTTGTTGTTGAATTGTAAGAGTTCTCTATATATTCTGAAGTCCCTTGTCAGATATATCATTTGCAAATGTTTTCTCCCATTTTGTGAGTTTCTTTTCATTTTCTTGATTAGTGTCCTTTAAAGCATAAAATATTTTATTTTTATAAAGTTAAATTTGCCTATTTTTTCTTTGATTGTTTGTGCTTTTGATGTGATATTTAAGAAATCATTGTTTAGTCAAAGGTCCTGAAACTATACCCATAAGTTTTCTAAGAGTTTTATAATTTTATCTCTTAAATATTGATCTTGAATCCATTTTTAGTTAATTTCTGTACATGGGGTGAAATAGGAGTTTACCTTCATTCTTTTGCATGTTATTATCCAGTTCTCCCAATTTCATTTATCGAAAAGTCTATTCTTTTCCTCCATGTTGAATTGTTTTGGTTTTGATATGATTGTATAGGTTTTCTCAGTGCTACTCCATTGATCTATAGGTTTGTCCTTATGCCAGTAGCACATCTCTTAACTACTGTCTAGGTAATTTTAAAAAATTAACTAATTTTAAAAATATATTTGATTGAATTTAGTCATGTAACATCAAAGTACTTAGTGAAGCTCTCTCTGGGGATTTTATTGTTTTAAATTTCGCTAATCCCCGTATTAGTTTTCTTTAGCTGCTGAAGCAAATTGCCACTAACTCAGTGATTTAACACAAAAGCAATCTATTATCTTATGTATCTGTAGGTTTTAAATCTGATATGGGTCTCACTAGGTTTAAATCAAAGGGTGAACAGGCCTCAGTTCTTTCCTGGAAGTTCCAGGGGAGAATCTGTTTCTCTGGGCAGCTTTTTGCTTATATTCCTTGGCTCATACTTTCCTTCTCCTTCAAAACCAGTAGGATTGCATCTCTTTGGCCATTCTGTAGGCATATCACCTTCTGGTTCTCTTCTGCCCCCATTTCCATATTTGAGAACCCTTGTAATTACATTGACCCACTTGGATACTCCAGAATAATCTTATTTTAAGGTCATCTAAATAGTAACATTCAATATCACGGTAATCCAAGTCTATGCCCCAACCAGTAACACCAAAGAAGCTGAAGTTGAACAGTTCTATGAAGACCTACAAGACCTTCTGGAACTAACACCCAAAAAAGATGTCTTTTTCATTATAGGGGACTGGAATGCAAAAGTAGGAAGTCAAGAAACATCTGGAGTAACAGGCAAATTTGGCCTCGGAGTACAGAATGTAGCAGGGCAAACACTAACAGAGTTCTGCCAAGAGAATGCACTGGTCATAGCAAACATCCTCTTCCAACAACAAAAGAGAAGACTCTACACATGGACATCATGAGATGGTTGACACTGAAATCAGATTGATTTTATTCTTTGCAGCCAAAGATGGAGAAGCTCTATACACTCAGCAAAAACAAGACCATGAGCTGACTGTGGCTCAGATCATGAACTCCTTCTGGCCAAATTCAGACTCAAATTGAAGAAAGTGGAGAAAACCACTAGACCATGCAAGTATGATCTAAATCAAATCCCTTATGACTATACAGTGGAAGTGAGAAATAGATTTAAGGGACTAGTTCTAATAGACAGAGTGCCTGATGAACTATGGATGGAGGTTCATGACATTATACAGGAGACAGGAATTAAGACCATCACCAAGAAAAAGAAATGCAAAAAAGCAAAATGGCTGTCTGAGGAGGCCTTACAAATAGGTGTGAAAAGAAGGGAAGCAAAAAGCAAAGGAGAAAAGGGAAGATATACCCATTTGAATGGAGAGTTCCAAAGAATAGCAAGGAGAGATAAGAAAGCCTTCCTCAGTGATCAATGCAAAGAAATAGAGGACAACAACAGAATGGGAAAGACTAGAGATCTCTTCAAGAAAATTAGAGATACCAAGGGAACATTTCATGCAAAGATGGGCTCGATAAAGGACAGAAATGGTAGGGACCTAACAGAAGCAGAAGATATTAAGAAGAGGTGGCAAGAATACACAGAAGAACTGTACAAAAAAGATCTTCATGACCCAGATAATCACGATGGTGTGATCACTCACCTAGAGCCAGACATCCTGGAATGTGAAGTCAAGTGGGCCTTAG
>SJYX01018885.1:0-16228 GCA_006410675.1 Oreotragus oreotragus
AAAAAAAAAAAAAACTATTAAAAATTTCTATTTGAATACAGAAATTGAAGTCACACAGCAAATTAGTGATGCAGCTGGGACTGGAACACAGGTCTGATGCCCAGCCCAGTATTCTCCCCCTACTCCTCAGAGTTCCTAGACAGTCACAGAGGTCCACATGGACAGAGGAGCCTGGCAGATTAAAAACAGTCTGTGGGTCGCAAGAGTCGGACACGACTGGGCGACTAAGCATAGACACACACACACACACATAGATGTTCACACCAGGAGGGACGGGGTAGTGGAGGCGTGCAGAAAAAAGTAGGCGAAAGGCTCTAGGAGCTGAATCATAGCTTCTGCGTGATAGAAACGAGGTTGACGTGAATATTTGTGCAGAATGACCGGCTCCTTTCGGACGTCCTGGGTCTGCGGCTCCGAGGACTGGAACCCTATTGCATCTTGGGAGTTAGGGGTTAGCCCCGATGCATGGAGGGACGCGTAGTCCTTTCCCTCCCCCGCCTTTCCAACTCACCCTCCTCGGAGGCCGCCTTCGCTTCATCTTTCCCAGCAAGCCCCGCGCTAGCGCCGGCTATTGATTGGCTGCAGCGCGAGCAGGAGGCTCTGCCGGCAGCAGTTATTCAGGGTTTCCGGTGCGAGGCCAGAGTGGGCGAAGCCGTCGGGGTGTCGGCGGTGGGGGTGCGTAAGGCGGCGGCTAGGGGGAACAACGCGAGCAGAGGGTCTGTGGTCTCAGATGGTTTTGGCCGGTGTGGGGAATCGCACGGGTTCAATGTGAGGGCTCGGGCCTGGGGGCGGGGTGCGGGGGGGTGGGGGCCAGGGCAGTGGCCTATGCGCATGCGCGCGCGTGGGCGCGCGCGGCCCTTGGGCGCGCGGGGCGTGGGTGGCTGCGCGCGAGAGACGGGGGTGCGCCCACGTGGGGCCAGAGAGGCGGGGAGGAACCGGGAATCCAGCGTCCTGCCACGTCAGTCCTGGGCCTTGAGCCTGTTCCGCGTGCGGCCTGTAGTGAGGGGCCAGTGTTGTGCTGGGAAGTGACTTCTGGAAAAAGGAGGCCTGGCTGGGCACACCGGACTGACCAGAGATTGGGAGAACCGCTGACTCCCTCCGGTGAAGGCCTGCCGGTTTGTTTCAAGCTTCGCGCGCCCCCTGATATTGAGATTTCTGATCCAGGCTGAGAACTTTTCAAGTCTGGGAAATAGCAATGTGTTTGTTTCTATAGGATCTGTTCCTAACCTGACATTGCAAACTACAATGAAGAACCAAGACAAAAAGAATGGGCCTGCCAAGCAATCAGGCAACACTTCCAACCCCAAAAACACTCCGGGGCAACCGGAAGCAGGACCCGAGGGAGCCCAGGGGCGGCCCAGCCAGTCGGCTCCTGCGACAGAAGCCGAAGGTTCCACCAGCCAGGCTGCAGGGAAGGCAGAGGGTGTGTACCAGCTCTGCTTTTCCAATGCGCAGGGGGAGGAGTTTGTGGCTTCTGGATTTAGAGGCTGGGGCCACTGTTTACACAGCAGAGAGGAACTGTGGAGAGGAGGCCAGTGCTGAGTCTGCGCAGCCCCCACGCTGGGGAGTGTGGCTTCTGGATTTAGAGGCCGGGGCCACTGTTTACACAGCAGAGAGGAACTGTGGAGAGGAGGCCAGTGCTGAGTCTGCGCAGCCCCCACGCTGGGGAGTGGATACAGCCTCCCATTCAAAGCACAGGGGCAGACTTGCAGACAAGGCTCTGACAGGATTGAGTCAGGTTGAGGCTGGCAGTCAGACGAGACTCCCAGCCAGCAAATCCAGGTTAGAAACATCTCATTCACAAGTTGGGCAACCGGTGTGTATACTCGAGGCATTTCTGGTGCTTTTTGTTTTTTCCTCTCCCAGAGAAGGAAGGATTTATTACTCGAAGAAGGTAAAGAGAAAACTTGATTTCCCAAAGCACTGCCTCCTCCAGAACTCTTTTTTTTTTTTTTTTTAGACAGCACCCAGTGGCTTGTAGGATCTTAGTTCCTACCAGGGATGGAACCTCCCCTCACCCCATGAAGCCCAGAGTCCTAACCATTGGACTGCCAGGGAATTCCCTGGAACTTTTTTAATATCAAGAGGCAACATTGGCAGGGTGGAGAAGGGAATGGACTAGAGTTTAGATGTAGAGTTCTGCTACATGATGCCACCCCTGTGTGTTGGATGGTCTGCTTACTTGATTTCTTTTATGCTCAAAACAGGCGTGGTTGGACAGTAGTGAGAAATAGTTGATTTATAGGGAAGTAAACTAAGGCTTAGAGAATTTAGGCAACATTTACCCAAACCAGTATGATTGGGCCTGAAAAATCCCAACCAGCAGCCTAACCATCTTATTTCCCTTTCTGCCCTTCATCCTCTCCTGTAGGGGCACAAGCCAAGAGTGCTCAGTCTGGAGCCCTCCGTGATGTCTCTGAGGAGTTGAGCCGCCAGCTGGAAGACATCCTCAGTACATACTGTGTGGACAACAGTCAAGGGGGCCCAGGTGAGGATGTGGCACAGGGTGAGCCTGCTGAACCAGAAGATGCAGAGAAGTCCCGGACCTATGCCTCAAGGAATGGGGAGCCAGAGCCAGAGCCTCCCGTAGTCAATGGTGAGAAGGAGATCTCCAAGGGGGAGCCGGGCCCGGACGAGATCCGGACCAGTGATGAGGTCGTAGACCGAGACCACCGAAGGCCACAGGAGAAGAAGAAAGCCAAGGGTCTGGGTGAGCAGAGAACAGCTACTTGTGAGGGGAGGGAGTTTGGACCTCACATACCTGGGCCAGCCTGCTCTGCGAGGATTCAGAAGAAACCCGACTTCCAGAGCTGCCAAGCCCATAGTCTAATCAAAGCCGGGACAGTGGGGCCATCACGTAGAGGTGTGCGGTTGTTCATTGCATTAGGGGAACAAGTGCAAACCCAAGTCCAATATACTCTTTGAGAAGATGGGAAGCAGGAGTCATCAGTAGACATCCTGTGCTATCACCATTTCTAACTTGCTGTGTGGCCGTAGGCAAGACAGTCCTCCTCTCTGTTCCTTAGTTTTCACTTCTCTACACAATAAGAGAATTGGACTAGACCAGAGTTGAAAACTCAGTTAAGCTGAGCCAGAGGGCCCCAGGAGACCAAGAAAATGCCTCCTTTTTCCAAAGGCTTGACTGCCACCTGGTCCCAGTGAGTTGATAGTATGTTAGAACTGTAGCTGGCTGCTTTTTTTAGCCACAAATATAGAGTTATGTGAAATCTCTAGATTTGTAACAGTTGGCAACTGATAGGATAGGAGCCAAACAAAACCCATCTGTGGGTTGGATCTGGCCTGTGTGCCAACGGTTTGCATTCTCTGCATTGGTCTCTCAGAGCCTCCAGGGGTTGACACTTCAGGAACCTGGCACAGTGCTGTGCATGGTGGCCCCCTCTGACTCAGGCACAGGCAGTGGAGGAGTCACTTGGGTGGGGATGGAGAGTGAGTGGGTTAAAGAAGCAAGGTGATATTATACCCACATCTTATGGGGTCACTACTCCCCCACCTCCTCCTTGTTATCCTAATTTAAAGAAGCGTTTAGGTTTTTTTTTTAATCTTATGATCAGATAGTGAAAGGTATATTTATTTATCGGCAGGGGTATAGTCATTTTAAAGTACACTGTTGGCTGCCTCTGTTGACTGGAGTGCAGTGTTCTTGAGGAGACATATTCCTTTTGTGTCCTTCCTTTTTCAGAAGGGCTTTCTTTGCATTGAAAGTGAAAGTCGCTCAGTCGTGTCCGACTCTTCACAACCCCGTGGACTGTACAGTCCATGGACTTCTCCAGGCCAGAATACTGGAGTGGGTAGCCTTTTCCTTCTCCGGGGGATCTTCCCAACCCAGGGATCAAACCCAGGTCTCCTGCATTGCAGGCGGATTCTTTACCGCTGAACCACCAAGGAAGCCCTANATACTGGAGTGGGTAGCCTTTTCCTTCTCCGGGGGATCTTCCCAACCCAGGGATCAAACCCAGGTCTCCTGCATTGCAGGCGGATTCTTTACCGCTGAACCACCAAGGAAGCCCTACTTTGCATTGAAACAGCACTGAATTCACAGGTGGGATACCTGTTTTTCACCTGTAGGTAGAGCAGGCAGTTTTCTTTCTTCCACTCCTGGTGCTCATCTCTGAGATTTCATAGAGACTCATTCTTTTTTTTTTTTTTCTTTTTTTTTTTAAAGATCTTTGTGTAGTGGGTGGATTGATCCTTGATTGTTTTGGCTGCACTGTGTGGCTTGCGGGATCTTAGTTCCCTGACCAGGGATTGAATCTGCACCCTTGGTAGTAAACATGTGGAGCCCTAACCACTGGACTGTCAGGGAACTCCCTCAGTCCTTCACTGAATAAGTATTTGTTGAGTGTGTCCTCTGTGGTGGGCACTCAGGACAGTACTGGAGCTATACTGGTGGGCAGAACTGAGTGGGTCCCAGTGCTCCTGAGGCACACAGAAGAGCAGGGAAGACAGCCAGGTCAGCAAACGGAAGTGTAACGTCTGATAGGCGAGAATAGTGGGCCCAGACCCAAAGAGGGCCTCCAGAAAAGGAGGTACATGCCTTTGCTCCCTGTGCTTTGCAGGAAAGGAGATCACATTACTAATGCAGACGCTGAACACGCTGAGTACCCCTGAGGAGAAGCTCGCAGCTCTGTGCAAGAAGTATGCTGAGCTGGTCAGTGCTCCCCCTTCATACACCCTCCCTGCCCTGGGAGGTTGGCACGTTTTTAACTACCCCAAGTTGCATTATATTTCTTCCTATGGCGCTGAATAGGCTTATAGGAGGGGAGCTGAGCTGAGCTGGGAAAGGACTGGGTCTAAGAAGGAGATGAAGGTATGAGGCCAGGAAGCAGAAGGATTATCTGTCAGTAATGAAAAGGCCAACATGATACTCAGAATCATATTGAGGAGAGAAATGGGGAATCCAGGTCTGTTGCTGTATATAAGGAAGAGGGTAGCAGGTGGGCTGGTCTGTGGACACAGGTGTCCTGAGAGTTGGGCAAATGTCGTGGTTGGAGAATCTTACGAGCTTTGAATCTGGAGTCACAGCTTAGAGAGAAACTGGCGTCTGCTGACTGTGAACCTCTGCTAGTCGGTCCTCAGCGTCCATTTCTGTATCCTTGATAGGGGGCCCTTGGGGTTACTGGGGGCAGTGTGTGACGCACCATCATAGTGTCTAACCCGAGCTGCAGTGGCTGGAGTTGGGTCAACTCTGGAGACCCTGCGTCCCCACAGGGCTCCTCCCCTGTCTCTTGTCTCCAGCTGGAAGAACACCGGAACTCCCAGAAGCAGATGAAGCTCTTGCAGAAGAAGCAGAGCCAGCTGGTGCAGGAGAAGGACCACCTGCGCGGCGAGCACAGCAAGGCCGTCCTGGCCCGCAGCAAGCTCGAGAGCCTCTGCCGCGAGCTGCAGCGCCATAACCGCTCCCTCAAGGTGGGACATCCACTTTTCCTGACCGCACTCTTCTTCAGTGGCTTTCCCCCTAAAAGTAGCACATGCTTTGGGATAGAAAGAGATTTGCTCAGTGGCGCTGTGCCTTAGAGCTGCTTTGCCGCTTGACGCGCACTTGCACTAGGTGAGGCAAAGGCTAAGGCGCTGAGGGAATCCGGACGAGGGGCTTCGGGTGTCTCCATTCCAGAGGCCTGGGGAGGAGCTCTTCTCCCGGAGGGCTGTCAGTCAGGCCTTTGTCCTTGCTGTGCTTCACCTAGGGTGGGGTCAGTCTGATTAAGGCTTGGTCAGCACTGTGACCTCCAGATCGTTAAATATATCCTTTGTGTTTCTTTAAAACTTTGCATCAGTAAGCATGTTTTGCAGCTTGTTTTGCTCAGTTTTACTGTATGTTTTAAAATGTTATAAATTTAATATAGATGTGATAGAGAGTAAAAGGTGACAAAAGTCTAATAAATCAAAGGTAATTATTGCCCACCATCCTCAACCCCAGCTCCAGTAGAAACTAATGGGAAACAAACCTACTTATATGTAGGTTTAAGCATAGCCTTGTAAGTTTCCTTAGTATAAAATGTAACATAGTTTTGTTTTTTAATGAAATTATTGTACATGTATTGTTTCATAGCCTATTCCATTTTCTCAATGCCTCGTCTTTCCCTATCATTTGTATAAGCCTGTCTCATTCTTTTAAACAGTGGCATTATATGGATATACTGCATTTACTCAGTACCCTAGTTAGTGTGTTTTGTGTTGTTCCCAGTTTTTCACTGTTACAGAGCTACACTGAAAATTCTTTTTATATATATCCCAGGCTAATTATATAGGATTTATCCATAGGCTGAATCTCAGAAGTGAAATGTCTAGGTCAAAGAGTATCAGATTTTAATTTTAGTAGATTTTGCCTTTCCACCAACAACATCCAAGTGCCTAATTCTGCACAACCCTACCAACCCTGGGTATTACTGAATTTTAACTACTTGGTCAGGATGAGGGGGTCACAGATAAAAGCACATTTAACTGAGACTAATAGATCCTCCAAACTTATTCTGAGACCAGGAAAAGTAGGCCTCAGGAGATCCAGATTTCTTTAGAAAAGAAACCTGTAAACCTACATTTTTCTAGGGAGTCTCTGGCTTGATGTCACCTGTTTACAGAGGGGTCCATTAGTAGCCCCCATTGCTTGACATCTCTTTAGAGCCTGGCTACTCCTCACTGGGAGAGCAGGGAGGGCTACTGGGAAGGAGCATCCGTGGACTGGTGGGAGAGCCCTGTGAGGCTGGGAGCGGTGGATGATGGTGCTGGGGGTGGCTTCTCTGCCCAGGAAGAAGGTGTGCAGCGGGCCCGGGAGGAGGAGGAGAAGCGCAAGGAAGTGACCTCGCACTTCCAGGTGACGCTGAACGACATCCAGCTGCAGATGGAACAGCACAATGAGCGCAATTCCAAGCTACGCCAGGAGAACGTGGAGCTGGCTGCAAGGCTCAAGAAGCTGATTGAGCAGTATGAGCTGCGGGAGGAGGTGAGGGTCGCCCGGGGATGGAGGAGTCTGGGCGGGTGCCGGCACCAGGCAGCACTTGCCAGGCTTCGTCCCTTCGCCCATTCTCCCTTCTTCCCCGGGAGGGGTCTAGAGGAGGGTGATGAGAGCAATCTTGCTTGTGGCCACACAGCTGGGCCCACAGTGCCCTGTCCTGAACTGCAGGGCCAGGTGTCTTTTGGAATGAAACTGTCCACGCTCTGGACTGGAGTTATAGTCATGGGTCATGGATTTTGTCGCACCCCATCAGGGATTTGTGGCAGCACCCCAAATTGGATATGTTAATGCTTATGTAGTTAAACTTGTGAGTATTCTCACCTAGGTTTATAATTAGCCCTACAGTGATATGGGTCAAGTTTTTCTGCCTACTTAAGGCAGTTTCCGATTTCAGAGTATTTTAGAATTTGGAATCACAGGGTAGGAGCTGGAACTGTGTCCAGTCGTCGATTCTGGGGGCTGTGCCCTCCAATTACTTGCTGCTTTGCTGCCCCCGCCACCTGAAAGGGCCGGGCGTCACTCCCTTGACTGGGGTTGACTGCTGTCCCAGGCGCTCAAACCCCTCTCTCTGGGTCCCTGCACACTGTCTCTTGGCCCTTGTGGGCCAGGTGGAGAGCCCTCTTCTCTTCCCTCTCCTTTCCGCCTGGTACTCCCGCTTGCTAGGGAGCTGGGCTACAGAAGTGCGGGTTCCCAGTCCAGTGGAGTCATGAGGCTGAAGGTTTGAGTGTATCTGTTACTTGGCTTCCTGGGAGGTGATCTCATGCCAGGCTGACTCAGTGGGAAATAAACAAGATGAGGTTGGGAAGTAGACCTTCCAGGGACTTGGGGCCCACAACCTGTAGGACACAGGGAGTCCAGCATGTCACACTGAAGTGGGAGACTGGGCAGTACCCTGGTCTCTGCATGTGGAGTATCCTGTAGCTATTGGGCCTCCCCAAGAAAAGCTCCTAACAGATGGAAACCACACACCCACCCCCGACAATGCTTTCCTGCAGCACATTGACAAAGTCTTCAAACACAAGGACCTGCAGCAGCAGCTGGTGGACGCCAAGCTCCAGCAGGCCCAGGAGATGCTGAAGGAGGCAGAGGAGAGGCACCAGCGGGAGAAGGATTTTGTGAGGCTCAGGCCCCAGGGGTGGGGGTTCTGGGAGGAGGTGGGTCGGGTTCTGGCTCAGCTCACAGTTAGGTGTGCCCGGGAGAGGTTGTTGTCTGGTTAGGCCAGGGCACTGCTAGCTCAGAAACCATCTGAGAGCAGGAAGCCTCGGGGGGTCATGGTGCATATGGCTAAAACAGTCCAGATGCAGCCTCTAGGAGCTTCTCATGGAATCTGGGGTCCTGTCTCGGAAATAGCTCCTCAAAGAGGCTGTGGAGTCCCAGAGGATGTGCGAGCTGATGAAGCAGCAGGAGACCCACCTGAAACAGCAGGTAAGACTCTGTAGCCTCCCCCTGTGCCTCCGTGGTTCCCAAACTGAGCCCCATCCGGGGGGGGAGGGAAGCGGAACCCTCATTCTAGCCCACTTTGACTCCTGTGTGACCTTGCCAAGCCTTTGTTCTCTCTGAACCTGGCTGGCACCTATGTGGTGGTGATCAGGTGGGAAGGCAAGCTAGAAGGACTTGTTCCTGGTCCAAAGTGGGTTGTATTCTTTTTGAGGAGGCGGAGACAGAACAGGTGATTTTAATTATGTAAATTAGACTTCATTCTGGAAGAAGAGTTTGAAAAGGAGCATTACAGGAAATGTATGAATCACCCCCAGTCCTACTTTTTAGGCTTAACATTTTAGATTCTATCCTTCCGAATAGATGGCTTTTTTGTTTGTTTGTTTTAAGGAAAACTGCTATCTCAACAGAATTGTTGGGTCAGGGGGCTAAGGATGGGTCTGAGTGTGTTGACCAGAAGTGCCCTCCAGAAAAGCCCAGTCTTACCTGTGGGCTTCTCTCTCACCCAGCTTGCCCTGTACACTGAGAAGTTTGAGGAGTTCCAGAACACTCTTTCCAAAAGCAGTGAGGTGTTCACCACATTCAAACAGGAGATGGAAAAGGTAACTGTGGTCCAGATTGGGGATGGCTATGGAGATGCAAGCAGCTTCATTCTGAATTGAACACTAGGCCTGCCTTCAGGAAGCCCCCATCCCTGGAGTGTTTCATGTGGCACTGTTTACAGTAATAGGTGATTGATACCATAGAGGGGTAAGAGTGGGCCATATTTACCTCGATACACCCTGGGGTGGCTCAGAAAACACTGATCTCACCGCCTTGGGATGGTTTCCCACCTTGGAGACACAGATGCCCAAGTCGCCTTACCCCCTGATCATCTCCTTCTATGTGTCACATAACCCAGATGACGAAGAAAATCAAGAAGCTGGAAAAAGAAACCACCACGTACCGGTCCCGGTGGGAGAGCAGCAACAAGGCCCTGCTTGAGATGGCCGAGGAGGTGGGCTGAGTACGGTGTGCAGCCGGGCTGGGGGAGTGTGACATTCTTGGCCCTTTCCTGTAGTTTCTACCAAGAAGGATGCAGTGAGCCCCGAGTGGAGCCGGGATTCATGCACATGTCTGTCCCAAGTCCAGAGGCACCAGCCGTCTCCTCAAGGGAGGTAGTGAGCTTAGTGATGGGTCTGTAGTAAAGAGAGCAAATGGAAGAAAGGGGGAAACAGCAGAGAAAGCAAGGGGTGCCGACGTGTGTGCAGCTGGCATGCAGAGCCGTGCAGATAATTTGATTTTGTGGCTTGAAGGGAAGGAGGAGAAAGTAATTGATGGCAAGGCTGCTGTGTGCCAGACCCTGCTGTGTGTGTGGATGCCCCAGCTCATTGAGCTCTCTCAAGGTCTGTGAGGTGATGTTAGTAGTCTAGGCTAACTGACAAGGCAACAGACTCAAAAGCCAAGCACTTGCTAAGGCCATCTGGTGAATAAACAGAGGAATCCATCGCCTCCAAGCCATGCCCCTTCTCTATACCACACCTGTCTCCAGCTGGCAGCCATGTCTCGGCATAAACCAGGACTGTTTACTTGAAAGGGGCCAGCTTTTGACTCTGGCCAGTGCCCAGTGTTGTTAAAATGGGAATGGTGAATGTCTTCTACCAAGTGGCGGTGGGTGGGCGGTTGATGACATGGAACTGAAGGCCCCATTTCTCTCCCTAGAAAACACTCCGGGACAAAGAGCTGGAGGGCCTGCAGGTGAAAATCCAGCGGCTGGAGAAGCTGTGCCGAGCGCTGCAGTCAGAGCGCAATGACCTGAACAAGAGGGTGCAGGACCTGAGTGCTGGCGGCCAGGCTCCCCTCACTGACAGTGGCCCTGAGCGAAGGGCAGAGGCTGCCAATGCCTCTAAGGAACAGGGTGGCGAGGGGCCCAGGGTTCAAACACCGAGCTCCCCAAGGGCCACAGAAGCTCCTTGCTGCCCCGGACCACTGAGCACAGACCCTTCAGGCCAAACAGGGCCCCAGGAACCCACCTCCATCACCGCCTAGGGTGCCCATACCAGGGGACGCTCTGGGAAGGGAGCGAGCCGCTCAGCCAGGCCCAGCCTATGCGAGGCTCCCACCGCTGAGGCCCAGGGTGCTCTGACCTGGCTGACATCTGACTGCAGTTTTGGATTTTGTGGGTCAGTTCTGCATACATACGGCATATGTGCAAGGCCTCATACATTTATATATCTGTAAGTGTAAAACAGGCTTGCATTACAGGTGGGGTTGTGTACACATCAAGTCAGTGGCTCTTCTGTGAGCTGAAGCGTCTTAAAGGGGAGCTGCCATCACAGT
The DNA here is from genome assembly GCA_006410675.1 of Oreotragus oreotragus. NCBI lineage: Eukaryota > Metazoa > Chordata > Mammalia > Artiodactyla > Bovidae > Oreotragus > Oreotragus oreotragus. Next base: position 10,727 of record SJYX01018885.1, read on the forward strand.
AAGCTGGCAGGACAAGTGTCTTGAGCTTTTCCCTGCCTGATGTGAGGCTCACCCCTCCCTCCCTGCCCTTCAGAGCTCATGACAGGTGAGCCATGACTGTGTTTCTCCTGTTAGCAGGACCTGGGCAGCTCCAGCTCTCCCAGCTCCCCTGGAAGCTCCCTTGCTTCCCTTGACCTGGAAACCCTTCTCCAGGCAGAGCGGTGACAGAGCACTTGGAGCTAGTGCTTGATCGGACTGCTTCCCTGCCTAGGACAAGGGACCTGGAGCATGCTCTGTGCAGGGTGACGTGCTGGTAGGGAGCCCCTCAGGTGCCGCTTCCCCTGTGTGCTGGTGGTGCCAGGACCAGGCCAATGATGCTTCGCAGTAGCCTTATCATTCACAGGTGCCTCTCTAGCCTGCACAAATGATGGACAAGAGATCACCCAAAGGATTCTTTCTGAAGGTTTGGGGTTTTGCTTCCTTTGTGTTTGTTTTGCACATGGCAGTGTTTGTATGGAGGATCTTCTGAGGAGGAAGGGGTGCCGAACAGTGGTGCCTGAGCTCCTGGCCTCTAGTGCCCCACCCGCCTCAGCACCCTGCCTGGCACCTTGGCCACACTGGTGCTTAGGTTTCCTGCTTGATGAAGTCAAGATTATTTATAGTGAGAGAAAGGCAAGGGTTCCCATGGCTTTGCCACAAGCTTACCAGTGGCTTCAGTCCTGGGTGGCCACTGCTGATGCCATCACCGCTGCTGTCTCCACGCGGCAGATGCTGGGCCCTGGGTCCAACTGTCCGCTTGGCTTGATGAGTCTGCTTCATATATCCATGCCCACAATGTGCGTTCTTTTTTGAGATTTGCCCTGATTTTGTTACCCACGTAATAAGAGCTGAGATATGCCCTCCTTGACATCCTACTTGTTCCTGTGTGAGAGCCCCCAGGTCTTGTCCAACAGCTAATGGATAAGAATGAGACTCAGCCATTGGCTGAGCCCCAGAAGTCCGCAGAATGGCTACAGATAGTTGTGTCTGTTTCTTCTCTACCCCGACTCCCACCCCTCACACATGCCACGCTGTACTCTGAAACACCTGCTGTTTGCAAGCTTGCCAGAGCATTAGCCAATCTTTGTACAAAACACTTCTGGGACAGCAGAATGTATGAGTCTTGCATCAGGAAGCAGGGGTACGCTGGGTGTGTGGGTACCATAACCCCATCTCCAGCCGGGCCTCAACTTCATTGTAGCTGTGGAAGCCATAGACCCAAGATGGACTGAGTGGCTGAGTTTTTGCTGCTTGCTGTATTTCGTTAAAGTCAGTTCATTGTCTTAGAGCTCCCTTTATCTTCCACAAACAGCCTGCTCTTAACAGCTCTTAAATCCCTCAGGTGATAAGGTTCATAAAGAGTGTGAAGTACTCCTGAATTATGTTAGGACTTTAACCAGAGATGGCAAATGAATGACACACCATTTCTCCTCTTCATCCATGGGTGGTACCACTAATCTGAATATTTCCTGCTACATTCCTGGTGTACTCTCATTTCTCAAGATTCCCCCAGCAGCCAGTGTGAGTGTTGAGGCCTATTCGCCATCTTTGGCTGAGATCCTGCTCTGCTGAGGAACATAAGAGCTGCCAACAGGCTTTGCTGGGCCAAGGAAGCACGGGAAGAGGCAGAAGTTTCCGTCTGCCCCCTTCAAAGAGCAGGGAGGCCTGCAGCGGCCCACAGGGTCACCTGCCCCACTTCAGCTACCTCTTGAAGCCTATAGTGTTGGCAGGGAGGGCACTGCCAGAGCCCAGTACGGTGTGGCAAGTTACAGTCTTCAGAAGCCACGAATAGCTGCTTGGGGAGCAAGGGGGCCCCAGCCGTGCAGGGTAGAAGCTCTGCTCTCAGTTCAGTCGTCTGTAGCCATCTAAGCCAGGCTGTAGGTGGGGTCCCATTCTTCCCTCTGTTGACCAAATCTTTTCAATCACTACAGCTGCTCTGCTTGCTCTGCTTTCCAAAGTCAGCCCAGGTTCCTGGGTGCTGCCCACACCAGCCAGGGTCCTGGGCCAGATGCAGAGGTGGCCTATCCATGAATGAAGGCCAGTTCCCTCCTCACTGGGGCAGGTCTCATGCCCATGACCTCAGTTTTTGGACCAAGAGCTGTGTTGGTTTCTTAGGTTGCTAGCTTTTCCTCTAGGGGACCACCGCGGGTGAGGCTCTGCTGACAGTAACTTGGGTTCAGGGTCGTGTCCAGCTGAGAGCTTCGTGTCCACCAGCTTCTGAGAGGTGGCAGCAGCACTTTTTAAAAGGTTTTCCGTGAGGTTTTTGGACCATGGGCTGCGCTCAGGCACTTTCTGTGAGAGAATGTTCTGTCTGTAAAGGATGGATGTTTCCCCACCCCTGCCCCCACCCTGTGTCTGTGGTGGGGGCCCCAAGCCTGCTGAGGTGGTTCTGCTGCTGCTCCAGCCCTCCCACCTTGCACAGCACAGAGGAGGTCACCCTAGGGACAGCCGGGCACCTGCCTGGGGGAGGGGTGCTGCCTTCTGTCCCTATAACTGCTTCCCTTATGGCCCAACCTGGCCGTCCAGATTTGTTTGAAGCTGTGCTGACAGCTTTTTTGTCTCCTTTTGGTATTCACAACAGCCAGGGACTTGATGTATTTTAAAACCACGTTAAATAAAGAGTCTGTTGCCTTACTTTTTCTCTTCCAAACTTCGTGGTCCTTAGCTACTTCTAGATCCGTCCGGCCATCACTGATGTGTCCAGATCTGTGACATCTCTGGTTCTGCCCTGGTATTGTGCACCTTCCAGGGTGCCCTCCTGCCTTCCAGCAGTCACTGCAGGCTTAGGACACTAGCAGATTCTCTTCAACTGCCTGAGCAGGGCCCTTGGCAAAGTTGGCATGATGCTCATCAGATATATATGATTTTTTCCCATCAAAATTTGTCCCTGGCCTCAGAGTTCATGGGCTAGTGAGGTGAAAAGGTGCTTTTAAATACAGAAAAGTTGGTTGTGCTGTGGGAGCAGAGAAGAGATCCTGTTCCCTTCACCAAGGGGATAGAGTTGGATCCCAGAAGAGCTTTAGGACCCAAAAGGCAAGTGGAAGTTCGACATTTAGTGAGGAAGTGGTTGATTTGGCAAAGCGGGCGCACTGGAGGGTAGTGGGAGGAAATGAGACCAGCCAAACCACCATGAGCCCCTGTGCCAGGCTAAGGAATTGGCTAGGTCTAGAGAGAAGGAACCACTGAAGTTTAAATATGGATCAGTCAAGGCTATGAGGAAGGCACAAAGAGGGGAGACTAGAGAGTTTGGCAAAGGCCAACTAGTGGGCCCAAATTAAGGGGAGTGGATGCTGTCGCCATCACCACTGGGCCTGTCCACCATGGGTTGTATCTCTGGCACTGGCCCACCCAAGAGAATACACAGGAACTTCCAGGTCCTTTTGATTTCATGCTTTCCATTCCAAGACCAGAAGCTGCACTTCATGCTTATGAATGGGTGTGTGCCTTACTCCTGCTCACCCACCCAAGACGAGGTGTACAAGTTGAGACTCCTGTAAGGGAGACAACCTACCGGTACCTCACCCAGCATCCTGTTCACCTGGGCTGCTGTGGCCCAAAGGATTACATATGAATAACCGCCACATGGCTGAGACAAGTGTCCTTCCCTCCAGGCTCCCACAGGCTTATGTGTCCACACTGTTGAAGAAGTCTTAATGTCTTCCCTTCTGGAGCAGTCTAGATGTTAGAAGCACCTGGGAAAGAACCCCAGTGAGGTGCCTTTGGAAAGGGTGCCACCCCCCTGGAACTCAGTGAGGCCCAGGCCCAAGAAAGATGCTCCTGCTCAGTGGGGGCGTGGAGGGAGGGGTAGGTAGGTAGGGTGGTGGTGTGCTGGCCCTGGGGCAGTTATCTGAGACTGCAGGGCAGCCTCCTGTTGCATCAGATGCTTCTCAGGAGACCAGAGCTGGGAGCCTCTGACTGGTCTTTTAATAGCTGCCCCATTGATCTGGCCTCCTGGGGCAGCACCAGCAGCACTGGTTCAGCCGTCATCAGATACTCAGGTTTCCCTCCTGGGGACTGGTGGCAAGTGCTGGGTAATCGCACTGGTTTTGCTCTGACCTGATGCTCCCCACACGTGTCGCCTAGGCCTGGGGGTGGGGAGAGGGTAGACTTGGTCTTGTCATTTCATGAACGGCTGAATACACCCCCATCGCCTACCAGAATGGGTGCTCTGGAGGGAGTGGTATTACCCTCAAAAGAATATTGTTGACTTTTAGCAAAACGGGACAATGACTACTTTCCTTCGGGATTCTTAAAAGAATACATAAAACTCATAATAGGGGGCCTGGACTCGCTTGAAAGATGGTTGTCTTCTCTCGCAGTTTCTTTCTGCTGCTGCTTTTTGTGTTTCATATTTGTTGTTGTTCAGTTACTCAGTTGGGTCCAACTCTTTTTGACCCCATGGACTACGCACGCCAGGCAACCCTGTCCTTCACCAGCTCCCAGAGCTTGCTCAAACTCCTGTCCATTGAGTCGGTGATGCCATCCAACCATCTCATCCTCTCTTCTCCTACTTTCAATCTTTCCTAACATCAGGATCTTTTCCAATGAGTCAGTTCCTCCCATCAGGTAGCCGAAGTATTGGAGCTTCAGCTTCAGTACTTCCAATGAATGCTCAGGATTGATTTCCTTTAGGATTGACAGGTTTCTCCTTGCAGTCCAGTTCAGTTCAGTCATTCAGTCGTGTCCAACTCTGCGACCCCATGAATCGCAGCACGCCAGGCCTCCCTGTCCATCACCAACTCCTTGAGTTCACTCAGACTCATGTCCTTCGAGTCGGTGATGCCATCCAGCCATCTCATCCTCGGTCGTCCCCTTCTCCTCCTGTCTTCAATCCCGCCCAGCATCAGAGTCTTTTCCAATGAGTCAACTCTTCGCATGAGGTGGCCAAAGTATTGGAGTTTCAGCTTCGGTGTCAGTCCTTCCAATGAACACCCAGGACTGATCTTTAGGCTGGACTGGTTGGATCTCCTTGCAGTCCAAAGCACTCTCAAAAGTCTTCTGTAACACATTCAAAAGCATCAGTTCTTCAATGCTCAGCCTTCTTTATAGTCCAACTCTCACATCCATACATGACTATTGGAAAAACCATAGCTTTGACTAGACGGACCTTTGTCGGCAAAGCACTATCTCTGCTTTTAACACCAGACCATATAACCTGCCTGTTGAGAAATCTGTATGCAGGTCAGGAAGCAACAGTTAGAACTGGACATGGAACAACAGACTGGTTCCAAATAGGAAAAGGAGTACATCAAGGCTGTATATTGTCACCCTGCTTATTTAACTTATATGCAGAGTACATCATGAGAAACGCTGGACTGGAAGAAACACAAGCTGGAATCAAGATTGCTGGGAGAAATATCAATAACCTCAGATATGCAGATGACACCACCCTTATGGCAGAAAGCAAAGAGGAGCTAAAAACCCTCTTGATGAAAGTGAAGGAGGAGAGTGAAAAAGTTGGCTTAAAGCTCAACATTCAGAAAA
>SJYX01018885.1:17598-31407 GCA_006410675.1 Oreotragus oreotragus
CTTTTGAACTGTGGTGTTGGAGAAGACTCTTGAGAGTCCCTTGGACTGCAATGAGATCCAACCAGTCCATTCTGAAGGAGATCAACCCTGGGATTTCTTTGGAAGGAATGATGCTGAAGCTGAAACTCCAGTACTTTGGCCACCTCATGCGAAGAGTTGACTCATTGGAAAAGACTCTGATGCTGGGAGGGATTGGGGGCAGGAGGAGAAGGGGACGACCGAGAATGAGATGGCTGGATGGCATCACGGACTCGATGGATGTGAGTCTGAGTGAACTCTGGGAGATGGTGATGAACAGGGAGGCCTGGCGTGCTGCGATTCACGGGGTTGCAAAGAGTCAGACACAACTGAGCGACTGAACTGAACTGAACTAGGTTTGTCATAGCTTTCCTTCCAAGGAGCAAGCGTCTTTCAATTTCATGACTGCAGTCACCATCTGCAGTGATTTTGGAGCCCAAGAAGATAAAGTCTGTCGCTGTTTCCATTTCCATTGTTTCCCCATCTATTTGCCATGAAGTGATGGGACTAGATGCCATGATCTTCGTTTTTTGGATGTTGAGTCTTAAACCAACTTTTTCACTCTCACTCTTTCACCTTCATCAAGAGGCTCTTTAGTTCCTCTTTGCTTTCTGCCATTAGGGTGATGTCATCTGCATATCTGAAGTTATTGATATTTCTCCCCCGGCAATCTTGATTCCAGCTTGTGCTTCATCCAGCCCAGCATTTTGCGTGATGTACTCTGCATATAAGTTAAATAAGCAGGGTGACAATATACAGTCTTGACATACTCCTTTCGGAACCAGTCTGTTGTTCCATGTCCAGTTCTAACTGTTGCTTCTTGTCTTGATCTGAATACAGCTTTCTAAGGAGGCAGGTCAGGTGGTCTGATATTCCCATCTCTTTAAGAATTTTCCAGTTTGTTGTGACCCACACAGTATCTTGACATACTCCTTTCGGAACCAGTCTGTTGTTCCATGTCCAGTTCTAACTGTTGCTTCTTGTCTTGATCTGAATACAGCTTTCTAAGGAGGCAGGTCAGGTGGTCTGATATTCCCATCTCTTTAAGAATTTTCCAGTTTGTTGTGACCCACACAGTCAAAGGCTTTGGCGTAGTCAATGAAGCACAAGTAGATGTTTTTCTGAAACTCTCTTGCTTTTTCTAGGATCCAATGGTTGTTGGCAATTTGGTCTCTGGTTCCTCTGCCTTTTTGTAAATCCAGCTTGAACAACTGAAAGCTCTTGGTTCACAACTGTTGAAACCTAGCTTGGAGAATTTTGGGCACTACTTTGGTAGCATGTGAGATGAGTTCAATTGCACAGTAGTTTGAACATTCTTTGGCATTGCCTTTCTTTGGGATTGGAATGAAAACTGACCTTTTCCAGTCCTGTGGTCACTGACGAGTTTTCCAAATTTGCTGCCATATTGAGTGCAGCACTTTAACAGCATCATCTTTTATGTATTTTATATGAATATATATATGCATTTCGGAGAAGGCGATGGCACCCCACTCCAGTACTCTTGCCTGGAAAATCCCATGGATGGAGGAGCCTGGTGGGCTGCAGTTCATGGGGTCCCGAAGAGTCAGGCACGGCTGAGTGACTTCACTTTCACTTTTCACTTTCATGCATTGGAGAAGGAAATGGCAACCCACTCTAGTGTTTTTGCCTGGAGAATCCCAGGGATGGGGGAGCCTGGTGGGCTGCCGTCTATGGGGTCGCACAGAGTTGGACACGACTGAAGCGACTTAGCAGCAGCATATATGCATTCATTCATTATCTCCCAACTCCCCACCTCTTTCTCTCCTCCATTTCTGACAAAGCTTCCACCATTTTGCAAGGGACTGTAGCTTCTCTCTTAAACTGATANGCCTGGTGGGCTGCCGTCTATGTGGTCGCACAGAGTTGGACACGACTGAAGCGACTTAGCAGCAGCATATATGCATTCATTCATTATCTCCCAACTCCCCACCTCTTTCTCTCCTCCATTTCTGACAAAGCTTCCACCATTTTGCAAGGGACTGTAGCTTCTCTCTTAAACTGATAGGCAGTGAAAAGGTTTTTTGGATTGTCCTCACATAACCAATATCAGCACCTTAATTCAAATGGAGACGTGAAGTCGAGTGAAAGGGACAACTCAATAAATGTGGAGATGCTCCTCCCATCTTACTCCATCCACTCTATAAAAGGTCAGTTTCTCTTTAAATGCAAATTACCTACTGCGAGCTCGGCTTCCACCCATTCGTTTCCCTAGTTGGAGAGAGCTGAGGGCGGAGGGAACCGGCACGGAAGCATCACTCCAGACCCTAAATCTTCAGGTTAGTTTCCCCCTTGCGTGTGGGTGCAGAGGCGGAATGACGCTGATCTCTCGCTCCATTTCGGATACTGGCTCCCGAGCTGAGAGATCTTTTTGGCACCCGACTTGAGAGGCTGATTGTGGAAAATAGATCCCAGGTCGCCACCACGCATTCCTAGGGAGCTGGGGCTCCCGCTGTAATTCTTCTCTCGCGTCTCTAATTGGACTAAGCTGCTGCTGGGCCAGGCATTTGACGCGCTTGTTTCCCCAGCACCACACCCCCTCAGTGCCAGCCGGCTTCGTGCCGATTTAAATGCTTATGCCCCAGGCGCCACCCCAGAGTGCGGAGTCGGGCTTGGTGGTGGAACCTGGGAGTAAGCAGCTTGGGGAAACCCCATAAAGGGCCTCCAGACCTCAGACCGAGGGACCTCCGCGGACCTGAAAGCCGAGGGGGCAAGCCGGGAGGGAGGCCGAGCGGTGCGAGCTTCAGCGCAGCCTTTGTTGGAGGCCCAGCCTGCCGGCTGCCCTGCCGTACCACCCGGCCCTCTCAGACTACAGCTGCAGCCAAGAGGGGACTTCCCGACTGGGGAGGGTGAAGCAGCTGGAAGTCTGTCCCAGGGAACTAACGGGAGTCTCCTGGTGTTTACCGTTGGAGGTGGGGTGGAAGAGAAAGGATGCCAAGTGTCTAAGTGCGGGGACAGCCCTGCCAGCTCAACCATTGATGCCCATCCTCTAGGGGTCCGACATGGGGTCTTCCCAGGTGATCCCATGCACGTTTTGATCCCCTTCCATGCTGAGGTTCGTCAGGGTCTGTCCAGGCAGTTGCTGAATAGAACCGGAGTCTAATTAAAACACCCCTAATCCCCAGCTGGGCTCCTGCCAGCTCACATCCACCCTGACTCCCCTTGTATTTCCTCCGCCGGCTCCACCCACTCCGCTGCAGGGACAGGAAACCCCGGGAGCAGCTGCAGCCCGAGAATAGTGTTTGGTCCAGTCCTTTCAGGCAAGACCTAGGTTTCAAGGCTCGAGGGCAGAGGAGCCCTGGATTGGGCCACAGGTCTTTCAAATACACAGCTGTGATCTCAGCAGTAGGTGCTGGCACCTAGCCTTGCCCATACTGGAGTGATGAGGGGACAGTTAGAAGGTCCTGGGGCCATCCTTTGCAGTTCTCAGGGACAGGTGGATGGAGGGATGGCTTTGCCCACACCACCTCAGTGGGGCTGCCTCCCTCCCAGGGCCTGAGGCCTAACCAGCATCCAATGGAGGACAAGAAGAAGAAAAGGAGTCCCAAGCCCTGTTTGACCCAGCCAGCCCAGCCCCCAGGCACACTGCGCAGGGTCCCAGTGCCCACAAGCCACAGCGGCACCTTGGCCCTGGGACTCCCTCATCTGCCATCCCCCAAACAGCGGACCAAGTTCAAGAGGTAGGTACAGATGGGAAGCAGGGCAAGGAGGGAGGGACTCTGGCTTGAGCCCTGTGGGCAGCAAGGTAAAGGGGGGCTTAGCCTATAATTACTAAGCAGGAATCCATGCCTTCCCTGGGGCTCCCCCTCCCTCCACTGGCTCCTGAGAATTCAGACCTAGTCCCTACTTTCAGGTGTGTTGGGAAAAGACCAGGTGGGTCACAGGGATCACCCAGTGTGGTGATGCACCTCAGAGCAGGAGTGTGCAGACTTCTAGGAGTGAGTCAGAGAAGGCTGTTGGGCCACTGGAGACAGAGACTTCTAAGCGGAGGGCCTACCTGGCAGAAGTATGGAAGAAAAATATTGCCTGCAAGGTTCCAGGAATCACAAAGTGGTTTGGTGGCCCTGGAGTGTCATGGGGCAGGAAATGGTGAGGTTCTCCACTTCATTTGTTTAATGATTGAAAACTTGCCTCCTACCCTACCTTGCCTGTCTACCCTATAGTGCTTCCACTAAACACACATTCCTCCTCTGATTACTATGTTTCCCTGTGCCTTTGGCACTGCCTGCCTTAGAGGCATGTTTGGACACGGCCAAGTGAGCGTAGCTTAAGCTCAGGGCTGGGACAGGAACAGTAGGAAGTGCAGTTGGAGAGGCATGGAGGCCAAGCTGGGAAGGTCGTTCAGTGTTCTCCTGTGGGCAATGGAAGATTCAAAAAATGGTTTTTATATACAAGAGGGGCAGAAAAATGGTTTTGGAAGTGGTAAATGGCTCTCATGGCAATAAGGAAGTAACTGTCCCCAAATTCACTGAGGACCGGTAAGGCCAAGTGATCACAGGAGGATTGAGTGAGAGGTCAGACCGGAACCCAAGAGCCCTGCTCCAGGCATGGTTCTGGCTGTACCACTGGAAGAAAACGACTTCTTCTGACCTCTCACCCTCACCCCTCTTTATCCACTTGCTTCCCTTAATGCATCCTAGTGCCCCAGACAGGGTCAGAAGAACAAACATCCACTTATGTTGATGGGTGGATAGAAAGATGAATTAGTGCATAGACAGATGGCACAAAAGATCTGGGGTACCTGGCTTCCCCCACCCTGTGACCATGGCTACGCCCACTCACCCAGGGTAGGCAAGGAGAAATGCCGCCCCGTGCTGGCAGGAGGTGCAGGCGGCTCTGCAGGCACGCCCCTGCAGCACTCTTTCCTGACCGAGGTGACTGATGTCTATGAAATGGAAGGGGGGCTGCTGAACCTGCTCAACGACTTCCACTCAGGCCGGCTGCAGGCCTTCGGTGAGTCCTGGGGTGGGGCTGGAGGGCTGGGTCTCTGGGGGGTGAGGCTGGGACCATGGTCCCAAGCTTGCTCCCAGAGCTGACAGGTGCTGTCCAGGGAAGGAATGCTCCTTCGAGCAGTTGGAGCACGTGCGGGAGATGCAGGAGAAGCTGGCCCGGCTGCACTTCAGCCTAGATGTGTGTGGAGAGGAGGAAGATGAGGAGGAAGAGGAGGACGGGGTAACTGCGGAGCAGAAGAAAACGATGGCTGACCGCAACCTGGACCAGCTGCTTAGCAATGTGGGTCAGGGCTGGGGGCTTCAGTTCCTGAGGGCATCAGGGGGTGGGAGGGTGCATGCTTCCAAGACCATTCCTGACCCCTAGGTGAAAAATTGGGGGTGTGTGGAGGCAAAAGCTCTGGGCCTCTCAACGCCCACCAGAAGATGCGCCCCAGGACATCCAGAGTTTGGCCTGGTGCCCCTCCTTACAGAAACCCCCCTTTCTCTTTCTGTTGACAGCTGGAAGATCTTAGTAATTCTATGTATCCTTTCCAGGGGACTTGACAGTGGGTGTCCTCCACTCCCAGATATAAAATCAGCTTCCGCCTCCCCACCACCCTGCAAGAATATTTACAGATAACCAACGTCCTCACCCCTTTCAGTCCTACAGAATTAGCCCCAAACTCCCCCTACCCTGGTAGAGGTACAGAAAAAATTCCCCAAATGTTAGGTGAAAGAATAGTGGTTGCAGGAAATATGTTCTATGTACTTACCAAAATATTTTTAGGCACTTTAGCTTACACCAATCTATGACAAAGCTTGTCTGATGTCTCCCTATTCTTTCAGCACTGAACAGTTATTTTTACTGATCAGATTGTCTCCCATCTAGTCCTAAGAGAAGTGGTGCACACACATCGGCATGATCTAAACCAAAAGCGAAGGGGGTAAGGCACCTGGCAAGAGGGCCCAGCAAGGGCTGCAACCCTAGACCACGGACCACCCCAAAGTCCGCGACCCCCGCCCCTTTGCACAGTTGGGGGAACTAAGCTTGTGCAGGCTGGGACAATAGGGCTGGAAGGACCTGGGGTCCAGAGCATCACAGTCCTTGACCCGCACAGACAGAAGCTGCACCTGGCCGAGAACGCCGAGCCCGAGGAGCCGTCAGCTGTGTAGGTGTTAAGACCCAGGCTTTGACTGTCCCTTCTCATTTCCTTCAAACTGTGACTTTTTTACGGACTCGAGTGGGTGTTTCGCGGCCCCCCCAGGTGCTATGGGAGAGGGGGGCACTGAATGGAATTAAACCAGAAGGAAAGAAAGCGGTTTGTGTCATCTCTCATCGCGCCTTTTACTCGCCAGGGGCGCCCGGGCCCCAGCTCTCGCAAGGACAGCCCTGCGCAACACACTTCTGGTTTGGGAGGTCCCGCTCGGGCGGTTAGATTCCCCGGAGCTGCTCGGGGTGTGTGGGAACAGCACCAGCTCGCGCCGGGTCCTGGCTGGAGCCCAAAGGCGGCCAGGGAGACGGCGGGGCGGGGCCTGAGCCCATCGGCCCGCGGCGCAGGCCGGTGACGCACTGCGCAGGCGCCGGGCGGGTCAGTTTGCGCCCGGATGGAGCGGGAGCGGTTGGTTCGGAAGGTGACGGCGCTGCAGGTGCGGGGCGGGAGGCTTGCCTGTGATTTCCCCCTACGGGTTCTCTGACTGGGTGGGACCTATGGACTAGATGAGGCTCTCACGTCTAGTAACCTGCCCGCGTGCCCACGTCCGAAGCTACCGACCCACCCCACCGGCCTGAAATATGTGGGGACCCCACGGATCCTCGGAGAAGGCGATGGCACCCCACTCCAGTACTCTTGTCTGGAAAATCCCATGGACGGAGGAGCCTGGTGGGCTGCCGTCCATGGGGTTGCTAAGAATCGGACACGACTGAAGCAGCAGCAGCACAGATCCTCCCTCGTCCCCCCACCCCCACTGCCACCACAAGGGAAAAAGTGGGAAGGGCCTTCAGTCGAAGAATTGTGCCAGAGCCCCAACGGACAGCGTCATCTGTCCTTTCCCCGGGGCCGGGTCCTCTCTTGCAGTCACGCCGATGACCTCTCCAGGAGCGTTCCCCAAGATATCCCCATGTTGCAGTGATAAGGGTTTTTCTCTCCCCTCGTTCTCCACACCAGGCCTGCATCCGGGGCTTCTTGGTCCGACGCCAGTTCCAGAGTCTTCGAGGTGAATATGAAGCTACTGTACGAGAGATCGAGGGTGATCTGGGCACGCTTCAGTGGACTGAGGGCTGGATTCCCAGGCCCAGATTTCTCCCAAAGGTACTACACACCCTAGAGGTAAAATGGGCAAGGGCATTCCACATTACCTGCCAACAAGCGTTCCTCAATGGAAAAGGGAGCAGACTCACCTCCTCACACCCCAATCCTTAGTCCTCATCAACTGGTATACTAAATCAGAATGTCCAGATCCTTGGAGGGTTTAGCCTTGGGGCTCTCACACCTTTGATTTCTCAGAAGGCAAAATCCTGTCAGACCTGGAAAGCCGCTAGAGAGAGGGCACCAAATCCAGAGCAGGAACTACAGAGCCGCTTGGGACATAAAGAGACTGAGAAAGAGACCGCCCAGGAGGATATGATACTGAAGAAGTCAGGAGAGAGCTTCACAAATGCCAGCAGTCTTCCCTGCAGAGATGCCAGTGCCTGGCATCAGGATGAGCAGAGCAGGAGGACCAGGAAACCAAGCCAAGAGACCAGGGATATGTCAAAGATGAAAAACCCAGGTACATCTCTACCTAGATCAGGGCAAGCCTCTGCCCTCTGGGCCTAAGCATTCCCAACTGAAAAGTGAAAGGCTTGTGCTAGATAAGCTGCATCCCTTTCTTCCCTCCTTCTGGTTGGGGGTGACTTATGGGTGCGTAGGAGGAAGTTGTCAGGGTCTAAGGACTAGGCCAGTGCCCAGTGCCTGTCCCCTCAAGGCTTTCTCCCTTCGTTCTCCTTCACAGAAGCTGCAGGTCCAGGACTGTCCCACAGCCAGACTGCGCTCCAGGAGCTCCAGAACCACCGCAGCCACTTAGCCATGGAGCTGCTGTGGCTACAACAGGCCATCAATAGCCGTAAGGAGGTAGGCACTGATGTGGAGCCTTTTTTGCACATTTAGAGCCAAGGGTGGTGGTGAGGGAAAAGCCTCCTACCAGGCCCAAGCAGACCTGCCTGGTACAGTGTCTCTTCTTTTCTCTAACAGTATCTAGTTCTCAAACAAACACTGAGATCCCCAGAAGTGAACCAGAACAGACATGAGCCCAGCTTGTGCCAAGATCATGGGGGACAGAGCTGTGAAAAAGCTGGATCACAACCAGGCCCACCACTGGAAGACCAGCCCTACAGAGGCAGGATCCCTGGAGAGCCAGGCCATGTGGATGCCTCCTGCTGGAGGCTCAGATCACAACCCCAGAAATTCCCAGAAAGACTGGCCACTCCAGATAAAACAACTGCTGGGGTCAGGTACAGGGACCCATCCTACAGATGGCCTGAGCCACAGCTGCCCACACCATCGGAATACCAGGCCACAGGGAAGAGGCTCACCAAAGAGCTGGACTGTGGAGAAGAGATCTTTGGAGAGACCTGCCTGCAGCTGACAACACTTCTAGAGGATGAAAGCCACAAAGAGCTCAAATCTAAGGCCTCCTGTCCTGGAAAGGCCAGGACACAGCTGCCCACACTCCATGAGGACCCAAACATTGAAGACAGCTCTCCCAGGGGGCCATGCCAGAAAAAGCCTGATTGGCAAAGAGCTGTGCCACGAGAGTTGGGCATCTCAGAGGACCGTGTCACCTGGGATGGGTCTTTGGCAGAGCATGGTGGCCTGGATCTCTGGAAGAATAAACCACCCAAGGGCCAGACCCCCAGTGATAAAATCTCCATAGATAGAACCTCCAGTGAATCTAGCCATGAAGGATGGCAAAACCAGACGACTGTACCGTGTAGGTCAAGGCCACCTGAGAAACTGTCCACAGGGTCAGACCACACAGGAGAGGATCACTGGAGGGGCAGACAGTGGAAAACAGGACCAGCAGGCTAGACCCTGGCGAACCAGGGAAGACCAGGTTCCAAAAGGCGATGCTGTGAAAGGGCAGTAAGGGAGACGACCTCATCCTAGCTCCCTGGTTCCAGTTGCACCTCCTGCCCCTGCCCATGGGTATTGGTGGCTAGTGAGGCCAAGAGAAGCTGGAGCACAGTAGAGAAGCTGGCACCAGTAGAGGGAGAAGGTAGGAGGCTACTTTCATCCTCTGCCTGTGGCTCAACCCACATTTGAGGATAGGGAGCAACCTGGGGCAAGTCAAGTCGGAGAATAAAGGTTGAGAATAAATAAAGATGGAGAATAAAGGTTTTCGTGAGATCCTGAGCCTGGCTGTATTTATCCTCTGCCCCTGGTCAGGACAAGCTTCTGGGACCTCCTGTTCACTTCCTGCTGACATGGGGCATCCTCTCCAGAGCTGGCCGGGAGCCACAGCCCAGGTGCAGACTAGCATCTTTGGAGAACAGCCCCCTAAAGCTGTTGGGCTACAGTGGCGGGGAGGCTCTTGAGAATCCCTGCCCCGACCCAGTACTGAACATCTGTGTTTCAGTGTGATCTCTGCCACTGCCCCTCTCACTGAGCCCTGGCTCTTCCTTCATATCTAATGACCAAACCCACCCTTACTCCTGTGAGGCCCCACCAAGAGCAGACCGGATGAGACCCTGAATGCAGACAGATGCTCCTGTGGAGGCTCTCCCTGCCTTCCTGGGTGAAAAGGCAGGACTCCACCTCTGATTGGCATTGCTCCCAACCCTGTCTTAGTTGCCTGGCAACAGCTCTGCGTCTCTAGCCAGGGAGACACAATGGCCGGTGGCAGTCCAGCAGCCAAGAGGGTAGTGGTGTACCGGAACGGGGACGCCTTCTCCCCAGGCCGCCAGCTGGTGGTGACTCAACGCCGCTTCCCCACCCTGGAGACCTTCCTCTGTGAGGTGACATCGGCTGTGCGGGCCCCAGTGGCCGTGCGTGCTCTCTACACCCCTTATGGCCACCCTGTCACCGACCTGGCAGACCTGCAGAACGGAGGGCTGTATGTGGCTGCTGGCTTCGAACATTTCCACAAGCTCCCGTGAGTGGGCTGGGGGTGGTCAAAGAGCCTGGGGAGGGAGGTAATAGCAACAGCGAAGTCAGTACTGACCAAGTAGCTCACTCACAGGACATGAATAGTCCTGTGAGGCGGGTGGTCCTAGCCCCAGTCTTTGGAAGGGTAAACCAGGATAGCCCTAAGCTGCCTGGGAGTAGACAACACAAGTGGCACCACTGTTAAGAGTCTGGCACTGATGGTCACGCCTGTCCAGCCAGGACCAAACCATGGGAAGAACAACATTCGCACGTTAGCTGAGCCCCCTTTTCCAAAGGCGCTTCCTGATGGGATCCTTATCACCCCCTTCGCCACCACCTGAATCCATCCGTAGGCATCCCCTGCTCTCCGGTAGGCTGGGATCACCCTTTACAGGGTGTGGCTGTGCTTTCCAAGGTGGGAGACTAATTTCAGTGTCTGCGCTTCCAACCCAGATCTGGCTTCCAGGCCTTCCTCCACTCCCAGCTGAGAGGTTGCTTGCTGTAGCCTAAGGAGCCAGGAGTTGGGAGCTAGACAGACTTAGAATCTGGGCTTGGTCACTCCCATGTTACTTAGGGAGTGCTTGTTCTGTCTCATACAAAGTGAGATGAAACCACATACCCCGTGAAGGAGAACATCTCTCTGAGATACAGGAGGATTCAGACCTTTAATTATGTGGTTTGTGCCCTGGACTGGATGTGCAGCATGATACATGCAGGGCCTAAGGCAGGTTCAAGTGTCAGCATGTGTTTCTGGGCTGTGATGACTTGAGACTGTTTCACTGGGCAGGGAGACCTGGTGAGCTGGGCCCCAGCCCCGCCCTCTGGCAGCTGCTGGGCTGCTGAGGTCCCCCAGCTCCCCAAGATGACCTGTGACCTCTCTGTCCTTTCAGCTATTTACCTCCTGGAGGGAAGGATCCAGGTGGGAAGAGCAGCAGATTGGCAGTGAGTCCAGCGGGGAGGCCAGCCCCCAGCCCTCTGTTCTCCCACTCCTCTGGGATGGCTCCCACTTTGGTCTGGGAGGTCAGGGGCCCCAGAAGCAGCTGGATCTGCCGCTCTCCACACCTACTCTGGAGTCAGCTGCTGGCCTTCCCAGGGTGCAGGATTTCAAAATACAGTTCCCTGCGCTTTTTGCAACCTTTTATCTCCAGGCTGTAGTCCTCAGAGGAAAGAGGATGCTATAAAACAGAGGGATGTGAGGGGGTTAAGAATGTGACTTAGGAAAGTAGAAGCACCCTGTGGTAAAAGGTGTGACCGGTCCCACCCTCCTTACCCCCTCTTCCGCCCCAGTCTGGTTCCTTTCCCTCACCCTACCCACCTTAGACTGACCTACCCTGACCAAAGACCTCAATGCGTTCCTGACCTGGGGACCTGATGGGTTTCAGGGTCTTCCTGTGACTCAGCAGCTGTGTGATGGGGCCCTTGGACGGAAGCTACCTGCAGGTTCCCCCTGCTACATCCAGTGAGTGCCTGTGTTGGGGAGGCGGGGGCATAGATTTTTGTTTTAGTGAGGCCAAGGAAAAGTAGGCAGATTTGTTCCAGGAGTCCGTGGTGACTGGTGGGGATGGGAAAAGTCCAAATGCTTACTGGGTAAAGGGGGACCCATGCACTGGGTCTCAGACTGTCTTCTGGCCCCAGTGCCATCCTTCATCCTCTCACGTGTTAGGAGTTCTGAGGACCGTTCCCCTTACCCGGCTGCTCTTTGTCCCAGTGTGTTCAGGAATGGGGACCTGTTAAGTCCTCCATTCAGCTTGAAGCTGTCCCAGGCCGCCAGCGAGGACTGGGAAGCAGTGTTGAAGCTCCTGGTGGAGAAGGTGAAATTACAGAGCGGGGTTGTGCGCAAGTGAGTCTGGGGACTGTGGAAACCTGAATGTCACCAAAGGGAGCCGCCCTACTGGTTCTGGCCTTCCTGGAGGATGAAAAGGCCAAAGGAAAGCATGTTTCCCCAAAGGGGACTTCTTTCTGTGTCAGAGGGAGAGGCCCTTCCGGCCCAGCCCTTGGAGCCAGGGTGGAGCCCGGGGGACTGGCCCTGGTGCCCTGTGGACCAGCAGCTGCCAGGCACCTTGGAAGAGCTGTACCCACCCCTCACAGTCTGCTGAATACCAACCCTCCTTGTGCACTGGCCCTTATGTTCACCTCTCTCTCCCAGGCTCTGCACCCTGGACGGGCTCCCACTGTCAGCAAGGGAGGCTCTGGTGAGCGGCCATTACTATGTGGCCGTTGGAGAGGATGAGTTCAAGGCCCTCCCCTATCTGGAGCTGCTGGTGCCCAGTCCCTCACTGCCCAGGGGCTGCTGGTATGTATATATGAGGGGGAGAGGTGGCAGGTTAGAGCAAAGGAAGCCACCCTGATTCCATGTCCTGCTCTGCCCTCTATAAGCCTCTTTTTTCATTGCAGGCATCCCCCAGGTCCAAAGTCCAGGCCCCACAAGCAGGTGGTAGGTGACCCAGAGTGTTGTGGGGGGGGTGGGAAAGAAGGAAGTGACTAGCTTCCCACTGAGGCTCTGACCTTATTGTACTGTATCCTCTCAATAATTTTGTGAAATAAAGATTGTTATTCCCATTTTCCAGAGGAGAGGCTGAAGTTCAGAGGAGTGAAGTGATTTGTTCAGGGTGACACAGTTACTGACAGCAGTCAGACCAGAACCAGGTCTGAAAGCCAGCTTATCTGGGCTCTATGAAGATCTTCAGGACTCTGAGTTGCTGGACCTGATGCCAGATCGGATTCTGGGAAAATCAGTATATCTGGCACCAGTTCAGTTCAGTTCAGTTGCTCAGTCATGTCCGACTCTGCGACCCCATGAATCGCAGCACGCCAGGCCTCCCTGTTCATCACCAACTCCCAGAGTTCACTCAGACTCACGTCCATCGAGTCAGTGATGCCATCCAGCCATCTCATCCTCGATCGTCCCCTTCTCCTCCTGCCCCCAATTCCTCCCAGCATCAGGGTCTTTCCCAATGAGTCAACTCTTCGCATGAGGTGGCCAAAGTACTGGAGTTTCAGGTTTAACATCATTCCTTCCAAAGAAATCCCAGGGCTGATCTCCTTCAGAATGGACTGGTTGGATCTCCTTGCAATCCAAGGGACTCTCAAGAGTCTTCTCCAACACCACAGTTCAAAAGCATCGATTCTTCGGCACTCAGCCTTCTTCACAGTCCAACTCTCATATCCATACATGACCACTAGCCTTGACTAGATGGACCTTAGTTGGCAAAGTAATATCTCTGCTTTTGAATACGCTATCTAGGTTGGTCATAACTTTTCCTCCAAGGAGTAAGTGTCTTTTAATTTCATGGCTGCAGTCACCATTTGCAGTGATTTTGGAGCCCCAAAAGATAAAGTCTGACACTGTTTCCACTGCTTCCCCATCTATTTCCCATTAAGTGATGGGACCGGATGCCATGATCTTCGTTTTCTGAAATGTTGAGCTTTAAGCCAACCTTTTCACTCTTCTCTTTCACTTTCATCAAGAAGCTTTTTAGTTCCTCTTCACTTTCTGCCATAAGGGTGGTGTCATCTGCATATCTGAGGTTATTGATATTTCTCCTGGCAATCTTGATTCCAGCTTGTGTTTCTTCCAGTCCAGTGTTTCTCATGATGTACTCTGCATAGAAGTTAAGTAAGCAGGGTGACAATATACAGCCTTGACATACTCCTTTTCCTATTTGGAACTAGTCTGTGGTTCCATGTCCAGTTCTAACTGTTGCTTCCTGACCTGCATA